>CM032230.1:10717500-11317500 GCA_019009955.1 Riptortus pedestris | reverse complement strand
GGGCATTCTTCTATGATGTGATATATTGATAGTGGATTCTTGCACTGACGACAGAGCGGTGGAGGTTCGTTGGTAATAAGGTGGATGTGGGTCGTGTGCGAGTGTTCTATGCGCATCCTCGCCAATATCACTTCCTCTCGTCTCTTGTCTCTGTATGCACTCAACCATGGCTTGGTTGTATCTTTTGTACCCCTTAATTTGTTGCTTAAAGGGACTTCTTGCGACATGGATTCCCAATTGCTCTGAAGCCGGGTTTTTAACCAAGTCTTGATGTCATAAAGGTTCTTTTCATATTTGTGGCTTCCTTGGCTGTCTTATCTGCTTTCTCATTTCCTGGTATCCCAGAGTGTGCCAGAGTCCAAAGGAATTGTACTGATTTATTACGAGAATATAATGAGTCCAAGTAATTTCTAATGCGGTTGAGTGTATGCTGGGATATCTTTAAATTTTCTATGCTTTTTAGAGCGGATAATGAGGGATAATGAGTCAGAGCATATAAGTATCTTAGAACTGTTGCATTCAATGGCTAATTTCAACTTGAGTTTTAACCCAACAGAATACTACTTCAACAATATTGATACCATGTAGTATTCTTCTAATGGATTCAATTATTTCCAAGTGGCAATTGTTTCCAATAGTTCAGTGTAATTTGGATATCAGTAGCCACAGCCACCTCCCCCAAAACTCATTGTGCATTTCCTCAAGCCCATTCCAAAGCTTTTAGAATTGCTAGAGTTTCTGCCTGGATATTAGAAGTTTCAGAATCCAACCTATATTTCCTGGAAGCAATTATCCCCTTATTCTGGAAAAGGATGAAATAAAAAGCTTTGTTATACCTGAAGCTAGGCTAATTAACACAATAGAACATTGTTAACAAAGATCAGATGTTAGTGAACATATGATTTAGTAATAACAAATCTTTTCAATATCATTTTTGAGAATAATTTATATCATTCATCCCCTCCTAGGTAGTGTAATCTTGTAGGTAGGCAGGTCGTTGTCGGACCCGAGAGCTTCTGCGTAGTTCACCAGATGATGTAGGGGTTGGACTCGGAGAAACTGCAGGCGAGGGTGTCTCAGGAGAAGATGGATCAGCTGATGTTTTGCCATTACCTTCTACATGAATTTGATGATATTCTACCGGATAATCAGACTGTGTGGTTTCCTGTTTTGAACAGTCCTCCTCCCTACAATGAAAGTCCTCTCCAGTTGGCGCTAAGTTTCTCGTGGATACCGTAGTCTCCCGGCCGTCAGGCAGCCTTATGTGAGCATACTCCGGGTTTACTTCCAGTAAGGTGACTTCATCGACATATGGTTCATATTTGGAATGTCTTACAGGTCTTCTCATCAACACCTGTCCAGGAGTAGTTAACCACGAGGGTGTTGAGGGACCGCAACTAGATTTTCGCTGATGTTTAAATAATCGTTCATGAGGCGTTTCATTTGTTGTTGTACACAGTAATGAACGAATGGCATGGAGGGCTTCATCGACAACCTCTTCCCAGTGCCGGTTGTCTAAACCTCGTGTTCTTAGGGCTAATTCTATAGTCTTCCAAACAATACCAACATACTTTTCTGCCTGGCCATTCCCTTGAGGATTATACGGAGTTGTTCTGCTTGTTGCTACCCCGGCTGATGTTAAATAGTTTTTAAGTTCCTGAGACATGAAAGAGGCACCTCTATCCGAATGTATATAAGATGGCACTCCAAATATAGAAAACAATTTCTTAAATTTCGCAATGACAGTTGAAGAAGTCATATCTGACGTAGGGATAGCAAATGGGAAACGTGAATACTCGTCGACAATAATAAGTAAGTAGCGATTCCGTGTGTTCGTAGGCAGCGGACCTTTGAAATCGATATTCAGACGCTCGAACGGGTGTGTTGCTTTAATAAGAGTTCCTTCTCGTTTCATGAATTTTGGTTTTAGCTCTGCACATATTTTACAAGTAGAGGTCATTTTTTTTATTTCCTCCAAGGAATAGGGCAAATTTTTGGATTTCACCCAGTGATACATTCGGGTTACCCCAGGATGGCAGAGGGCATCATGGAGAGCCTTCAGTTTTGTTGTGGCGCAGTCAATCGCTGAACATATGCGTGATAATGCATCAGCGGCTCCATTTTGTTTCCCCGGTCTATAAATAATTTCGTAATCATAACATGATAATTCTAGTCTCCAGCGCATTATTTTCTCATTTTTTATTTTACCTTGTTGTTTGTTGTCAAACATAAAGGAAACTGACCTTTGGTCTGTAACTAGGCGGAAGTGTCTTCCTATCAAATAGTGCCTCCACTTTTTTACTGCCTCAATGATTGCATATGCTTCCTTCTCCACTGAATGATGTCGTTGTTCAGAATGAGTAAGTGTTCTTGAAAAGAATGCCACTGGTCGTCCATGCTGGGATAAGGTTGCTCCTATTGCTTGATCAGAGGCATCAGTCTCGACAGTAAATACCGCTTCCTCATCTACAGCAGAAACAAGTGCCTTTTCTATATCATTTTTGAGTTGTTCAAAAGTTTCTTTCGCCATGTCCGGTAAAGGAAACCTTTTACTCGTAAGGTCATTAATTTTCTGTGAAAATTTAGGTATGAAATTTGAAAAATGTGAAAACATACCTATTGCCCTTCGAAGTGAATGAGTATCTGTTGGGAGAGGGAGCTCCCGTAGTGCTTTTAATCGTTCCGGATCCGGGCGTATCGTCCTATCGCTTATGATATAGCCTAACAACTTAATCGACCTCAATGAAAAAACACTCTTACCTTCATTAATTGTCAGTCCATACTTATCTACTGCTGCCATGAATTTCCGAAGGTTTTTGTCATGTTCTTCTTGATTCCGTCCACAGACAGTAATATCGTCTAAGTATGCATATACACCTGTAAACTTCTCAGTGGCAATAATGTAGTCGATCATTCTCTGAAAGCAAGCAACTCCATTGCGAACACCAAATGGTATGCGTTTGAATTGCCATAACTTACCACACGCTTCAAAAGCTGTGCACTGCTTATCCTCTTCGCTGATAGGCACTTGGTGGTAGGCACTTCGCAAATCTATGGAGCTAAAAACTTCATAATTTGCCACTTTATTGACAATATCCTGTATCCGCGGTAGAGGATAAGCATCAAGTTCAGTATAACGATTTATCGTTTGTGAGTAGTCTATCACCATTCTGCGTTTGTGATTTTCCGTTTGGGTAACTAATACTTGGGCTCGCCACGGAGAAAAACTTTCTTCGATAATGTCATCTTTTAGTAATTTCTCAATTTCAAGTTCAATGAATTTAGCATCAGACGCTGAATGTCGTCGAGACTTTGTGGCTATAGGCGTATGGTTGGGAGATAAGTTTCGAAATAGCCTGACAGGTGGTACCTTAGCTAACGATAAACTGCAAATGGTTAGAGGTTCTTTTGAGCCACCGAATTGTATTTCTATTGACGAATGTCGTCCTAGAATGTCATGACCCAGTATGACATCTGAACATAGGTCTGGAAGGACGTTGAGTGCAACGTCGCAATATTCGTGTTCATTCAATTTCAAGTCTACCTTAACAATTCCTTTTATCGCAGAACTAAATGATGTTGACGCCATAGTGACAGTCATCCCTTGACCTGTCTTTATTGGTACCTTAAGTTTCCTTGCCACCCTTTCTGATATAAAACTTGCTGAACTGCCGGTGTCAATCAGTGCATGTACCTTAGAATCATTAAGAAGAACGGCAGTTGTGGCCTTGGATAAGCCAGACGGTACAGCAATGTTAGCAGAGACAATAGTATTGCATTTACATGGCTTAGTAACTTTAGCTCGTCCAGAGCTCTTGCATACCTTAGAATAATGTCCAACCTTGGAACAGGCTCTGCAAGTAGCTTCTTTCGCTGGACAATCGCTTCTTTTGTGATAACTTAGTCCACAGAAGTAGCATTTCCGTTGTGCAGCTGCGACTATCTCCCCTGATGAGTCAGTGTCCTCATCAACTTCTTTACTATTATGTGAACAGGGAGCTGAAGACTTACACTTGTTAGGTCGATTGCAGCTTAAAGCATTGACAGCAGCAGAACCACGGTAATGCTGGGATTGCTCTAGTGCAGATTCCATAGACCGTGCCTGGCTGAAAGCGTCATTTAAAGTGAGGTTATAACTTTCAAGGAGTCTTTGCCGGATAGTAGACTCAAACAATCCAGCTATGAAAGCATCCCTTATATATTCGTCACGATTTAGTTCAGCTGTGACAGCTTTGAAACCACACTCCTTGCTTAAGAGCCTAAGAGATTCTAGGTATCTGGTAATGGACTCCCCTGCTTGCTGTTTTCTGTTTGCAAGCTTGTATCTGGAGAATACTTCATTAACAGGTTTTAGAAAAATGCTCTTTAAAACACTTATTGCATCATTAAAGGTTTTACATTCAATTATGTACTCATAAATCGCTGGGGATACATGATTAATTAGTATATGTAACCTGTCAACATCACTTACTTGGTATGTTAGTATGAAGTTCTGAAAAGTTCGATACCAATGATTCCACTCGATTGTAGCTGTTTGTGATTCAGGATCTATAGCTAATCTTTCTGGACGTAGTAATTTATCCATTATGTAATTGTGTTAATTAAATTGAAATAAAAAGCTTTGTTATACCTGAAGCTAGGCTAATTAACACAATAGAACATTGTTAACAAAGATCAGATGTTAGTGAACATATGATTTAGTAATAACAAATCTTTTCAATATCATTTTTGAGAATAATTTATATCAAAGGACATAGGTCTGTCTTTACTACCCAGTATAGATGATTAATGTGTTGTAATTATCAACTTCTTCAACCTTCTTTATTATTGTCACCTTGCTAGGGTGACTCCATTCCTGTAACTTGTAAGGAGTTCTAATGACAATTGGGAATATGCTAGTATACCAGCCTACCACTCTTCACAAGATATATATTGGTTGTCTCCTCTATTTCCAGATGTATCGGGATCATATTGGCCAAGACACAAGCTAACTCATATGAGACCATCCTGTGTGTGTGTGTGTGTGTGTGTGTGTGATTGCGTTCATGTTATTATAAATATATCTATTTATGAGTCTGTTATAACACTGAGTCCAAGCCTAGTTAGTTCATATAATCTTGAATCTCCGTCAGTATGGTTCCTCTGAAGCTGAACAGAAGCCCTCCGTGGTCTTCATAATGCCTTTTGTTGTCAAAGCTCTCTTGATAATTTTCCTCAAAATAGTTGATGCATCCTTTATATTGATTTCTTTTCTGCATTGACATTCATCATTTTGTCAGGATTATTCGTTTTGAACCACAAAACGTCTGTTATGAAAGCTTGTAAACTGTTGGATTTAAAAGCAATATATCTGCAAACCTCTAAGACCCATCATTGCTGATGCCATCATAGACTACATGGACATAACTATTTCTCTGCCGACTAAGTTATCATGTTTACTATCATCAGTGTATTTTGAGTAGCCTATTAGATGTTATCAGCCTTTTTTTGGTGGGGTGTGTCCAATTTGAATAATGTTTTGCCTGTTGTATGTCTGATGCATTTCCCATCTACCTCTATATTGGAACTTAAATAATTTATACTCATCACACTTTTGAGAGAGTATTGAAATCAAAGCTATTTTTCTGTAAAACACAATATAAATAAATAATCTTCAAGTACAAAACAGAAATAGCAAGAACAGGTGAATAGACAGTCAGTGTGTAATAAATGTCTATCTACCTACCTACCCCTATCTCTCTCTCTCTCTCTCTCTCTCTCTCTCTCTCTCTCTCTCTCTCTCTCCCCTCTCTCTCATGCGTGCGTGCATGTATATGTGTATGGATCTTGTAAATACATGTTTATTTCAACCTTAAATGGAAGATCTAACCTTCTGATTTTCTGAACTCCTTTTTATTTTTGATACTAATGATATATATTGTTGCAGGAAGGAGGATAGAGGATTCAAACAGCGATGGATGGTGGGGGAAGGAGGCGTGGCCCGACTGCTGAGGACCATGCTCTCGACCAGATTGCAAAAGAGGTTAGTCACTCACTCACCTATTTTGGATTTAGCTAGACTCGTCATTGTACAACTCCATGCTTATATTTTACAGCATTCTCTTCCTTCTTGTGTAAAAGAAAATTAAACTATGTATTGTTACTTCAAAGTGTTTTAAAATGTTGTTTTATCAACTAGATTATTTATTTTGCTGGGTATGGTGTTTAAATACTCCAATGGAGCTCTCAATACTGTTCCTTTCCCGCCTGTCCTCTAATAGACCTCTTGACAACTACATTTTAATTGATGAAGTAAACCTTTACTCTTATTCTTGTAATTTCAATTTTAATCAAGAAATGCAGTAAAATGTTATCTACTTGTATGTCATTCCAACTTGTAGGAAATCAAATTAATTTAATGCAGCCATTGTTTAAATACAGCTGGGCAATATTAATAGAAGAAACCTGATCAGGTTAAAATAGGAAGAAATTTGTTTAACATGTTTATTCTTGGAGTTAATCATTGGCTCCTAGCTTAAGTTCGATGATCTTAATTCCCCACTAGTCTTAAACTACTAGTAAGGAGATCACTACTTAGTCCTGAAGAATGAATCTTCTATCTTCTATTTCATTTCTTTGCACCTTTAAATAAATATCATTATCCAAAATTCCTTTTTCCTGTTTCCTCCTTTGGAGGTTTTACTTTTAGATAAGGCTTTTGAAAACTTCTTTCAATTGTCCATCAATTCAACCTATCAGTTGGTGAAAATGAGCTCCATTCAAACTAATATATGGATAATCTATCTGTGCTTGTATGTTGTCTGTGAGCACACACATGTTCAAGTTCACAGTTCTCCTGTTTTCCTATGTTTTCGAAATATACTCAGTTCCTCCAATTATTTACCACAAAGTGCCATTGGATGAGTATTATTGAGGCTATGTCAAATGTTTTCTATCTGGAAATGTAGGGCAGAGAGAAGGTGCCTGCTATGCTTGTAAAAATTGTGTTCTTAAAAAACCTGACAAATCTTAGAGTCGGGATTCCCAAAGTGGTCAATATTGACCCCCAGGAGTCGACATAAACAAAAACTAATTTTAGAAGTTGATGGGGTCTAAAAACTTACCCCTATTAATGAACACAGGTTTTTATTTGAAACTTTCAAGATACTGTATAAGTTGTGATACATGTACCAACTTCTTATAAAAAATGACAAAATATTTTAGTAGGAAGTATCATTGTTGTACTTTTAAAAACTCATCAAGTTGATAAGTGTGCACAAGTTCGTACAATACTCAGGAAATCAGTAATTGGGGGCAAGCTCGTACAAGATAATGTCAGTAGATGGGTAGAAAGTCACCAGGTTTATCCATGAATCTGAAATTTTTTATTTGTTTATCTTTACTTTGCAATTTTAATGTTTGTTTTCTTTTCATAAAATAATTACCTACTTAAGTTTATTTACATAATTTATATTAATAATTATTAATTACACTTGATAGTTACTCAATTTTATGTCTATTTACTTTGTTGAATTTTTGTGGGATAATGGTGTCAAGTTTACTCACTTAACCAACTGCAAAATTTTTATTTTTTTAGTATTATTTATTTACGTCCACTTTATGCTACTATGTCTAATTGGGACGGGTTATCTACAGGTTACCACCCTTTTCTAGCCAGGGTGGGACTAAGGAATCCAAGTTTTTTAATTGGTAAGTAATTCCAACCAAGGTTTTTAAATTGGTAAGTGTTTTGTATCAATAGGAAATATACTAGGGATAGAAGTTTTATAGTAATTTGGCTACGGGTGTCTGAGATATCAGTTAAAGGGAAGGGGCCTCTAGCCCCAATTATATATATGTTGCATTGGATGGGGTGATAAGAATAGTGAGGCAGAGGCAAGATATCTGCAACTGGAAGTTGCAGTGTTTGACTACATTGTTAATGCTTTAATATGATCATAAAGGCCAGAGTCTGATGTCTCTTAACATCAATAAGTAGTTAGCTCAGCCGAATATAGTGTAAACTCCTTGGATTTCAAACAGAGCTGGTCTAGTCTTGTGTGCAAATACTTGCTTGTCTTTATCTAACTTGTGAATGCTGTATAAAACATGTTGGTACAGCTTGCCCTGATACTTCGAGTAATTATCTTAATAGAGTACAATATTAAGCAATCAGTTTTTACAGTTTCCTTTAAATTTAACATTTTTGTGTCAATACATAATAGCTGATTATAGCAATGTTAATGATGCGATTAACCTGATGATGGTACTGTACCACCAAAAGACTTGTTACTTTAATATGGAAATTTTCTGGAAAACCAGAAATAATCTGTTGAAGACTTCATAGCTACAATAATATAACTTCATGGGTACAGTTTACCTAAAACTATTTTAATCCCTTTATTTTGAGGAAAAAACAACTGTACAAATATAGTTTCTCTTTTATCCTAAAGTGATATTTAATCAAATATCACATAAGTTATTACCACTTTATACAGTTTTAGAATAGAGAAGTATTTTTAATTTAATTACTACAAGTATGGCTCTGAGGGTTCTTACAGGACAAAACTTGATAATGTCAGGCTCTCCAACTCAAAACTTTGTCACGAACAAAGAAAACTTTGTTGGAACTTTAAGAAAAACTGCAATTCCTTTTTTTTTAATTATTTTGATAATTGATATAAATAAAACTCAAAGGTTTGTCTGATTTTCTATTTAAATTCGGTGGGATAAGTTTTTTTTTCACATTTCAGAACAATCTGAAAACTATGATATCAAAACTGGAAATCTGTGTGTCACTTAATCACTCAAAAATGGCTTGGAGGAAATCTATGAAACTTTATATTTGAGAGTCAACTATCCCGAGGTACAACATAGGCTATATGAGAATCTAATTTACACCCAGGAGTGGGGGTTTACTTTGATGTGAAAATAAATATTCATCAATATCTTTGTTAGTATTGGTTTATTGCAAACATGTAAAGAATGAATTGTGTTCAGAATACTGACTTAGGCCCTAATTTGTTATTTACATTTATGAATTTGGAGATTGTGACTTTTTTTTAAAGTAAAATAATTGGTAAAGCCACCTTAATCTAAAACATATGATAAATGATCTACAGTCATTGTAAAAAACAACATTAGCTTTTCTACAGTGGAATAATAGGAGTAGAAAGCCAAACATTCAGGTTGTTTTAGTGTGCAGTTAAATATTATTTAAATATGTATATTTGAATGGTTGGTACTTGTATTTATTTAGGGAATGAATTTTGTCACCATGCACTATATCGTGTCTTTCTACTTATCATAAGAATGAGGGTTTACATGCAATAACCTTAATATATTTCCACGGGAAACCATTTTTTTTTTTTAAACCCACATCGATGGGTAACACAGTCAGGTAATGACTTGACTTTATCTTCTACTGGATATGGGATGAAGTCAAATGCTAGGATCTTGCAATCTTTATATTTCGGCAAGAAACTAAATTTTTGTGACCTCATGAATGATTGTAAGTTTGTCAAAATTCATCCAATAGCCATTCCATGCCTCAGGCGTAAAAAAATATCACAGAAATTTTACGAAAACAAAGGGATTTGTCATTTAGCAAATATTTATATTTTGATGGGAACCATTATGAATTCAATATGTCTAATCACCAGATTTTACTTCACGGGTATTAAAACTGAATGACTGTACAGTCATTCTACATGTTTTAGGAGATTCCTGTTATGTGATGAATATAACTGGATGATTTCTTTATAAGTTAACATTTCTATTTCAACCCACCAACAATGGGTAACAGGGCTATTATAACGATGTAAGATAAAAACAAGCTATTGTAACAATTGTTTTCTTCTGAATTGCATTTACTTTTGCTTATTATATGATGTATCAATATTCAAACAAAAATGTTAAGTACTTTTTCTGGAGGTTAGTATAACAAACCCTCCATCTTTAGTCTATTCCCACTCGGTATTTGCCCTGCCCCCTCCCCTTGAATAGTGCTTAAAAGCTTTAGAATAAGATAGAACAGCTTGTAATGCAGAAGGTAAGTATGCCTAAACATCAAATTTAGAAGTTTCAATTGTCATATTTGGTTGCAAGATTTGAAACATTGTGTGCTCGACCATTCAGAAAATAACAAGTGGATTAATTACTCATAATTAAAAGTTATTTAAGTGGTTATACCCAAATACCTTCTGCTTTAAGTTCTCTTAGTTCCTTCCCACAGGCAGGTTGACAGCGTGAACTGGCTGGCCACTGACGCTCCAGTTTTAACTCTTTATTTATAAAGAGTATGCTGTAGATCAAATAAACATTTTCGAGTAAAAAACGAAAAATTGTAGTTGATGACTTCATTACATAATGTATTTGTATGCATTTCTCAAAATAAAAGTACAATGAAAACTATATTTGGTATTTAATCTTGGAGTGAAGTAATTTATGATATATAACAGCTTATTCTTAAAATTACATGATTAGGAGTGGGGGGTTAACAGGTGGCCAAAAACTAGAATTTGAAAATATCTCGGTTACTATTCAATATAGACAAAACATGCACATAACAATATTTATAGAACATTACATGTCCAATTGGATTTCATAGTCCTTAATGACTGAAATTTGACTAACAATAAGGGCAGGGGGTGGGTTATAGGCGGGAGGAATTTGAATATTCATAGTATCTCCTTTATTATAAGTCAGATGTTATAGAACCAATCTTGTCAAACTATTTATACTCTTCAATTGTAAGTTTTTTTTGTTGTTTTTTTTTTTTAGATTTCCCTTGTGGGAAATCAGCTTCGGGTCGAATTCGTGACACGATTTTTGAAAATTTTTATTGATCGCTACCAAACTCGATAAATAAGGTGTTTTTATAAAACTAAAGATAAAGTTCGTTGACTGAGGAAATCGGACCTTGAATTGGGGGCGAGACCCGAAAATACCAAATATCTACGTTATTATGCGTCCGGTTGAAAAATTGTATAGAATGAATCTTTTTACAAATTTAATTACCTGTAAATATTGTTTTTACACATTTCGCCGAAATGAATATTGACAGAGATATTTGCGTTTTTTAGTTTTCAGCCTTCAGTAAACCCACACTCCTACTCATGCCATATTAACAATAACCTGCTATGTCATGAACCTCTTTGTTCTAAGCTTGATTACCAAATATTGCTTTCAAGAGACCTTATTGCGTGCAAATTCGTTGTGATGCCGTCATCAATTAAGTTTTTACATGCTTGGCTCGAACATGTTCATTTGATCCATACTATTCTCGATATTTAACTATTTCAGTCAACACTAAAGATCATGTTTGTATTGATAAAAATCGGACCTGGATTATGGGGGAGAGGGGGGGGGATTTTGAAAATTTAAAATTTCTTCGTTATAAGTTGGATCGAAAACTTGAGTAGAACCAATCTTGTTAAACTATTAAATGGCCTACAATAGTGTCTGTATGCAATTATTGTAACTCAAATATTGAGCGAGTTATTCAAAATATCTTGTTTACAGTCTTCATTAAAACCCCTTTTCTACTCATCGATTTTTAATTAGAAATATAGAATGAGTGGTGAGAAGAGAAAAAAAAGTCCGTCACGCAGGGGCTGCTTAAACGAAGCAGATTTCCCACGTGAAGTTATACAAATGGAAAATCTCCATACGAGACCCGAACAGTTGCGGCAAAGGGCCGAACTAGCTTTTGGCGGGAAACAGTCATCCCTTATTGGGCCAAATTTAATAAATATGCATATATCTCCGTTAATGTTCAAGATAGAGAATAAATTTATATAACAATATTTATAGTAAATTAAATTTGCAATAAGATTGGATCTATACAATTTTTTGATCCGACGTATGGTAACGGAGATATTTCAAATTTTCGAAAATCCCCCATCCCACTGGTCCGATTTCGGCCATTAACGAACTTGATCTGTCTTTTTGCATAAAACGTTTAAATATCAAGTTTGGTAACGATCAAACAAAAATTGCGACCGCTAGAGCGTTAACGGACAAATATATATATATATATATATATATATATATATATATATATAATTTTGAACGGACCTCATTTTCGTCATCTCCTGGGTAGGATCAATGGACATTTGAAGACAATTTTCAAAAATCGCGTCATGAGTACGACCTCCATAGCTGATTTCCCTTAATGGAAATCTGTTAATAGTGTGTTGTACCACCGCGAGCGGGGAATCTGCTTAGTTTACGCAGCTCCTGCTTGACCGATGCTTTTATTTCCATATCACATTCTTGGAACGCATATTTAATCGTACATTGCGTTCCTTCGTACGTGCTTTGTTCTATTTTTCACCCACTGACTTCAAAACTATAAATAAATAATATATGTAGTATTACTTATGTTAAAAAAAATAACAGGAGAATGCAAGGTAATATCGAACTGTGACATACATTTGTTATCAGTTCCCACACGATTTCTAGAATGCATTAGTCCTTGACGTTCGCTGATAACTTATCATTCCAAAGCTAGTCGTCTCCTCTAGTCTTTGTTTGACATTTCCAACCTACCCTATAAAGTGTTTAGCAGATTTCCCTATCAGCTATTCAGATTTTAGACATATATAATATATATTGCCGTTTTTGTTTGATCTTTGCTAATCGCGATATTTAGTCATTTTATGTAAAAAAGATAGATCAAGTTGTTAATAGCAGAAATCGAACCAGTTAGTGGGGGGTTTAGAAGTGAGGAATTTCCAAAATTTGAAATATCTCCCTTATTATAATTCGAATCGATAAAATGCACGTAATAAATCTTATTGCAAATTAAATTCTCTATAAATGTTGTTATACTCATTTTCCCTATCATTAACCGAAATATTTGGATTTTTTAGTTTTCAGCCATTAGTTAACCCGTATTCCTACTCATGTCATATTAACAATAAACTTTTCTATCGTGGAGCTCTTTCTAAGTTTAACAAACATTGTTTTCAAGAGTTCTTTCTGATGCGATTTTGCGAACGTTTCATCAATTGGCCATCGATCCTACCTAGATGACGATAATCAGGTCCGTTCAAAATATATATGCACATAAATTCTGTATTTGCCTATTGACGCTCTACCGGTCGCAATTTTTGTTTGATCATTACCAAACTTAAAAGTTTTATTGTAAAACTAAAGATAGTTAACGTAAAGTTCGTTAACGGCTGAAATCGGACCATTAGAAGGGGGATTTTCAATAATTCGAAATATCTCCGTTATGAGTTGGATCGCAAAATTGTATAGAATCAATCTAGCTGCAAATGGAGCCAATATATGAAAGTTTAGTAACCAATTTTGTTTACAATGGTCCTATATTATGTGAGTTACTTGCAGATAAGTAGTGTAATGTCGTCGATTAAGATTTTACGGTGACTCAAAAATGTTTTATTTCATCTATACCATACTCGATATTTTACTTTAACATTCAATACCGAACATCTTATTAATTATTGTCCGAAATTCGACTAGGAATGGTGGAAGGCGGGGAGAGCGGTGAAAATTCAGAATATCTTCGTTATGTCGGATCAAAAAATTTATAGAGAAATATTGCTAAACTATTGGTGTTATGGAATTGGTATATACATTTTGTCGTAACTCAAAAATGTTAAGGGAGTTATTATTACTTTCTTCTTTTAAGCCTACAATAAATCTTTATTTCTACTTATCCAGTTTGGACGTAGAAATAGAAGGTAGTATTAGCAATGTGTCATTTCAGAACGTGGGGAAACTGCTTAGTACACGCAGCCCTTGTTTGGCGGACTTTTATTAGTAGTTTTTTCTCAAGGAGAATCAGCTATTGAGGTTGTACTAATCACGAGATTTTCGAGAAATGTCCTTTGATCCTACCTAGTAGATTACGAAAATGAGTTCCGTTTAAAGTTTTATATATATTTCGGCGGATACCGCTCTAGCGGTCATAATTTTTCTTTAATCGTTTCCAAACTCGATGTATATGCGTTTTATGTAAAAATATAGAGATGCGTTTTGTGAAAAAAGATGTTCGTTAACGGCTGAAATGAGACTGTGAGGAGAATGCTCAGAGGGGATGAATTTCGAAGTATCTTCGTTATTTTACGTCGAATCGAAAAAATGTTATTTAAAATATAATTTACTTTAAATGTTATATGTACAAATTTTCTCTATCATGAATATTAACGGAGATATTTGGAGTTTTTAGTTTTCAGCGTTCAGTAAATCTCCACTCCTACTCATGTCACAATTGCAATAAGCTGTTATATTATGAAGCCTAAATACCAACTATTGTTCTCATTGAAATTTTACGTTTTGAGATAAATGCAAATACGTGACAAACATGGGAAATCTGCTTAGTTAACGCAGCCTCTGTTTGATGGACTTCTATTTTTTTGTAAACGGGATGGTGAGCAACTTGACAAGAGGAGTTTTCCCTTTGGGGAATATGGCATTATTTGTAGAGTGCCATGATGTGTAGGTAGCAGCCCTAGATATGGCATCAGGTCAGCCTAGGGTCGCCTCTATACCTGGGCTACCTTCCTGTCAGCTGCACCTACCTAATGGAACTACTGGATGCATTGCCCCAACTCCTTACTCTACACGCATCAGGCTTCCTCATCTCTTTTATATATAAACATCTTATGGATTTTGGTTGGTATAGTAACATGAAAAGGCCAGCTTCTGAAGAAACTCAAGGGTTGCATCTGCAAGGCCTAGCCTTTAGTTCCAGGGATTCCCAAACTATTTTGGACAGACCTCTTAGACTAATTACTTTAAAAATCCTATCTCAACTTTCTTTCCTATTGATAAAAAATACTTAGGAATTTAAAAACTTTGTAGTTGATTAAGTGAATAAACCTGACATTTTCTCACCAAAAAAAAATAGTATAAACAGAAATACAATTCAGAAATATCAACTGTATATACATCAAATAAAGAGCAAATCAAAACGTGTCTGAATGACTTGTACGCTGGAACTTATTATTTTGCACGAACTTGTCCACTCTTATTGACTTGGCGAGTTTTTCATCTTGCACGAATTTGTACCCGCTTATCGACTTGCTGAGCTTATAAAAAGTACAACAATGATACTTCCTACTAAAATATTAGTCCACAGTAAACCTCACCGATCCCCAAAAGCAGTTTTCGTTTATGTCGACCCCTGGGAATCCCATTTCGTCCCCAAGGGATCGATACGACCACTTTTGGAATCCCGGTTTTAGATCAATATATATATATCTATATATATATATATATATATATATATATATCTATATATACTGCATTTGTAATAGGTTCAGAGAAATGCGATTTATTTAATTTTCGCCCCCCCTCACCCCCCCCCCTCCTTAGTTGGTTTTAGCATATTTCCCTTAAGAGAAATCAGATATTGAGGTCGTGACGAAATTTTCGAAATTAAAGGAGAATTTTGAAAATTTGAAATATCGCCGTTACTTAAGTCGGATCGAAAAAGTGTAAGAATAAATCTTATTGTAAATTAAATGTACTATAAATATTGTTATATACTTTTATTTTCTATCTTGAATATTAACCTAGATATTTCATTATTATTAAGTGTGTGTGGATAACGGACGAGATGAGATCTGGTAACTTCTTTTCTAATCACGTGTTTCCGCCAAAAGTTAGTTAGGCCGTTTCTGTAACTGTTTGGCTCTCGTGAAATTTCTGTATTTTTAAACTTCACCTGGGAAATCTGCGTAGTTTACGCAGCTCTTGCGTGACGGACTTTATGTAAAAATACTCTCTGATTTGCGCTATATGTTGTGACTGCGAGATATCTTGGAACTGATTTGTGGGCGAATGTTTGAGTGGTCTCGTCAAGTTGAGTCGAGGAAAAGTAGTCAGCGGTATACCTTTTATCCGAGATCCTATTTCTCCTTCACTTCTTTATAACTCAACATGTTTCACGTTCTTTACTTCAACGCCTCATCCGGAGTACAATAACCGCACTACTAAATGAAAGCCAGTCACGCAGGGGCTGCGTAAACTAAACAGATTTCCCACGTAGTGGTATAACACACTACTGGATCTTATCTCACCCCAAATTCTCTATTTCTATGTAAAAATCCAATGAGAAGGGGCAGGGGAGGCACTTAAGGCTAAAAAAATATAAGTATATTTGAGTCACGAAAAAATGTATAGAACAACAATTGTAGAGCATTGATAGTTTAACAAGATTCATTCTATAACATTTTACGATCATATATATATATATATATATATATATATATATATATATATATATATATATATATATATATATATATATATATATATATGAGAGTGTGTGTATAACTGTTCAACTCTCGTGAAATTTCTCTATTGTAAAACTTCACTTGGGAAATCTACTTAGTTTACGCAGCTCCTGCTTGTCAGACTTTTCGTCATCTATTAGTTGGGATCGTTGTTCAGTTGAGACAATTTTTCGATTATCCAGTTATGAATACGACCTCAATAGCTGATTTCCCGTAATTATTTCAATAGCTGGTTAGGAACTCATTTTCATTTATTCTTCAAAACTATAATATTCATTCTATAAGTCTCCTACTGGTACCTGGCACTAGCGGAAAAACAATACTCCCACTCGGGAAGTGTAATTGTACACATTGCAGCCCTGCTATAAAAATACCATCATTATTCCGTCTACAAGGCAACGCCGGCTAACTTAGCTAGTTGCTGATAGAATTAGAGAATATATGGGGAGATGAGATCAATTGATTTTTTCTTGAATAAATGTTCGACAAGGCCTCGTCACGTAGAGCGGAGGAAAGGCAGGCAGTACCTTTTCTCGGAGGAATGAGGCGTGTGGCAGGACGGTGTGTACTCCTGGAAGAAGGAACCAGGAGGTGGTGGACGTGATCTGGACTTCTGATGGATCTTTATTCAAGGAGGACATGACTCACTCTCTCCCTTCTCTATCTCAGCTACACCACACTGTTGGACAGCTATTGAGGTCGTACTCATGACGCGAATTTCAAAAATTTTCTTCAAGTGTCCATCGATTCTACCAAGGAGATGACGAAAATGAGGTCCGTTCATCATTATATATATATATATATATATATATATATATATATATATATATATATATATACATATATATATATATGTATAGAGACGCGATTATTTTTGTTTTGTTTTTTTAGATGATTTTATTTTATTTAGCATATTACAGTCTGCATTTAAATGCATTTTGTAATGTGATATGTACAATTCAATCGTTCTCCATCACTCTCGACAGAAGCTTCATTTCTTAATCTCAACAAGAGGAGCAGCCTCTCCCTGCCTGGCAAGGAAGTCAAGAGCTAAGGAGGAATGGCACTTGATAAGAAAATAGCCACTGCTATCACTTCACTTTACACTTCTATAGGAGATCTCTGGGCCATTGTCTCTTGAGGCGCCGTGGAGGGGAATATGGATGAGTGGTACTGGAAAGGGCTAGGACTTCTGGATTAGGATGATTGGATAGCCTGCTGTGGAATTTTCTGAATCTTAAGGGAATTACGTCCGAATATTAAGATCATTATGAAGGATGAGGTTTTTAACATAATATGGAGCATCTACTATGGTGCGCAGGACTTTGGATTGGAATGTCTGGATGCGTCCGATGTCGAAGGTTTTGCTGTACCCCATACTTCAGTTGTGTAGGTCCTTATTGGTTTAAGTAGTAACTTGTATATTGTTAGTTTTTTTTTTCGGTAGACAATTGAGATCTTCTATTCAGCAGTCCGTAAAGTTGTCCGAATCGTCTGTTAAGGTCCTGTCTTTTAATTGTGTGGGATTTCCAAGTAAGTCTGGTGTCCAAATGTAGTCCAAGGCAGCGTACTTAATCGGCTAGTGGTAAAGGAATATTTATGAACAGGAGGACCATTATTAAAAATACTCTTTTGTATGTCTACAGAGTAAACTTTATATTCATAATGGTTCATAGTGCGTTCAGTAAAGTATAACATTTTAATGGAGTAGTGTTAATAACTAGTAGAAATGGCTGAGTACACTTCCCCAGCACACTCCCAAAGCGTCCATTATTTAAAGTTATTTATTTATGAAAATTAAACCACAATAATTTTTTCTGTGTATTTGCCGTCATAATACACCTGTTGCAAACCTGTCTGTAGCCCAAGCAGTTGCTTAGTTTTTCCTGTTATCAGATAATTTCTTCCCACTTCAAATCCTCCTAGTATTAATGGCGTAGTGTGGAACAATGAAATCTATATCTAGAAAATTTGTCCCTCGACGAAAAAAAATAGGTATCGGATCAGTGGTAATTTGACTGAACTATCTACCCTGGGGGGGGGGGCAGATCGACGTTGGATTTCATATTTATAAAGAATGGTGTTTGTCAATCGTCTGACGTTATTTATCTCAGGAGAATAAAAAAGTTGAAATGTGGAACGTGCGTGGCTTGGGGATGCACTGATAGATGCGATTATTAGCGTAAGAATGATAGAAAGGAATCTGGACGCTATTCTTGTCAATGGTCGCTGCTAGACGGAGGAAGGCTGTCGTGGAGACCCTGGCTCCAGTCCAGTCAAGGTCCTATCTTTAGGTCCTCGTGTGTCTCCCTCTCTTTTCTTTATTAAAGATCCGACGCCATTTTCATAACCACAATAGTTTTTACCTTTGCATCCAGTTTGATACGCATTAGGAGTTGGCTCAACGCCATCCTAGTGCTAAAAACCTATTGACATTGGAGATATGGTGGGAACCCGTCGCCGTCGGCCCAAGGAGGAGTGACGGATCTCGAAGGAGTCATAGTCGATATGACGGGAGAGGTGGGAAGGGGGTGGGACCTGCTGGCCTTACTCCAGAACTGGCAGGGCTCTATGTTTAGACTCGCAGTCCCGGTCCAGCTTCCAGATGCTCTTGCTACGATCTGCTTCTGCTGGAGCAACGGCAGAATAAAGGAGGATGTTACTCCTCGCCATGACCGGCCTCCACTATGTCTTCAACTACCACGAGTGGGACAAATGTCTGGCTGGGCAGCAGCAGGAAAGGCATGTCTTCAGGGACCGCCATGTCTTCATATACCCTATCGTATGTAGTCCATATCTCACACCATATTCATCAAGCTGCTTTTCATACAGTAGCATTAGTCCTTAAACATGAATGAACAACATCTCTGATAACTGTTTAAACTTCTAAAGGAATTTCTTAAAATTCCACTGGAATGTTCCTAATTGTGATTTCTCCAAAAGTAGTATACACTTCTATCTTTAGGACACCAAGCATCAATCTTCCTGCTCGTGATTTTATTTGCAGATTCTGGTTTCGGAAATTAGTAGAACCATCTTCAGTGCAACTACGGGCTAATCCCTCTTCGTGGCAGTGTATGTATGCTTTCTTGTTGAGTCACATAGGCTACTCTTTCTCCTCCGCCTCATTAATACATCCGGCCGAATGAATAAAAACTATTCCAATAATTTTCATTCTTGGTTTTCTGCGTTTTTAGAGTGGATCTTAGGTTTATTCTTTGGAGCTATGTTTTTAAATGAAACATTTTAATCAGCAGCCTGAGCTACCTGACAATGCCTGCTCCTCCTCTCCATGGAATATGAAAGAAATCATTAGATTTAGCTGAAATGAAAAGCATCTAGTTGTATATTGCAGTCATTATTCCATGCTTTCAGGCTGCACAGCTAGTCACGTATACTTTGTTTAGTTTTCACAATATAGTTATGTACATGGCATGCTTAAATAATTTATGATTTGCGGGAGGATAATGAAAATCGTGTTCTTCTTCGGCATAAGAGACATACGAATTTTCTAATTATGAAGCCAAACTGCTTTGTGGATTATATATATATATTAGAGGAAATACATAAATTTTGATTGCTTAAATTGTGGCCGATAGGAACCTGAATATTTTGTTTCAAAAACGAATCTTACAGTCAGTTTTTTTTTTTAAAATTTAAATATTGAAGATCCTTTGGTAATACCTAATAGCACAGAGCATTGGAAATGCAAAATTATCTTCTGAAGTAATTGTAAATATTTTGGTCTTTTAACGACGTTTTTAGGCTTTTCTAGCTGAATTTTATTACATTATTTTAGTGTTTGAATAAAAGTAAAAATAAAAAGTCTTTACCATTAATACATTTGGTTTTTTGAGAAGTCAAGTTTGGCGCATTTGTAGGGGGGTTGGATACCCTAACGCCCCCACAAATGCGCTAACCCTTATAAAGTTTGCTACTTCTTTATTCACGTATCTACTCACTTACCCCACGATGTTAAACGACATCGAAATTGATGTTCGAACTCGTAGACGAATAATAAAATTTAGCGCGAAATCCCCGAATTCGAGCCTACCGCTTAACCACTTAGGAACACCGCCTCCTGGCACCTCTTCCTGAAGAGGATAGAACAGTTTTCGAGAAGTGTACCTGTACTGCACTTGCTCTGCCGGCTTGTTCTGTTGTACTTATCACGGTTCTGAGGCCCAGTGTTGGATAAGGAGTAGATAGAACTATATACTCATCGTTCTCATATTTGATAATAGGCTCACTTATATAAAAGTTTGTAGAGACTACATGTTTCAAAGCCTTCAAAACTCTTCAGGCGATAACTTGATAACCTTTGAATAATTCGATTAATCTTCGAGATATGGAACTCGATCACTTCTTACTGTTATGCTCCGGGCAGTTTTGTTACTGAAAATTTGCCACCTGATGATCTTGGTGTTAGGAATTTTCATGCTTATTTAAGTATGATTATCTCAATTCGAGAGTCATATCCTGCAATGTGTTAGTCTGATGGACCCCCTAATAGGAATTCCTTAACAGCACGTTCTACCTCTAGCATTCATGTTACTTCCTTATTTTAACTTTTGCCTTCCCAATTTATTTTTGACCTGGAAAATATTTCCTTATATTTCTTAAACCCCATTGCATGGAATTATACATTTGTGTCGTGTTTCTTTGAGATATTAAGTAGGAGTATATTCAGTGTTATCTGTTGGTTTTCTATTTATATAACTAGATGGATTCATTAAACTTCTCATTAATTATGAATATGATAAGTAGTTATTTTTTTTAGCCAATTACTTGCTTATTTTTTTTTTTTCTCTAACCCAGTATTGATTAATTCATTTTCTTTCCGATGAGCAGTTTTCCTTTATTGGAAATCAACTATTGAGGCTCATGAATATATTTCCACAAAGAGTTTCTTCAAATCCCACCACCCTCCAATACTTGGAAACCTGTTTAGTTTAAGCAGTTCCTGTCCGGTGGACATTTCTTTTGGTAAGGAAATGTATTATACAATGATGCTTATGTGGGGACTTAAGTTTTTAGAACCATATCTATAACCAAGAAATGCATTGGAATATTGCTAATTTTATACCAATCAACAACTGCGAGGTTTTACAAATAATTTATTGTGGTTCGTGGATTTTCTCGCTGGGCTGAATGTGCTTCTTCTCCAAACCGGCTTTCTGCTCCAGCGGTCTTCTCGTCTAAACATGACGGAGTGCGACCCATCCCACAATAGTGGCGATGTATAGCCCGAGGAAGGTAGCCGTACAAATACCGAAAATTAGCACAATGAAGTGTGACGAGAAGATTTCTGGAGCAGAAAGCCGGTTTGGAGAGAAAAAAAAAGAATTTTATTTATTTATTTAATTTTTAAATCTATAAAATTCTACTAGAATTATATAGATTTAAAAGTACTAGATTGCGCTATTATACCTGCTTCTCTATTCTTTCGGCATGTATAGATACATGGTAATCTGGTTTTACTTAACATTCTGTTAGTTGTTTTTCTGAGTCTGAAATCTCAAGATAGTAAAATTTTATTTCTGTATGGTATCGGATTCTAGACATTAATATGACTTGAATGATGAAACTAAAATACTAATCCTAAATTCTAGGACCTTAAAAATTAATTGATTTTCGTAGGCATTGGGGTCAGTTCATAGGCTTCTTTATTCTGTTAACAGGTGGGTGGTAGGTTCTCATAATTGCTAGCCAATGGAATGAATTGAGTATACTAGGTCTTCTCGTGTACCTGGCGAGGTATAGGGTATCACCCGCACCTGCCCTTTTTACTCAGCACTAACAACTGTAGAAATTTCAGTAGGAACAGCATCTGTCTGCCCTTTGTTGTTCGGAGTGCGTCGACCTGTTGTTGGGCTTTGCTGTTGTTGGATGGCTAGGAGACATGGGACCTGTTGCTGGGCTTTGCAGTTGTTGGAGGGCTAGAAGAGATGGGACCTGTTGCTGAGGTTTCATGTTGTTGGAGAGGGGGGGGGGCTAGGAGAGATGAGACCTGTTGCTGAGCTTTGATGTTGTTGGATGGCTAGGAGAGATGGGACCTGTTGCTGAGCTTTGATGTTGTTGGAGAGGGGGGGGGGGGCTAGGAGAGATGAGACCTGTTGCTGAGCTTTGATGTTGTTGGAGATGGGGAGGGGGCTAGGAGAGATGGGACCTGTTGCTGAGCTTTGATGTTGTTGGAGGGCTAGGAGAGATGGGACCTGTTGCTGAGCTTTGATGTTGTTTGGAGATGGGGGGGGGGGGCTAGGAGAGATGGGACCTGTTGCTGAGCTTTGATGTTGTTGGAGGGCTAGGAGAGATGGGACCTGTTGCTGAGCTTTGATGTTGGAGATGGGGGGCTAGGAGAGATGGGACCTGTTGCTGAGCTTTGATGTTGTTTGATGGCTAGGAGACATGGGACCTGTTGGCTTTGCAGTTGTTGGGCTAGGAGACATGGGACCTGTTGCTGGGCTTTGTTGTTGTTGGAGGGCTAGGAGAGATGGGACCTGTTGCTGAGCTTTGATGTTGGAGATGGGGGGCTAGGAGAGATGGGACCTGTTGCTGAGCTTTGATGTTGTTGGAGGGCTAGGAGAGATGGGACCTGTTGCTGGGCTTTGATGTTGTTGCCCCCCCCCCCCACCCGCGACGAGGATCGGATTGAGGGATCTATGAAATGGCATGCCTGCAGAGAGAGCCGTACATAGAGTAGGCAGCTAGCCAGCTGTGTGTCTTGCTTTTTACTGAAGCTCATGAAAGCTGGCCAAAATGTGTGTCATCTCCTGTGGGCGCTATGAAGGTCGCAAACAGGCAATTACTAGGCCACTCTCTGCCTCTCTGTTTTGTTAATAGTCCTATATTAAACCCAGAGGGATGTCGTATTCATTGTTACGATTTATTTTTACACATTTGGGCCTTGTGAGTTTACGTTTCTTTGTTTCTTACTATTTTCTGTTCTGTTCCGGAAAGGCACTAGATAAAAAAATTATATACATTAAGAAAGAACCTGTTGAGTTTGTTGGGGGCTGATTAGCGAACTTTATCACTCAATAAGTATGGATTTGATCTAGATCCAGTTTGAAAATACCATAATCTCGTGGTTCGGGGTCTACACGATGTCTGCCATGGAGAGTCTACTGGGTGATTCGTTGTTTTTAATGTCGTATAAAATCATAAATCAAAAATTCCTGAAATCGTATTCCTTCTGTGGAACACAATTCATTTTGATGGGAGGATATAAAGGATTCAATGTTGCAACCTTATTTTTTAGCTTGTTAAAGGGTATGGTGGATTGAAATTTGGGGTAGGTTAATTCATCTCAATTAGGCAAAACGTGTTTATTTTGCAAACATTTCAGCCTGATTTTCAAGCCTAAATCAGGGCTGACGTTGAAGAGTGGAGTACCAACAACAAGAGCAAAATAATGAATAACAATTATTCATTGATGCCTCTTCAATATCAGCCCTGATGTAGGCTTGAAAATCAGGCTGAAATGTTTGCAAAATTATGACTAAACGTTAAATACCTAAATGACACAAATAGTTCTGGCATAGAACTACAGAAAATCATCTTCAAGACATGTTATTCTCTAGCCGATAGGCAATTACTGTCTGCAGGAATATTGAATACTTGTAGACTCCATATAACTTTTACGAGCGTTTTACAATCAGGAGCACACATAGTGACAATGTCAACCGTCTTAAAAAATGAATTTGGTTCACAAAATTTTACTTCTCCACCGAACTCATTAGGCACTTTTAGAAATTTTCTTCAAATGTCCATCAATTCCAGTAGATGACGAAAATGAGGTTCATTCAAAACTGATATATATATATATATATATATATATATATATATGTGTGTGTGTCTGTTACCGCTCTAGTGGTCGTAATTTTTGTTTGATTGTTACCAAACTCGATATTTAGTCATTTCATATAAAAAGAAAGATCAAGGTCGTTAAAGGCTGAAATGGACAAGGGGGAGGGGGGGGGTTAGAGAAGGAGAATTTTGAAAAGTCCAATACGAAAAAGTGTATAGAATAAATATTATTGCAAATTAAATGTACTATAAATATTGTTATATACGTTTATTCTCTATCTTGTATTAACCGACATACTTGCATTTTTGATTTAGCGAGTGATTGAATCTAATTATGAACAATTTAAATAATATAAACCTTCTAGCATTTAGTAATAACATAATTTATTTTTAAAACAATATTACATTCACATATTCCCAGGAGTAAATCCCCACAGTAGCCGAGCTCCATAACCCAATAAATAGTCATACTACGCTGTTTCATTCATAGATTTTTCAAATATGAGAGGAAACTATTCCACGTCATTGAGCCATTCATTACTCTGACGTTCTTCTTTAGAGTTGTGGTTTTGGAAGTAATTCCGGTAATGAAGCCCCCTGGAGGTACGATGAAATGATTTAGAGGGGATGGTGCGACTAGTAGGAACTTGAGGAGCTGGGGAGTGTTGGAAGGGGCTTGGGCAGCAGTTCTTTTTTGAAATGGTTGCCAAGGAGATACAAGTAGGGGAAGGGAGGATATAACAATTGAGATACCTCTTGCAGCTCGTGACGTCTGAATCTTCCAACTGATTATTGAAGTACAATCGTAAAAAATATCTTACGAACTAATAGTTCTTATCAAAATGAAAACGCAACTTTACTAAAATATCATTTAATTGAATTAGATTCAACTTTAGAACATTAGTAATCAATATTTTTGTATAATGCGTTACATCTTAACGCCCCTATTTCCCTCACTCAGATCCAATCATTCGATCCGATGTGGATATTCGATCCTTGGCCTCTTTCTCTAGTAATGTCTTATCATTTGTTGTGGGTCATTGTTTTCATTCTTCCTCCGTCCGTTCGGACACAGCTGATTTTTCTGACGGGAATAGATTTTTACAGTCAACCTTAATGACTTTATTTCCGTTTGTTACATAAAAGACCTAGCTACTTTATTTTCTTCGTGTTGGTTGTCTTCCACAAATACTCTTATAGCATTGTCTCTGTCTCTGTTTGACGTTGAGTCTGTTACAGTAAATATATATTTTTATTAAGTAGAGGTAAATTTAAAAAAAAATAATTGAAATAAATGGGGGTGGTACAAAATTGTGAGGTCGCTATGAAGAATGTGCCCTTGGTCCTCATATTGCAATGCATCATTGGAATGCTCTCACAAATCCAAAGTGGCTGAGTTTTAGAAAATACAATTTGGGTCTTTCTTCTTCTCCCCTCCTACCTTTGTCCCTATTACAGATACTTTATCAACTTTCAAAGTGAATATAGCTTCATTTGTATATCTTTTGAGCGTTCCCAGACTAATTTCTTGGTTGTCCTTGAAGTTGAAGTTCCGTGGAAGTAAGTGTCTTCTCCAAGGAGCAGTGGTGTAGGTAGGTTGATCTTTTGCTTCTAATCCCAACTTGTATTTTGGAGTTCTCCCGAAAAGTCCTTCTCTAGTCTTTTCTAAGGCTGTTTCGTTATGGCCAAGATCGGCTGATGATCAACACTTCTGCTTTTAGCAGACATCCCTTAAGTGAAATCATCTATTAAGGTGGTACTCGTGACGAGATTTTTCCGCAAATGTCCATCGATTCTATCTAGGAGATTATATGTGTGTGTGTGTGTACAATATTTTCTCCGCTTTGTCATCTAGCAGACTGCCACCCTCCCAAATAAAATCCGCCAACAACAACAAAGTCGCTTTTGTTAAATAAAGTGTCCGAAAATTAAAAAAAAAAAAAAAAAAAATTAAACAGCCAGTTTTATAAAATTAAAATATTGCTGCATATTAAATTGTCAGGTTATGGTTAGTTCGGTTTACTATTACTAAATAAATGTATCTTTGTTCTAACTCCGCGTTAAAGATTTCTAAATTTAGTATTCTATTGTTTAAATGTATTTCAAGGATGCTTCTCTTTCTTCTGTTGTATACATGTTTTGGTTTAAGATTTTCCTTATTTACTGTCTGCCGCTATCTAAAGTTTCAATTACGAATACAACATCGTTAACCTTCTTTGCTTGTAGTTAATTATGACGTAATCGTCAGATAAGGTGGTGCTAGTGGCAGTGCGGGTTAAGGCGTTGGTACATTTGCCATTATCCTCAGTAAGCTGATGATAAAAATAGTTGTAGGTTCGATCTCAGGTAAGTGAAATAATTAGTTCACGAGGTCGCTACCAGGCCGCTCTAGAGTAGCAGCGCTTGTTGATCATCGGGCATCTAATGATTGTATACTTCTGGCAACTCCTCGGGGTGACTAACGATTATGACTTTCTTAGATGGCGTCCACAAGCAGGCTGACACGGGGTGAACTAACCATAGACAATGGTAGAGTAGGACCCGTCAGTTTTCAGGGAACAACCAATCCCAGAGGCCCTCCTCCACGGTGGTTGTACGTCTTGCTGATTATTCACCCACAGGTTGAAGAGAGCGATTCAAGGCGGTTAAAGTTCTGAAAGGTCTATAATGCCAACCGGAAAAGTCATTTCCATTCGTCTTAATTCGGGAGTAGGATGGATTGACACTTGTATTAATCAACGGAAGGATCAAAAAGGTCAAACACCTCCACTCTTAATAGTGGAGATGTTTGACCTTTTTGATCCTTCCGTTGACGATGGACCTCCACCAGCCAGCCCAAATCCAGACTTGTATTAATGTTTCGAAAATCGTGTCATGAATATAATCTCAATAGCTCATTAAAACATCATAAGGTTACCACTAGTCCAGGTCGGTTGAGCCCATTCATCGTTGGGTTGCGTTGTAAATGACGGCTAATTGTCATACCGCAATGAGCAAATATAAATTAATGTTGTAGAAAGTGTTGCCGCACATGCGCGGTGAGTGCGTTATGTAGGAGTTGCGCCCTCAGCCAGAAATGTGAGCACTAAAGATAAGGAGGAATTAGAAAGCGTTAAGACGCCTCCATCTTAGTTAAAGCTACTGTCAATATTACTTCCATTATCTTCTTATGATAACTCACATTATTATGGGTTGCCTCATCTTTGAGTTATGGCCGAGTATTATCTCGATCCAAGGACTGTGCACTATTACTCAATACCTTAGCAATCAGCTGTAATTTATGGACTTTGGCTTCAGTCGATGCTTACTTCCTAGGGCGGTATTAGTTTTATATTGTCGTTACTGAGTTTCCTCTTTAGCCACCTGGTTGATAGGATACACTGGGATATCTGCCTCTATCTGTTCAGGCGCATTCCTTGTCAACATCAAGGTTTCAAATCATTATTGTGTTTACAAAGCTAAAAAGCCATTTTCACGTTTATACACAAAACATTACGATACTCAGTACATAAACAAATGTCTTAATTAGCTGTTTGAGATGTATTTTAATTCAATTGTAAAACGTCAAATTGGTATATTTATACGTTATATTTATCACGTAAAGATTGGTTCTATAAAATTTTTGATCCGCCTCATCAAAACTCAGATATTTTGAATTTTCCACCCCCCCCCCCCCATATTCCTGGACCGATT
Organism: Riptortus pedestris; assembly: GCA_019009955.1. Lineage (NCBI taxonomy): Eukaryota > Metazoa > Arthropoda > Insecta > Hemiptera > Alydidae > Riptortus > Riptortus pedestris. The sequence continues at coordinate 11,289,748 of CM032230.1, read as the reverse complement.
TCTGCCAATAAGAAATATGACCATTAGTTATTGACTGAAACGGTTAAATATCGAGTAAGATATAGATCAAGCATGAGCATTTTCTAGACAAGAACGTAAATCCTTAATTGATAACGTCCTCGCACAATGAATTCGCTTGTATCTCGCATAATAAAGGTCTCATGAGAACAATATTTGTTAGTTAAGCTTAGAGTAAAGAGATCTGTGTTATAACAGCTTATGGTTATCTGACATGAGCAGGAGTGGGGGTTAGGGGAAATACGTATATAATAACATTTATAAATAAATAAATAAAACCTTTATTTCTACATGGATATTTCAGATCGTGATGATACAGTGCATTATTTTTTATTTGAATAATTCTAGTACAAATTCAATTTAAAGTTGAGGTCTTTTGAGGTCTTTTTAATTTTTCGTGTATGAAGATCTGCTAATTCATTTCAGGTTTAATCCTGGCCTAGTAGTGTTCTTCTCCAAGTCCCTTCCATTCTCTTCTTTGTTCAGCAACTCTCTGCCATGTTGCCCCGCCACATTTAGTTCTCATCTCCAAGTCATATACTAGGGAGGATCAATGGACATTTGAGGAAATTTATCGAAAATTCGACCTCAATAGCTGATTTCCAATCCGCTAAAACTGCTCCTTCTTCTTTATAGACATCTGTCTAAAGTGCTTATCTTTTAGGGAGCTCACCGAATCATTGGTCTCAAATATTTCAAGTTCATCTCCTAGGAGTCTTATAACTCATGAGTGAATGATAGAAATCTAAAAAGAGGTTGCGTGCGCGATATGAGTCTTTCCCAATGAACTTAGACGAAATATCGCCTCTCCTATTTTCAATTAGTAGATTGAAATAACTAATTTTCTAGAAACTGAAAAGTACTAGAACTTTGAAGAGAAAAAACGTCCGTCACGCACGACCTAAACTAAATATAATTCCCTCCATGGGTATGGCACACTAATGATCATTATTCCCCACCTATTTTCTATTTCTAAGTTAATATTTGAGTTATGAGAAAATGAATACAATAAACAATTGTAGAGATAACATTAGCTTAACATCATTGGCTCTAGAACATTATTCGATAGGACTCTTAATAATGGAGATAGTTTGAATTATCGAATTTCGCCTCTAACCCCCTCCCCCTCGTTGACTATAAATTATAGTGATGAATTAAACGGTTAAATGTTGATTCTGGTTTAGATAAAATAAATATTTTCGAATAAAGTACGTAAAATCTTATTTGATGATATCATCACACATTATATTCGCTTTTATCTCAGACAGTAAAAGTTTAATGGAAACAACATTTTGTATTTAATTCGACTAAAGTGGTTCTTGATATAACAGTTTATTGTTAATATGACATGAGTTGGAGTGGGAGAAAAAAATAAATGTATATAACAACATTTATAGGAAATTAAATTATCAATTAATGTTTGTTATTCATTTATGTCTACTTTATGCTATTATGGCTAATTGGGACGGATTACCTACAGGTTACCACCCTTTTCTAGCCAGGGTGGGACTTAGGATTTTATTTAATGAGTGCATCATTAAAGAAATTCCTATTGCCCAAGCGGGAATCGAACTCTATGTTTGTCAATTAATGAAGATTGGGATTATAGAAATTTTGGATAAAAAAAAATCCTCCTCCTACATATACTAATGGTTTATACCAATACATGACAGAAATTTGAGACTTCTAGATTTTTTGGCAAGAGACTGTAATATCATAGAATTTCATTCTTTATTCTTTATTTATGAAGTTATAGCATTAGGAAAATTCCTTACTTATATGACCTGGCATATTCTTGAAATTATAAACAATGTTATAATTTACTTAAATGTCCTACCTATTTGTCTGCAAATATTTACCCAAATAAATTGTCAATAATGGAAGTTCTATTAACAGTATTCATTCTTCACTAAATGTGTCTGTAATTATCTTTGGCGGTTCATGCTCAGGCCTTTGCTGAGTTTGCTGTATTATTTTGCTGTGTTCGTTAGTTTTGCTGTCTTATTAAAATGCACTAAAATATGGCTGTTTAACTATAATGATTTCCTGACAAAGGCCTACTTAATATTTCAGCTTTGGAACTAAATGGTTCGTCCAATACTAGCTTTATTGCAAATTGAATGGCCTACATTTCTTTCATTTTTAGCAATTGGTCTCTTAGCTATTGGGAATTGTACACGAAGTAGTTTTTAATCCACTAAGCGCATATATATAATACATTTCATTAAACCTCATTTTAGCCAACCCAATCCCTAGTATAGAAAATTAAATTTGCAAGAAGATTAGTTATTTAATATTATTCGATCCGTTTATTTATAAAGGAGATATTCTGAATTTTTTATTTTACCCCACCATTAATCTCCCCTTTCACCTTGTCTGATGAAATCAATACAACCTTGAAATAAGGTGAATTGTATTGGGTTATAGTACAAATAAGGGTGAAAACTGAATAAGACTAATATCTCGGTTAGAATTGAGTTTAAGAAAAAATATACAGGACAACAATTGCAGAACATTAAGTTTGTAATAAGATTGGCTATTGTACGTAAGATTTTTCGACCCGACTATAATAACAGAGATATTTCGAATATTTGTAAGGGAAATTTTTAACTGATTTTCCTTCAGGTTGAACTCATGACGCGATTTTCGAAAAATGTCATCAAACATCCAATGATAAGAGCTACATGTAAAACGGTTGAAATCGGACTGGGTGGGGGAGGGTGGGTTAGTGGGGGAGAAAATACCAAATATCTCCTTTTCGGGTTTCAGTAAACCCTTACTCTTAGTCAAGGCATATTAACAATAAGATGTTATATCATGGGCCACGTTATTCTAAGCTTAAATACGAAATATTGTTTTCAAACGACATTTATTACGCGAAATTAAGGGAGGGGGTGGAGTATAAAATCGGAAATTTAAAATGTTTTCTTTATGAGTCGGATCGTAAAATGTTATATGACCAATCTTGTTAAACTATTGATGCTGTACAATTGTTTTTCTATGCATTTTTCGTAACTGAAGTGTTCAACGACTTCTTCTATCTTTTTTGTTATCAGCCTTCAGTCCGCCCCCCCCCCTCTTCTACTCATTTCTTTTTACATAGAAAGTGATGTGGAGATATGAGATCAAAAGTGTATTATATCAGCCCGTGGGAAATCTGCTTAGTTTACGCAATCCCCCCCCCCCCCCTGCCGTGACAAACTTTTATATACATTTTTTCGTAACCCAAATATCAAGTGATTTTTCAATCACGAATATAATCTTTAGCATTGAAATAAACAATTAGATATCGAAAATGGTTTAGAATAAATAAACATTTTCGAGTTAAGAAGGTACAATCTTCAACGGTGACATCGTTATACAACGTATGTCCATATATCATAAGAAAAGTGCTATGAAATGAAAACAATATTTGATATTTAATTTTCCAATAAAGTGGTTCATGATATAACAGCTTATTGTTATTATGACATGAGTAGGAGTGGGTGTTTACTGAATGCTGAAAACTAAAGATTTCAAATATCTCGGTTAATATTCATATTAGAGAAAATACTTATGTACATAATTCATAGATAATCAAATTTATAATAAGATGGGGTCTATTAAATTTTTCGGTCCGACGTATAATTAACCTCTTCTAACCCCCCCCCCCGTTCCGGTCCAATTTTAGCCGTTAACGAATCTTTAATTTTGCTTTTGGATTTTGAATAAGATATAACAAAAATTACTACCGCGCGCGCGTTCGTGTGTGTGTGTGTGTGTGTGTGTGTGTGTGTGTGCGCGCGCGCGCGAGCGCATACATATACTTATATATTATAGAACGGACCTTATTTTCGTTGTCTACTATGTACGGTTGATTGACATGTCGTTATCTGCATAGGATTGATGGACATTTGAAGAAATGTTTCGAAAATCTCGTCATGAGTACGACTTGTATAGCTGATTTCCTTTCTGAGAAGTCTGCCAATAGAAGTGCCCCCCCCCTGTCCTCCCCCAATGTGTGTAGTATAGAAGGTAAGAAACTAGGGTGGAAACTTGATGAGTTGGGAGAGTGTGTGAGTAAACAAGGGGCCTTCTCAACTGTATCTTCTTACCGCATTCCTACATCTATCTCTATACGTCATTCCTACCTCAGTGCTTCTATCGCCGGCGCCTCCTAAATACCTTTCCAACGAGATACCATATTTATCGGCGAGGAAAGATTCACGAAGATTACCGGCTGATTTGAAGAGCAGCCTACCTAACGTTCTACGCTTTCTTGGTTCGTTAGAAAAGTGATTGGGGCTGTGCAAACCCCCAAGTTCAGGAATGATTCACAGATTTCGCCAAAAAGCATTTTGCTCTATATTCTTTAGTTAGAACTCTCGTAAGATTTAAATGTGGAGTTTGTTACCGACCAATTAGAAATTTTGACTTTAGGGCATTTCAGTTGAAAATATGTTTTAATATTAAAACTTAACATCAGTTTCCAGACCACGGTAAATCTTTGTTGAATGAGTAATTATGGTATTTTTATAGCAAGGCTTCAGGCTATACAATGACATTTCCCGTCTGGGCGTTTTGTTTTTTCTGTAAAGGGCCAGGCCAGTTAACTGTAGGGGGATTCCAAATAAAATCCTCTCCATGGTTTGACACACCTTGAATACTTCAAATCATAGTAGTGGATATCATTTATTATAATTAAATATTATTCTATTTCATGTCAAAAATCAATTCGCGCAAATTGTTTGCTGTCCATGAGAACGACATTTCGAAACTTCTTGATAAATTTAAAGGCTTACTGTTTACGAAAGAAATTAAAAATGATGGAATAATTACGCATCTGGACTTAAAAGAACTGAATTTCAGTGAGAATGAATGTGCGAGATGGCATGTATTACTTTAGCCCAAAGGAATAATGCAGATATGCATTTTCCTGCTTAGTTCGTTGTTAGCTTCTGTCTACAAGTCAGAGCCATTGCGAGCTTTGATAATGTCTGTTGTGTGACCTACATGAATAATATTGAATTGGTTGTACTTTACCGTATATTTCTGGAACTCGGTCGGGAATAATGTGTCATGGGTTTCATACAGTAAGTACATTTCATACTCTCTGTAAAAGCTGGTTATCTTTCCTACTGTGTAGTTTTTCTTTATTAAGCCATTCCTTTGATATGTGACTAAAATATGAGGTATGTTGATATCTTGAGTTTTCGGTTTAAAATAGATCAACGAAGGACCCCAAAGTTGAATTTTTAGTGTTTACAATTGCGATTTTAGCATTTCCACGGTGTGAAGAGAAGATTTTCAGTTTTGTAAAAATTTAATCCTGGACTTTATGATAACGTTCTATTCCTGACCCCCCCCCCTGATGTTTCCCGCATAACTGACTGTGGGTTTTCTCCTTCTGTTTCCTTCTCCACTGCCTCTTTTCCTCCTACCTTCTTCCCCTTCACTGTAAAATCTCGGAATTTTCGATTTGTGAGGTTGACATATATGTTTTCTGCCTCCTTCTTGCTGACTGATCCATTTTTTTTTTTTTTTTTTTTTGCTGAGGATAGATTTGTGTTCATTTTAATGGAAGCAGGAAAGTCCTTTTTGGGCTGCAGCCCTAGGTGAAATGTTGCAGACGAACTTTTTATATAGTACATGTCAACGACTTTGTATATTAAGTTGTACTTACATTTCTGATGTAAATATTTTAATTTTAGCTGATATCAATGGCTAAATGAGTAACTGACTTGAAGCAGTTATGGGTCTAGCTCCTTCCTCCTCCGACCGGCTTCTACATCCTGAAAATGGTAATCCCATTAGCCGCTGAAACCGATTGTGGTAAATAGGAATTTCTGGAGGAAGGCAATGTTGTTTTTTTGCTGCAAGTATTATTGAGACAGATATTCTATTTTTATTTTCATTTTGTCGTATGATGGTTGGTATTTTGAAAGGGTTTAAACCCCGAATAAATCCAATCTGAGTCCAGAGCTGAATCAAATGAAATCCCTTTAGAAGCTACTTCTAAGTCTTCCTCCCCAATTTATATTTTATTTCGAGGGTTTCATCACATCTTCTATAACTCTTCATTCGGATATTTGTACACACACACACAAATATATATATATATATCTATATATATATATATATATATATATGTTTTAAAAGCAATCTTATTTAATTAAATTAAATGTCCTCCAATTGTTCCATCAATTTTAGCAGATTTCTCCATATTGTATAAAACTGATGTTATTGCAAATTTATTTTCCTCAAAATTATTGTTTTATTCATACTTTCTCTGATTCAAATATTAACTGAGTTATTTGTATTTTTTATTTCTACTCATCCGATTTTCACTTACTAAGTACCTCAATCACTGAGCATCTCAAATCCAACTTATGTTTTAATTCCTGCTCACATAGGGTTCATATTGACAGCATATCATCTGCCATGGGAAATTTGCTTAGTCTACGGTTTTTGGTTTTTCGACTTTGTCGTTATACGCAGTACATTGATGTGGCCCATCTCAGAGCACTTCAAAGTGTAGTGTATTTTAAAGGTAGTGCATTGTTGTGAGGCTAAGAGAGTGCTGTTATCGGTGGGAGTATGCGTTATCTATGCTGGTGATAAGGGGAGAGAGGGAGCACCTGTTGGAGGGGTCTGCCCTGGGCCAGTAGGCTAGAGGCCTTAGTGCGCGATGGGCGAGCTAGCAGGCTACAGGTATGTCTCTATAGTCGAGGTGTGTGGGGCTGCACCGGACTCCGATCCTGGCATATGTCTCGATGAAGGCGAGTCAGATGATGAGGACGACTCACTCGAAGGTCATGGAGAATCATATCCAACTCCGGAGGTAAGTCTCGTCTCTACTCTTACGTCAGATCCTATTCCTCGAGACAGACTTATTTCTCTTTGATGGGAGTACTTATGCCTTCGCAAAGTCTGACCCATCAGCTTGTTCCTAGAGTTTTAGACTATTCCCTCTAAACGCAGGGCCAGAGTAAACTAAGCAGATTTCCCCCTGGAGGTTTACAATAGATAAATCTACATAGTGGTAACACCACTATGGATATAAAGTGAACCCAACGGTAATGAGAAATAATTCAATCATCATTTTAAATAACCACCCGACCGAAAGAGTCTGAACCTCTTGGAGTCGAATAAATAGATAGAAATTATTCTAGACCAGAAAAAAAATCAAATTACTGAAATATATCTGAATATAAATTTTATTGAAAACTATTTACTATACCTTGTGCTGTGATTTATCATGAATTAGAATAATTTATATATCACAACTCAAATGTTTGTACTCCAAAAACAAATGAAGAGGGGTAGTGATCAATAGAACGTATTAACATATATTTCCCAATGTAGAAGTTCATTGAAAAGAATATTTGGTATTTAACCTTAGAATGAAGTGGTCCATGATATAAGTGCTTATTATTAATGTGACAGTGTCGGAGTGGGGGGCTTTGCTTACGGCTGAAAATGAAAAATGCAAATCTCTCGGTTAGTATTCGGGACTGAGAATAAATGTATATTACAATAATTATGGTGCATTTTTCTTTACAGTAAGATTGGTTCTAAACAATTTGTCGATCCGACGTATAGTAACAGAGATATTTCGAATTTTCGGAAATCCCCTCTCTAAGCCCGCCCTCCGACTGGTTCCTGAAATCGGCTTTGATAGAGGGAGGGGATCATTGAAAATTGGAAATATTTCTGTTACTATGAGCCGTACCCACAAAAATGTATATTAACCAAATTTTCTTTAAATATTGTTTTATAAATGTTTCTCTGAATTCGAATATTAACTAATCTATATCTAATTAATATTATGTTATTTGTATTTTTTGTGGTTTCGGCCTTTTGTAAAAAAGTTAACTTTATGCAACTCTGTCCCTAAACATCTGAAGTTCATCTAACATTTTCCTATTTACATAGGCTTCATACTGCGGGTGAATTATACAATAGATTGTGACATGAGATCATGAGCTTGTCAGATTGCAGCATATGGACAATCTCCATAGTTTACGCAGCACCTGCGTGATGGACTTTTAGTTATGATAGGATCAGGGCCTATAGAAATAATACTATGTGTGCATATCGTATTGCTGCATTTGGGTGCATCTAGAGTTAATGTCGTCAGGATGCATTAATGCAGATTGGGTAATAAGATCGTTAAGCTTTCACAATTGTGATTATTAATCGTAAAGCTGCGAAATCGTGACATGACCAGTTTCGAAGGTGGGCCTTCTACTCAGGTATCCAGTGTTTCCCCTGTTCCGGACGGTGATTTGCATGCAACAGTCGTGAAGAAATCAATTAGAAACTCCATACTATCGGCTACTGCAGCTTACTTCCGTCCTAGTTCCCACACGGAACTTTTCTCTTCGGCTATCTTAGACCTTTAAATGCCATCACTCCGATGTTTGCTTATACAGGCCGAGAAACAGGTGTCTCTCTTATCAACACTCATATCTCCATGGATTTGAGAATTATGAAATTAGTTACAAAATTGTAGTTGCATTACAAATATATGCAGCCTCCTTGAGTCTTGTTTTCGTGCAGTTTCATTTACTATAGCTCTGTAAAAGGATAATTTTGAACAACCTATTTGCTATTATTAGGAACTCCTTGTTATATTCACGGGCGTACTGCAGCACAGACAGATCTTTTACACCAATAACCATTTGTAATCCTAATAAAGCAGATTAATTTCTTATGGTCTCCAGGACATAAAGACAGCCTAAATACAACAGCATGCAAAATTGCAGCATTAATCAGCATCTCTAACTCGGTGTATCAAGTATTGGTTAGCTTAACTAAATCGCAGAATTTAAATACTTCGGACACGAATCGGAACGGGCAACAAATTGAAGACAATTTGGAACTTGTCATCCATTTTTCGGTCTCTGAATTTTTGTATTGAATTTTTCTCTGAAACACCGTCAGACCTTATACTACGTACAGGGTTTTCAAGACTCGCTAATAATTGTTGTGATTGGTATCAAACTTAGGTGCTGTCTGCAAAATTCAAAGACATTCAACATTTAAAATTAAACTATTTATTACACTTCATGTTATTATGGCTAATTGGGACGGGATATCTACAGGTTATCACCCTTTTCTACCTATTTCGTTAATTCTTAATATCTCCGTTATCGTGCATCGGATCGAAAAATTGTATAGAACCAATCTTATTCCAAATGTAATGTACTATAAATGTTGTTATACACATTTATTCCGTTACATCAATATTAACTGAGATATTTGCAATTTTTAGTTTTTGGCCTTCAGAAAACCCCAATTCCTGCTCATGTCTTATTTACTATAAGCTGTTATATTATGAAGCACCTTCTTTGAACCCTAAATAGCAAATATGTTTCTAATTGAACTATCGCGTTTTGAGATAAATGCAAATATGCGACGCACGTGGGAAATCTGCTTAGATTATGCAACCCCTGCGTGTCGGTTTTTGTTTTTTCAAATTTTCACTTACTTCATTTTTATATTTATCTTTCCTGTTTTTTTACCATTACCGCTAAGCGATGTTTATACAATCATAAAATATTAAACAGATATTGACTAAGAAGAAATGTTTTTTTACGACCTGCGTTTTAAATAACCTCCATACTACGATGCGAATGCCTGTCGCTTGTAGCTAGGCACGAACTAGCGGCAATAAATATTTACAGTAATATATGCTATAATAAACTGTAAATAATTCAGTAACAGCATAAAATATTTTTTTCTCTTTTCCGAAGGGTTTTATATTGCATACAGGTCTTAAGCGTCGTGTGAATTTTCTTTATGACAGTTAATTCATGCCATTACGTTCTGTCACTGTCGGTGCGAAGAAAACGTCTGTTTTAAATTAATGGAAAATATATCAATATTTGTTTATCTCCTTGAATCATGGAACATGAATCCCATTCCATTTTACCCTGAAGATTGAATCATTTGAAATAGTACTGCATAGGGTATGAATAAGTGGTGCTATATTTATAAAACAAAATTGTCCAACATTGATTATTTCATTTTATTTATTTGTTCCCTTTCTGTTGTAAGAGCCAATATCAATGATAAAAAAAAATCCGTCACGCAGGGGCTGAGTAAACTAAGCAGATTTCCCATGAGCTGGCATGACACATAAACAGGAAAGCACTAATTAACTTAATTTAATTATGGAGAGAATGTGTATAGCTTAACAAGACTTGTGTTATGACATTTTTCGATCCGGCTCATAGTAATGGATATATTTTGAATTTTTCAAATACCCTCCAAAACCCGCTCCCCCCTATTCTGTGTCCTATTTCAGCTATTAACTAATATGATCTTAAGTGTTGAATGAAACAGTTAAACATAGAGTATCGTATAGACCAGGGGTCTCCAAACTACGGCCCGAGGGCCACATCCGGCCCGACAGATTTTGTCCGGCCCGCGGAGAGCTAGCATACTTGAAAACTCCTTTTAGAGAAAATATTTTTTATAGCAAATTTAGTTTACTGAAGTATTCTAATTTTATGTTGAATAATTATTAATATGACATCTACATTGATATGGTCATGGGCTAACTACTTTTTTTTTTTTCATCAGTGGACTATTTCACTTTTTACCACTGGCAACAATGATAATAAGGTTTTGGCCCTCGGAACTTACTGGAGTAATCAGTATGGCCCTAAGGCTGGAAAGTTTGGAGACCCCTGGTATAGACGAACAAACATTTTCGAAGTAAAAACCTAAATTCTTCAATGATGACGTCAACACACAACGTATTTGCATGTACTTCACACAGTAGAAGTTCAACGAAAACAATACTCCTTATTTAAGTTTAGGGGCTCGGGTTAGCCATGCGAGTGAAAGCGTTGACCTTTATCTCACATGGTAAACCTTGAGTGGCGAGTTCGATTCTTGCCTGGGCAAAGGAAATTATTTAGTGACGAAATTCATTAAATAACGTCCCGGTTAGCCTAAGTTCCAAAAAGTGGACGTTAATAAATAAATAAATAAAAGAAATACAAGTTTACGATCTCATGTGTAATAACGGAAATATTTCTAGTTTTCTGAATTAGTGTACGAGGCAAATGTAATCTGCCCTATGACCTCTTAGAACCATTTTCACATGCTTTTCAAGAGCTCTCCCAAATCTGCATGAACAAATATGCTTAAACAACATTTTATGTATATATTTAATTCCAATTTTAGAACGAAAAAAAAGTCCGTGTGGAATAGCTGTAAGCAGTCGTAATATATGTAGAATTTATGGAAACCGATTGAATTCTTTAAATCAGTATTACTTAGGCGTTTTTTTTCTTTGTTTGGGATACTGAATGAAAGGTATGACGTAGTTATTTTGTTTTGACAATTTAGTTGATTGGTTAAAAGAGGAATGCTCTTAGCGTGTATAGGAAAACAGTATTGATAGAGTAGCGTAGAAAGTAGACTTTGACAACAGCTGGTTGGAGAAACCTCTGACAATATTTGGTCTAGTAATTGAACTCCTTGGAATTCCAATAGTCTGCTCCGCTTAAAAATGCCAAACACTATAAAAGGATATCCTTATCATTGGGAAGGTCACGACCATCAATGGTTCCTATTTGAGTTGAAGTATATCTCACGCAGGGGCTGTGTAAACTAAGCAGATTGCCCTTGTGCGGTTCACGCCATAGATTAGACTGAGTATGTTCTCCATTTTTCCGGTAACAAGAATCCTGTATAAACGGGATTTGAAATTTTTAGTGCCTCAGGGCTTGAAAAGTTAAAGTTTCATTAGTAGGAATAGGGGTTTACTGAAGACTGAAGACTAAAAACGAAATTCAAACATTTCGCTTATTATTCATATATTAATATATTTAAATAGGGGAAAAAAGTGCAGAGCATTCCTAGAAAATTGAATTTCCTTTAAAATTTATGCTACATATATTTTCGATCCGACTCATAATAAGGGTGATATTTAGAATTTTCGATCCTCCTTCCGCCTAAGTGCGAAACTTGATCTTTAGTTTCCGGTTTGGTATTGATCAAACAAAAATTGCGACCGTTAGGGCGTTAACAGACAAATTCTTTTAGTTTTTAACGGACCTCAATTTTTTCATCTACTGGGAGGATCAATGGGATTTTGAAGAAATTGTTCGAAAGTCATCGACATGGGTAGAACCTCAACAGCTGATTTCCTTTAAGAGAAATCTGCCAACCAACTTCAGAATAATTTTGCTAACCAACTCTATAAAACTCCTTAAGTGTATGTACCTTTATCGTTGAGCTGAATGGTTTCCGTGCTAAAACAGAACTTGAAAATTATCCCTGGAGCTCTCTCGGCCCTTTAAAGACATCGAACATCATTAGACAGACTGTTTTGTTCCACTAAAGGTATCTGTGTATGCTAGAAGAATTCTTTAGAAATTCTCTTAGCTTCTCTTAAGGATATCCGCTCTCCATTTAACCTTTGAAAAGAAGCTTTTAAAGATCCCGTTAAATAGGTTGTTGCCGGCCGATGAAAGCCGGGCTAAGGAAATTCCTCTGCTCCAATTATCCATCAGCAAATTTACCCTTCCTTGTACAAAAGAACAAATTCCCAAAAGTTTTCTTTAGTTACTGATAAACATTAAGCCATTTATTATGACCCACATCTGATAGATGTTCGGAAAATGATCTCTTATGAATTTTTGTCTTCCATTTCTTAACCGAAGAATCAGAAATAGAACTAAAGTTTCAGAACTGAACATTTAGTTATAGCAAAATTCATAAAAGATTCATCTGCTATTAAGATTGCCTTACTTATTTCAATACCCGGCAATCCATTGGAGACTGACGTAAATGATGACTGTACAAATGTATATATTGGTGTTTTTTTAAGACTCAAGGGGTCATCATTTTTATTGGATCCTTCCAAACCCAATATTTAAGGGTTATGTGCAATAATAAATGTTACGTTTCTTGCCGAAATCGAACTCCGAGGATTTGGTTTTAAGAAGGTCAATATTTTTAGAACTAAAGTATAAATTTAAATTATTTATTAACGTCTACTTTTTGCAACTAAGGCTAATTGGGACGGGTTATCTACAGGTTACCACCCTTTCCAGCCAGAGTGGCACTCAGGATTTTATTTAATGAATTTCGTTTCTAAATAAATTCCTTTGTCCAGTCGGGGATCGAACTCGCCACTCTACTGCAAACACAAAAAAAAGAACTTAAGTATTAATAGAGTTCTCTTTATTATAGCATATTTTCCCTAGTGAAATTAGCTTTTGAGGTTGCATTCCAAAACTTCCTTCAAATGTCCAACGACTTTCCATAATTGACGAGGAGTATGAGGCCCATTAAATGTATTTCTATATTGGACCTGTATTAGATTAGATTAGATATTAGATGACTTTTTCCACTGCGGTCCTTGAGGTCCTATTATGCAAGCCTAAAATCTCCATTAGAATGGCTTTATTTCCCTTATAAAGTCAAGGTACTTATTACCTGTGACTCCTTTTATAATTGACTCAGTATCCAAAGTACCTGAATCTTAGATTCTCTAGCATCCCCCTCTACTTGTGTTTATATAAGTATGTCTGACTTATTATTTAGACGGTTAGTTGAATTTATGCTTCAGCTTTGCTAGTGATTAATGGATGACAATTATGGAATTGCACTTAACTTAGAAATATATTTATTTATCTTAGCTCCGGTGCCTGGGGCTCTTTTAGCAGATTTCCCTTAAGGGAATTCAGCTATTGAGGTTGTACTCATGACGGAATTTTCGAAATTTTTCTTCAAATGTCCATCGATCCTACCTAGTAGATGGCGAAAATGAAGTCCGTTCCAAACTGTATATATATATATATATATATATATATATATATATATATATATATATATATATATATATTTGTCTGTTACCGCTCTAGCGGTCGCAATTTTTGTTTGATCGTTACCAAACTCGATATTTAGTCGTTTTATGTAAAAAGAAAGATCAAGTTCGTTAACGGCTGAAATCGGACCAGTGGGAGGAGGGGTTTAGAGGGGAGGATTTTCGAAAATTCGAAATATCTGCGTTACTATACGTCGGACCGAAAAATTGTACAGAATCAATCTTATTGCAAATTTAATTTGCTATAAATATTGTTATATACATTTATTCTCTATCTTGAATATTAAGCGAGATATTTGCATTTTTATTAAATCTTGGCGGTTAACGGACGAGTGACTTTCCCGCCAAAAGCTAGTTTGGCCGTTTCCTTAACTGCTCGGCTCTCGTGAAATTTGTCTATTGTAAAACGTCACGTGGGAAATCTACTTAGTTTACGTAGCCCCTGCGTGACGGACTTTGTTGTACTTTTACTACTTTATTAAATAATTTATCCAAAATTAGGCAAATGCGATTTAAAACTAGACCACAAATGTGATTATTGGAAAGTGGTAGGAAAATGCAGTTTGAACATTCTGTTGCTGCTCTGTGAATATTTCCGCAAATTTCATATTTACTTCCGCACGTCAAAAAGCGAAGATAAGATACATCCTCTGTTGACATTGTCATTTACAATGCCTTTCTTTGTTTAGTTTATATTGATATATTGACAATTTGTCCATTTCTTGCTATCTGATAATTGTATTTATTTTTTTTTCAGTCTTCAGTAACCCTCACTCCAACTTATGCCGTATAATATATAACAATTAGCTGTTATATCATGAACCAATTTGTTCTAAGCTTAAATAACAAATATTCTTTTCAAGAGACCTTTATTATGCGAGACCTTTATTCGTTGTTGGGTATTTTGATTATGTTTATTTGATCTATACCATACTCCATACTTAATCTTTTTTGTGAGCACTAAAGATCTTATTTGATATTGGCTCAAATCGGAAATGGAATATACCGGGGGCTTAGTAGGAGGGGTACTTCTGGTTACATTAGGAGTGTTCCTGATGTAACCAGAAGTGCAATACATAATGTGCAATAGTTTTTAAGAATTTCTAGTCTTGCACTTAAGAAGAGAAAATTAATGTTCTCAAAACATTGGCATAAACTAAAAAAAATGTTATATTTGTTTGTTAACGCTCTAGCGGTCGCAAGTTTTACCTCACCGTTACCAAACTGGATGTTTAAAAATGGCTAAAATCCGACAAGAGGAGGGGGGGGTAGAGGGCGGAATTTGGAAAATTTTTAATATCTCCGTTATTATGTGTCTGATCGAAAAATTGTATAGAACCAATCTTATTGAAAATTTAATGCTCTATAAAGGTTGTTATGTACGGTTTTTCAATATCTTCATTATTACCCGAGATATTTGCATTTTTTTTAGTTTCTGGCCTTTTGTACCTCTACTCCTACTCATGTCTTATTAACAAAAATCTGATATAGTATGAAGCACTTTATTTGAAGCCCAAATAACAAATATTGTTCTCATTGAACTTTTACTTTTTGAGATAAATGCAAAATCTGCCAAGTTAACGCAGCCCCTGCGTGACGGCCTTTAATTTCTTAACTCAAGTATTAAACGAGTTGTTATTCGTACTTGTTTTCAGCCTTGAGTAACTCCCCTCCTGCCGCCTTCGACTCATCGGTGCTTTGGATAGAAATTGGGAATATGTGGTGAGAGGAGACCACAAGAGTGCTATACGTGGGAAATGTGCTCAACCCCTGCGTGACAGACTTTTCTTTGTTGTCGTGGGAAAGTAACGAATGAATTTTGTGCAAATATTGATAAAACATTGTCAAGCACGCAAGTAGTTTGATCTTTAATCTTTAATAATACTTCAAATTCCCCAGCCTTGATAATGGCTACGGACTATTGTGTAAGGTGATAAGGAATCTAACCAAGTAGAGCCTCATTGCTCCGACCGACAATTGGGCAAATATTTGCTGAGATAATAGAATAGATGATTTCTCTTTCTGTTCCTATTGAACCATTTCATCAAAGTGATTGATGCCCTATTTATATTTATCAATGAACCAACACACATGTATGACTGATGAGGAATGTTTGGTGGTCTCTTGTTTGATCCATCTATTAGCAGATTTCCCTTTATAATACGTCGGATCGGAAAACTTTTTAGTACCAATGTTATTGAAAATTAAATTTACTATAAATATTGTTCTATACATTTATTCTGTATCTTGAATATTAACCGAGATATTTGCATTTGTATTGTGTGTGTGGTCGGCAGGAGTCGTCTATGTTCGGGACTTTCCGCCGAGAGCTAGGGCGGCCGTTTCCGTAACTGTTCGTCCCTCGTGAATTGGTTTAGAGATTCCTTACTACTACTGTTGTTATTAGGCAGATTTCTCTATTGTAAAACTTCACATGGGAAATCTGCTTAGTTTACGCAGCCCCTGCGTGACGGACTTTTTACTTAGAATAGAAAACATGTGGGGAGAACATATCAATAGTGTGTTATATCAGCACATGGGAAATCTGCTTACTTTTCGCATCTCCTGCGTGACGGACTGCGGTAATGCGATGATCATCGGATATTGTGATAGAGAGCGCTATTACAAGCTAACACATTCGTCACGGCAGCTCCATTATATTATAATAAACTTCCGTGTAATGGTCGACCGCTTCGGTGCTTTCCCTTCAAATTTCTAATATTTCTTATGGTCCAGTGACATAACTCATTCGATATTTACATTAGCACCTTCAGTGTGTGCGCAGTTCCGGAACGGTGTTCAGAGCTGTATATGCCGGTTCATGCACCGATTTAATAAGGGCAGGTTATAATGGCTGTATCCCTTTCTACTTGGCACGTCCATCAAACCAATAAATAATAGGTAAACGGTGTATTTGTTAAACATTTAATAGTTCGTATGCAAATTTTCCACGTGCTGGCATAACAAATTAGTCATCTTGTCTTATAATATATTCTCTATTTCTAAGTAGATATCCGTTGAGTAGAAAGCAGGAGGTTTATTGGAAGTCGTCAAAAGAAATCTACGATTAACACTCTTGAGTTGAAAAAAATATGTATGGAATAATAACTGTAGAGTGTCAATAAGATTGGTTCTATAACATTTCATAATAACAGAGATATTTTAAATTTCTAATTTTGTCAGATAACCATAATACACTAACTATACGCTTGTTTGGAGGGGCCGGTGTTTATAGCGGTTTAATTTTAAAAACTTGCAGGAAGGAATATGGAGGGTTGGAGTCTTGCAAGTTCGCCCACTACCGGCGGAACTGCAGGTCAACCACATCTGCTGACTAAGCTTGGCCCAAATACGTGCTGTCCAATCACAATTTATTCATTACCCCTCCCCACGGGGCCATAATTAAATCCACTCTTGAACTATGGTGGTGGCCATAACAACCAGCACAAAAAAAAAGTCCGTCACGCAGGGGCTGCGTAAACTAAGCAGATTTCCCACGTGATGTTTTACAATAGAGAAACTTCACGAGAGCCGAGCAGTTAAGGAAACGGCCAAACTAGTTTATGGCGTGAAAGTCACTCGTCCGTTAGCCGTCCAGATTTAATAAAACTGCAAATATCACGGTTAATATTCAAGATAGAGAATAAATGTATATAACAATATTTATAGTAAATTTAATTTGCAATAATATTTATTCTGTACAATTTTTCGATCCGACGTATAGTAACGGAGATATTTCGAATTTTCGCAAATCCTCCCCTCTAACCCCCCCCCCCCCTCCCACTGGTCCGATTTCAGCCGTTAACGAACTTGATCTTTCTTTTTAAAGAAAACGACTAAATATCGAGTATGGTAACGATCAAACACAAATTGCGACCGCGAGAGTGGTAACAGACATATATATATATATATATATATATATATATATATATATATATATATATATATATATACACAGTTTTGAACGGACCTCATTTTCGTCATCTACTAGGTAGGATCGATGGACATTGAAAGAAAATTTTTGAAAATTCCGTTGTACAAGCTCAATAGTTGATTTCCCTCAAGAGAAATCTGCTAATAAATACATAATGAAATTAAATGTATTTACTTCAAATAAAAGTTTACAATATATAAGATGGTACGTCAAATATTTTTGTTTTCTATAAAAAAAAGGAGTTATATTATGTCAATTACTATTTTTAAATATTATTAAATATATATATTTAATTCGTTATAAGTGATTTGGATAACTTAAGTAAGCTGAACGGAAAATCATAAGAAAAATCCTTGGTCCAAAACTAGCAAAGGAATGTCATTTGCACACAGTTACAGAAACGTACTGCAACATTGAGACCTTCTTCCGTAAACATCGACTGAAGTTCTAGACACCACATGCGCGGCTGGGCGACACCCGACTAACCAAGAAGATTATATTATCATTACAGGTCTAGACAAGTCAAAATTGATCCAGAAAATGCCAACATAGAAATATGAGACACCTAAGACCGTTAATAATACAGTCAACAAATCTACAACTTTGTAGATCTGGGAAAGTGGAAGTTAGATCTGAGATAAAGCCCAATGGACGGAAGAAAGACCAGTCCAACATGTGAAGGTCTGGTAAAATAAAGAGAATAGCAGATCATAAAATACTTCTGGTGATCCTTAAAGGCTCATAACAGGATAATAATAATATTAAATTCGATATAGAAATATCTTCTTTGAATACTTCTAATAAAATCTATCAATTTAATGATCACATGTAATAAATTGATTTCGTTAATAATCTTAAGACTATTCTAAATATATAACCAGAATACTTAATTTATTGATATACTTTGTTATTAGCCTATGATTTATTAAAGGATGGCATTATAAATGGTGAGAAACTTGTCCCCACCTTAAACATTGTACCTCATTGTAAATTATTTTTAAGAAAAGTATTTTTTAGTTTTATTTAATAATTGGACATTTTTGATATTATTGATCTTGAGTATAAAAACATGCTTCAGGCATGAGGTTCTTTAATTTATTTTTAGACAAAGATTCTTTTATTTTAGATTTAATAGATTTAGGCAGTCCATTAAATAGTTTTACTCCTGAATATGATACGCTTTTATCGAAATCTATGTTTGTGTTGGTGGTTTGAAGCATATTATTGTATCATGAAAATTAAAAAAAAAAAAAAAAAAAATTAAACTTTATCTGTTTACTAATTTAATTTCCACCTCAATTTATGGAACAGTAGGAGCTCAAGTTCGCCTTCTAAAGTTAAGTTAATAAACTTATTAGGTATTTATCTTCGAATTTATTTAGTGATGAACTCGCTAAATAATCCTGAGTCACACCCTGGCTAGAAAAGGATGAGCATCGGTAGATAACCAGGTCCAATTAGCTATAGTTGCACAGTGTTGACGTCAAGAAATAAGTACACGTAGAAGAGTAAATATTAGTCAAATGTAATAAATAAAGTAAACTATTAATATATTTGTATATATTATGAATAAATTATCTGTCTAAATATTAACCAGTTGCCTATGACTCCTAGTGCTGTGCTGCAGATGTTCACAGATATCCAAGAGATGTCACAGGAACCTTGTAGTTCATTCCACTAATGAGCCTGGAATGTAATTAGTTTCCTAATTAGAAGTTCCAATAGACAATGTGTGCCAAAGTGTCTTCCGAGCTAACAAAACTACATGCTTTGCTAATTTACGACATGCTTTCGTATTTGAGGGAAGATTTGACTGTCTACCAAAAATAATTTTATGTTGTATATATTTACATGGAGTCTTTCTTGGGAATATACAATGCTATATATATTTCGCATGGCCTCCCAGGTTTATGGTATATCAGTAGTCTTAATTGGTTGATATTTGAAATATTTTTGTCTTCATTTAATAATAGTAATTTTAAAATCAGTTTCATAAGAATCTTTGAAGGTTAATTCTCAAATAATAAGGATGCTTGTTTCATGAATTGGCGGTGCCTTTCAGGAAATATCAAATACCTTTTAGCAGCTTTTCCTTAATGGAAATCGGCTATTGAGGTGGATGTCCACCGATTCCACCAAATGGACGAGGGAAATATGGCCCTAAATTGAGACCTTATTCGAACCGTGGCAACAAAAGCTTGGTACCTTTAGATAACCCTCCTTGAACTGCGGTTTACAATTTCAATTTATGTAGCAGAATTGTAGTGGATGTTGAAAAATATTTTTTCCCCCTAAAATATTGTCTTTACTTCTGAGTGACAGGCTTTTCGCCTATAGGATAGGACCATGGGTAGAGATATGGTGGGGCATGGGTAATCTCGTGGTTAAATGAAAGTTAGCTTGCAGTAGCGTGATTTGTACCTTTCTTGAGTTACGTTCGCTTTCTGTCGCTGTTTGAAATTATATATCATTAGAGGCTAATACTGTTCAGATGTCTATATGCCTCTTTCTATTGACCGCTCTATGCAACATATTGATCATGGCTGAATGGAGTGTTATATATGTGAGAAAAAACGGCCCCTAGCAGACCGACCGCTAGACCACACATATCCCATATATTGCGGTTAGAAGATTGTACATGCTTAAGTGTGTCAAGAGGCTAGGAGGTGAGAACTGGAGCAGGTTAAGATTCACCGCTATCAGTGTCCATTTAACCTTCCACCCCTTGGCAGTCCGTTCTATGTCACCCTTGACGGATAAAAACATTCGCCTGCGTTCCAAGGAAAAGGTTACGTAAGATCCGCCGTTACCTCTCGGCGATGGTTGCCTCACGTTCCTGACTAAGAGTACCGCTAGCTCTAAGCGCCGCTGTCTATTCGTTTTGCCGGATGGTTCAGCAGAAACAGAAATAGAAAAGTGGTGATGATATTGGGGGAAGATGGGAACCGTCGGTTACGCCATCTTTCGCCATATGCTCTCTGCCCATTCATTAAATGCCTTCTCTCCAAGGCTCCTTATCTCCGCGTCAAGTACCTCATCGATTGCTTCACTATCGATATTTCCGTTTCGGTTTCTCTGCACAGTTTGTCGAGTGTCTGGGCTCTCGTGTGGTTCACACTTGAAGTTTAGGTGAGATCTCTTACCATTTTTAATGAATTTCCAATTAGGACATTTCCAAGAGCTCGGTCTAAGGTGGCTTTTCATTTTGATTTGCATTTGTTCATATATATGTAAATTCAGATGTGTGCAAGTGCGTTTTGGCATCTCTTTGAATTGATTGAAACTCAGACTGCACATCCCATGCATAATATGTGCATTTTGTCAAATCTTTTAACAATTTGTATATATTAATGAGAGCCTGAAATTTAAAATTTCTATATTATGGATCAGATTGAAAAATGTTATGCTGGCAATCTTGTTGATTATGTTTATCCAGGGGTTCTTTTTCATGCTTAGTTCGAATAATTCAGAATTATTTTTGCCTTAGTACTTCTGAGTTTTCAGCTATCAGTAAGCGGTCTGTCCTACTTCTCAATACATTTCTATTGATATATGTAAAACAATTAGTGAGCATGTTTATAAAAATGAGTTTATGCATTTGCTCTTTAGGCCACTATTGCTAATCTTATCGCATGCCCGTTACTGGCATTCCTGGCTGAATGATGACTTGGAAGTTGCACAATAAACCCGCGCAACATTCACTAATGACGGGACAAGGTGTGAGAATTGGTTCTCGGAAGGTAAAAATGTCAAGGTGTGTTGTGTTTACAGACATTTTTAGTTAGGGCTCCTTTCATGAAGGGTCACCTCGCTTCCATTTCTAGCAACTACGTCATCTTAGCATCATAATTCAAACGGAGGAAATGTTTTAAATGTGTAATGCCTCCCGGAAAAGGGATCCTAAAAATGTTACAGTCGTCCGTTCGTATATAGCGGTCTTCATATATGTTGTAATGTACATATTTTCTTGTAATTTGGCAAACATTTGTAATTTACACCTGTCATTCCCTCATTAGCTTGAGATTACATTATAATATATATAAGGTCGTAGACTTCCTTCCTGGGCAATCTGTTCCTCTGACTAGCGTCGGCATTCTGCTCCAGCGATCTCCCAAAGCAAAGCTAATTTTCGGCAACTATTTACAGCGCCTTCTTCATGCTGCTCATCCTCACTACCGAGTCGCCACTGCTAACTTTTCGAATAAGGAAGTAAGAGGAAGTTAGATAAACAGGTTATCTTAGCAAAATGTGCCTTCCCTTTCATTTAGCATTGTTGTTTTAGATACCCAGGCTAAACTATAAGTTATACGCTATGAATAGTCCCCATTTTCATCTCGGGTAGAATTAATGGGGAATTGTAGAAACTTTTCAAAAATCGCTTCGTAATTAGAACCTCAATGAAAATCATCTCATCACATTTTAGTAAAAGGTTAAAACTTTTTTTTTATTTTTACCAAAAATAATTTATTTTGAAAATATAATGTTACAATACTATATAATGAATCCTCGAGCAGGAAATTTCGATCATCATTAATATACATTGCTTTTCCACAGAACTTTTTATTATGAAATTTGACGCCTATCGAACAAAAAGTCCGTTAATTACTATTTGTTAAAACCAATTTTATTTAACTACGGCTAATAGGACGGTTTATATATTGGTTACCGCTCTTTTCTAGTCCACCTAAATAAAATATCTAATTTAAGAATTTTATTTAATAAGTTTGACACTAAATAAATGGCCTATAAATAAATAGGGATTCGGACCTTTGGCTGTAGGTTCAACAAGTGTATTTAGACCTTTACTTTAACTCACATGACTAACCGCAACGTAAGATGCGGCCGCTGAAGCTTTTACATACTGAACATATTTACATATAAACACAGACACACGTATAATTTATTAAACTCTCTTATAAGCAGTAAAGGAAGTAGTGTGTTCTAATTGCGAAACATTTTGATTACAGATCTCAACGGAATTGTTTATTTACGTTATCACGCGAAACAAAAATGACGAGCCTTAGTATACTGAATTTCAGCAGATTTCCCTTAAGGGAAATCAACTATTGAGGTCGTACTCATGATGCGATTTTCGAAAAATTTCTTCAAATGTCCATCGATCCTACCCAGGAGATGACGAAAATGAGGTCCGTTCAAATATATATATATATATATATATATATATATATATATATATATATATATTTGTCTGTTAACGCTCTAGCGGTCGCAATTTTTGTTTGATCGTTACCAACTCGACATTTAAACGTTTTACACAAAAAGTCAGATCAAGTTCGTTAATGGCTGAAATTGGACCAGTGGGAGGGGGGGGGGTTTAGAGGGGCATTTTCGAAAATTCGAAATATCTCCGTTACGATACGTCGGATCAAAAACTTGTATAGAACTAATCTTTGCTAATTAGATTTACTATAAATATTGTCATATACATTTATTCTCTATCTTGAATATTAACTGAGATATTTGGATTTTTTAGTTTTCGGCCTTCAGTAAACCCCCACTCCTGCTTATGTCATATCAACAATATGCTGCTATATTATGAAGCACTTTATTTGAAGCCTAAATAACAAGTATTGTTCTCATTGAAGTTTTACTTCATGAGATAAATGCAAATACGGGGCGCAAGTGGGAAATCTGCTTAGTTAACGCTGCCCCTGCGCGACGGACTTTTAATATTTAGGAGTGTTATCGCATCTAAAGGGGAGAAGAAATTTAGAAAATGAAAAGTTGAAATTTTCCTGTACCTCTTAGAGATACTGATATGTTGCCATTTTTGTTTTTCCTTACAATATCTATAACTTATATTATACGAAATAACTTTGAAATGTAATTTTGTTATTTATTAACCAAATTAATAATGAAACTACATTATATTTGTGCTTTTTTGGCTAATTGGCACTGGTTATCTACAGGTTACCACTCTGTGCTAGCTGGGGTGTGACTAGGGATTTTATTTAATGAGTTTGTCACTAAATAAATTCCTATTACCGAGGCGGGAATCGAACTCGCCAGGTTTGCAATGTGAGATAAGGACCAACTTCTTAACTCACATGCTAACCTGATCCCCTTTTTTGAAATTAAATGCATATAAAGTGCAGCGAATGATTTCGTAAATTTAATTTAAACGGGATACAAGGAAGTCAGTTGCTACCCAAATCAGGTATTTTCTAAGCAGGTTTAATGGACATTCTTAGAAAAAATGTTAAATATCTTGCCTTGCCTATAACCTCAATAGTTGATTTCTCCTGAGGGAAATTTATGAGGCGCCTCAATATTAGCAACAGTTAGCCAGATAGCAAAGAGCTGAACTTTAACACTGGAATGTCAGGGGCCATTCATCATTCAACAAATTAACATAATCAATCTGTCCATCTTTGAAGCCTGCTCCCTCCTCTCGCTGTTAGCATGCGGTAGTCGCCCGGTACCTATGGGGTTCATAACCGTTTTGATCATAAAATTCTTTCACGCAGGGGTTGTGTAAATTTAGCAGATATCCCGGACGCTCTGCAGATCTCACATCAATTATTCTCCATGCAACAATCGATGCAAGGAGCCCATCTACTTTAAATGCTTAATTAGAGTTTGGTGGATCGATAACAAATAAATTATTACCACTAGTGTGGCGATGTGTGTGCGCGTGTGTGTGTGTTGTATACTTTTTAGTGGACCTCATTTCGTAATTTGCGGAAATGTTTTGAAATTCATGCCGTGAGCCATTAGCTGATTTCGTAACTCTATGCTTGAAAAAAAAAAAAAAGATCTGCATACCTTTCATTTGTCTCAATGTGCACTCTTAGTAAGCAACAAAAGTCGCTTTGTTTCTTACTAAAATTGGTTTAGAAATATCTTCCAATGGAAACTCTATACAATGATCATTTCCATAGTCGGTTAACTTATGGCGTTATGTATTGGGTTACTCGAAAAATCATATTTTAGTATATAAATTACAGGCGGATAAATAAGGATTATATACAACAGAAAGTTGTACAACAGAGAGACTCCTGTCGGTCACTCTTTAAGAAGTTAAAAATAATGCACATTGCCTCAAACAATTTATATTTATCAAACAATACTGTTTGTAAAACAAAACATGAACTTGTTTTACAGAAATATGATAACACATAATCTTAAAATAAAGGAGTAATAATATGTATCAAATCCACAACCACTAACATAAATATATCTAGAAAAGTGTTCTTTCTCAGGACTAAAACTGTCCGAAATCTAGTAAAAAATATTTTCCGATTAAAAATAAATTAAAGAACTTCGTGTCCGAATTTTGTTTTTATATACTAGATGAATATTATCAAAATCGTTTAATTATTAAATAAAACTATAAATTATTTGTCATAAAAATCGGTCAGGTACATTGTCTCTTTAAGGTGGAGAAAAATTTCTCCTTATTTGTAAAACGTGTCATTCTTTAATAAATGTACGACCAATAACAATGAAGGCAATAATTTGAAAATGCATGTTATATATTTTGAGTGGCATTAAGATTGTTGACGAAATTAGTGTATTATATATAAGTATTGTATTGATAAATTTTATAAAATGTATTCATGGAAGTTTGGCTAATTTTGTAACGTATTTATTAAATAAGTTCTTACTTATTAGTAGCGTTCATACGCTACTTTATAATACGCAAAGAAATTTATTTCCATGACATTAGTAAAAGTTTTATAGAAACAATAATGTTTGGAATATCCTACTATGTTATGTTAACATTTAATGGAAATATATTGATTCCATTTCACTTACAAACATTCTAACATTAATAGATACGGTAAGACTATGACAAACAGAAGTATTAATTGTTAATACTTTGGTTATCTCTTGAAATTCATCAGCTGCAATTCTTGGATCATGACCTCGAGTTGTGCATATTTCCCCTCACCTTCACTTCAACAAAGATAGCCTTTCTACAACTTATTGTAATACTCACCTACATCTACCTTCAGTCTGCAGTCACTAAGATAATTATGTGTGAACATTTGGATAAAAGAAGGTTAACATTGGTTTATGCCTTAATAGAATGTTTTAGCAGATTTCACTTATTATATATATATATATATATATATATATATATATATATAAAATAAAAATAAATATAAATAAAATATATATATATATATATATATATATATATCACAAACTGCTGACCTATTGACTACTGTTCTGAAAACTGACTTATTGACTACTAACCTGACAACTGACCTATTGACTACTGACCTGACAGCTGACCTATTGACTACTGACCTATTGACTACTGACGTGACAACAGACTTATTGACTACTGGCCTGACAACTGCCTAATTGATTACTGGCCTAACAACTGACCTATTGACTACTGATCTGAAAACAGACCTATTGACTACTGGCCTGACAACTGACCTATCTGACAGCTCACCTATTGACTACTGACCTGACAACGGACCCGACTACTGACCCACTGACTGGTTGGGCCCCTGGTTTAACTGATAATCATCAATTCAGATGTTTTGTTTTTGACTCCAAAATGTTTATTTAGTCCATGCTCGATATTGAACCGTTAAATTCTACAATGAAGATCATCATCATTGGATATGGATATCACATCCGGTCTATTATTAATTCTTTTCCGGCCCTTTGTATTTATCCCTTCAGCCATCAGAAAAACTTTAATTGTACTCATTGGATATAAGAAAAAGCGAATGAGATCAGTAGTATGTCATACCAGTACATAGGACATCTGCTTAGTTTATGCAGCTCCTGCGTGAGGCACATTTTATAAGTGTAGAGTTTTCGTCCGGCACCGAGTAACTGAGATTGACCTCCTTGTGGAGTTTAGTTCCCCAGTTGAGGTGTCTTAAGGTACAATTCGATCTGTAATCGGTTCAGGACATCGCAGATGCACATTCAGCGTTGTCAGGTAATTGAGGATATACTTATGTCTCAAATGACAGTAATCAGTGAAGTGCTGTCAACATACTTCCCATAAAAATGTGGCAATGCTTGGATCTTTGTTGCGCCACCGGCTTCAGTTCATTTCTATTTAATGTACTGATAAAGTACAGTATACTAATATCTTCTCTAGATACTTTACTTGCTTTAAAGGATATTCCCTTAGCAAAGGACTTCACCTTATATAATATTTGTCAGTTATAAGGTTAGTTAGAATAAATAATAATAATAATAAATAAATGCATATACATACATAAATAAAACCAATTTCATAAATTAATAAAGAAATAAAATAAAAACGTATAGGACAATCATAAAATAAATTAAAAATAACACATAATGTACTTTAATAAATGTTAAGTATGATTCATTAAGAATAATCAGATAAGGTATAACATTCTTAATTTATATTTATGATTGCAGCCGAGTGCTTTGTGGAAATCATTTTCTTGGTTTTCTTTGGAAACAAAATGAAGGTATTTGGCTCTCATTGGGCTTTATGCTGTACATTATTAAAAGAAGTCAGTCACGCAGGGTCTGCGTTAACTAAGCAGATTCCCATCGTGTGCCAACTATTTGCATTTGTTTCAAAAAGGAAAAGTTCATTGAGAAGAAAATTTTTTATTTAAGATCAAATAAAATGCTTCAGAATATAATAGCTTATTGTTAATATGACATGAGTAGGAGAGGGGGTTTACTGAAGCCCGAAAACTAAAAAAATGCAAATATCTGGGTTAATAATCAAGACAGTGACAACATGTATATAACAACATTTATTGAACATTACATTTGCAATAAAAATGGTTCTATACAATTTTTCGATCCGACGCATAATATTTTGAATTTTCGAAATTCCCCTCTAAACCCTCCCACCTGTCCAATTTCAACCATTAACGATCTTGATCTTTATTTTTACATAAAACGTTTAAATATTCAGTTTGGTAACAATCAAATAAAAATTACGATTGCTGGAACGTTAGAAGACAAATATATTTATACGGATCACATTTTTGTCATCTCCTAATTAGGATTGATGGTCATTTGAGGATATTTTTCGAAAAATCGCATCATGAGTAAAATCGCCTCAATAGCCGATTTCCCTCGAGGGAAATTTGCTAATAAAGGATTAATGTTTTCGAAATCGTCTGAATGACATAATAAGCATTTAAGTAGTTTTAGGTTCAATGGAACGTATATTATGTTTTTAATAGTAACTTTTGATCTGTAATTGCTAGATGTCATTAACTCAAGAATTGCTTTCTAAATTGATAGATTTATGGTAAGATATTCGTGAGTTGTTCCTGCTGTTATATTGTTCTTGTATAAACTGCTATAAATTGTCGCAGATTTTTTATTGGCTTCCTCATTCAATAGCTTGTAGGCAGCAATAATTGAAGGTATGCGAGACCTGTAGGCGGATCTTGGTGTAGGCATGTATTGGAGAAATCCAGTGCAACAAATCACTAAAATTTGGGAAAACCACTTAAGTCAAAAACAACAGCTTTTCAGGAAGCATTTTTTTCCTTTCACTGCTGAACAGTCAAATGTGGTTTGTAACTTATGTCGTTTTTCTCAAAGGAGGATATCATTGAGTAGATACTTATGTATTAAAAAAAATGCCAATTTAGGACTTATGTGGTTTTTCCCAAACGCTAGTGAAATGGTTCCTTAATTTGACTTAGTTATAGTGAATAGTGTTTGATGCCATCTCTATTGCAAGATGACTTGTGACACCTAGGAAGCGAATTGATAGACTGGTGGTTACTGTCTTGGAGGACAACAGAACTTTACGACATAGAAGGCGGTAGGATACTGCCATTTTAGAAACTAATAATTTGTAAAAGATTTTGAGAAAATGATTAGGCACCGCCCTGATGATGGGATTTCTATACAGTCTTCTGCCTGACTGATTCCAGTATTCTCTTTCCGATGGCTTTGACAGCACTCAGATCCATCACAGGAGCCCCAAAATATCCGCATTGATACTGTTATCGTCAGTTTGATAAAGAAAGTTATTTTCACACGTCCTAGTTTATGTGATTCCACTGTCCTATTAAAACGAACACTGCGAGCTTTATTTAGCCTTTAGGAAATATTTAATAACTGTAATATAACTGTAGGCACTGTTGTAACTATAATATTGTATGACAACTCATCGTTTAAAAACACCTTTCGCCCAAATTGGGACACTCGGGCGTGCTTATACATGTGTGCATGTTTATTTGGGGCGCCGATGGTAAAGAGTGCAGATTCGATGCCACCAGCCAAGGGTGAAATTTATTTCACCAGTTTACCACCGGTAGCGAGTATTACATAAATCAATTTATCTAAAAGCAGCGTAATCATAATGACTTTGACTCTCTTAAATCCTACCTACTTGCAAACTGACTATTGGTTCCTCCGGGTATTATGAGTCTGGTCAGTCTACTAAATGCAACTCTGTGCGTACGATTTAAAAACTTTTTGACTTAGAATGTTAATTTTTTTTTATTTAGGACTGATGTTACGCCTTATTGTGAGAAATCGATGAGGGGGAGGGGTTGAGGAGGGCAGAAATTGCAATCTCTTTTTAGTTATTAGAGATACCATCGATTTGAACATATCATTTTTTTATCATGAAAAGATCAATAAATTATGTTCTATGAGTTTTTGATCCGATCCATTAGAATATCGTCTATTACTTTCAGATGAAATTATTTTAAATAAAACATTTTCTTTATTTAATTTAACTGGAGTACATTGGAGTTATGTGGTAATCAGACTTTTTGTTCATAATAAGAAAATTAAAAACTTAAAATTGGGTTATATTACAGCTTTTTGTTCCCATGTCTAAAAACAGATATTTATTTCACTTTCAACTCCCATTTGCTGTGTATGTATGAATTGTTTAAATTCACTTAACTATCCTATGGCGGAAAGTCTAAAAAAAAAAAAAAATAAAAACCTTAAATGATTATTGATTCCTCTACTAGTTTTGCGTCCACATGTAGTCTCATCAGGAGAAAATATAATACAACGAGGCAATCCAACTACTGCTTTATCGCTATATAGGACCTTCTAGAACTTTGTCGGTCAGAGAATGGCTTACAAAGTATGGCGGCTAAAGTCAGCTCATTTAAATCATCACACATTTTATTCTCAAAAATTAAGAAAATTTTTGATGTCACATTGATATTACAAAGCTTTATTCAGAATATTGTATGGTTGAAGTAGTAAATGTTCTACTAGCTGTAAGACATTGGCGAACTGCTTCATCGTGGCTATTTAATAATTACACCTTTTGGCTATTGGTCAACTAATCTTGGAGGATATGATCCGAAATATCGCAACGTGTTACGCCCTCTAGATTGTAATTGTCTCCATTATCCTCTATCTGCTAATTAGCATTGAAGAATCTGCTAACTATACTCTATTAGCATAATAATCCAACAAGTGTCCTATCACAGGCCGGCCTTGGCTAGTACTCCGAGAATACAGTTTACATTGGCAATAGGTTTCCCCTAGTTCTGTAGTCAAGATACTTTCGGTCTTCCCAAGGTGCCATGAGTGACTCTAAACCAGGCATCGCATTCCGACCGTGTAGTCTACATCATCTATGACATAAAGAATACGGTGCTACATGTACATAGCACGTTTTATGATCTGTTTCCATTTATTCAGAACACAATGACGATGAAAATGCCCCTCTCGTACTTGCTGCGTAAACTTGTGTGTAGGAGTGGGAGTTTATTTATGACTAAAGAATCAAACATTCAACTAACTCCGCCATTAGACTTATTAAAGCTAAATACATAGAACAAGAATTGTAGAATATAATGTTTTGTTGTTTTTTTTATTTTACAAGATTACTTATATAGCATTTTTCGATTCGGCTTATAATATGTTTGCCAATTTGCCATTTCTCTAAATTTCACTTCATTCTGGTCCGATCTCACCCAATAACAAATTTGATATTTATTTTCACATTAAACGTAGAAATTCGAGTTAATGCTTTTATTAGCATGCATCTGGCTATTTACAGAAGTATAAAAGTCTCTCACAAAATTCTATGTTACTGCTGAAATACGAATTCCGTTAATAAGAATAATATCGTAAATAGTCGTCTAACTTGGGGAAAACGGTTATTCTTCTACTGGAGTGGAAATATCTATAGAATTAGTTCGGAAGAAGTGTGTTCATGTGTAATATACTGAAGGAAGAAGACACATTTCCCATTCAGATGCACTCTGAACCTAGACGCCACTACCTACAGAAGTACTACAACCAGGAAGACGCAACACTACAAATACTGAAAAGAATATTGATTCCAAAAGATAAAAGACGTCCGTCACGTAGGGGCTGTGTAACTAAGCAGATTTCTCACAGGTGTCACGTATTTGAATTTATCTCAAAACGTAAAAGTTTTATGAGAAAAATAATTTGTATTTAGGTTTCAACTAATGTGATTCATAATATAACAGCTTATTGTTAATATGACGAGAGGAGCAGTGGGGGTTTACTCAAGGCTGAAAACTAAAAAGAATGCTAATATTTCGGTTAATAATCAAGATAATGAAAAAACATGTATGAAACATTCATAGAACATTGAATTTGCGATAAGATTGGTCTTATTCACTTTTTGGATTTGGCTTATAATAACGAAGATATTTAGAATTTTCAAAATCCCCCTCCTCCCGCTTGGCCTATTTCTGCCATTAACGAAAATGATCTTTTTTTTTGCATAAAACCATTAAATATTGAGTTTGGTAACGATTACACAAAAATTACGACCGTTAGAGTGTTAACAAAGAAATGCATATATACTTTTGAACAGACCTTATTTTCATCATCTGCGTAGGATCGATGGACATTTGAGAAAATATTTCGAAATTCGAGTCATGAGTACGACCTCAATAGCTGATTTTTCTGAAGTACATATATATGCTTCAAATTTTGTTTTGTTTTCCTATTTAATATTATTTTAGTTCATGGAAGGACTCCAGTCACTCTAAGAAAAAAATCTTAAATTCAGAATTTTCTATCGTTTGCTTGATTTGAAGAAAGTTTTGAAAAATTGCACCATGAATAGAAACTCAATTGCTCATATCCCTTACGGGAAATCTTTGTTAGTAAGGGTAGGGATTGCTTATGTGTTGTAAAATTCCACTTCTGTTGTCGATTTCAACATAGTAGTTGACGTATTATTTCCCAGTATCATTGTTGCAAAATATACTGTTCGGGCTTCAGGTCTACATCATTGTATTACTCCTTGTTGGATCCAAAGTTAACTTGATATTTGTCGAATGAATTGGATTCCCTACGTTTTTCTGAGATGAACAAGTAAAAAAAACTGAGTGAAATCTCATTGCAAATTAAATGTAACATAAATATTGTTAAGTACGTTTATTCTCTATCTTGAATATTAACCGAGATAATTGAATTTCTTCAGTTTTCAGTCTTCTGCAAAACCCTACTCCTACTTATGTCACATAAACAATACTCGGTTATGTAATAGACCACTTTATTCGAATCGTAAAGACCAAATATTTTTATTATTATCTTTATTATACGAGATACAAGCAAATACGCTCTGTTGATCCAGACCGACCACCCACCCCCTCCCATCAAGTTTTTGGATTACTAAAATTTGAGTAATTGAGATTAAAATTATTCTGATTCATTATAAATTACAGTATTAGATATAGTAAATAGTTTTCAATAAAACGTATATGTTATATTTCAGTATTTTGTTTTTCTGTCCTGTGAAAAATATTTCTATCTGTTCAGTCCTGAGAGAAGGCTAACCTTTTTGTTTACAATTCGGACGCTTTACGTTGGGAGATTATTAAAATTGACTGAAATATTTCTCATTTTCGATTGCATTTATTTACTTAATTTTCACGGTGTTGAGAAGTGTTACCAGTATGTAGATTTATCCATAGTGGAACTTCAGGTGGGAAATCTGCTTAGTTTACGCAGCCCCTGCGTGACGAATTTTCTGTATTAGACTAACCAAGAAGAAAGGCATCAGAATGTCTCGGGGCCAAAATTGTTTCCACACGTCAGTAGCTTGTCCGGCTATCATTATTGTCTTTGAAGGTGCTTGGTGTGAGCATGCCAGCTGCAACTATAGTTCTACATCCTTTAAGTATTTCTCTTTCGAGTTGTACATTGCACTTTAGATTTTTTTTTAAATGAAATTCAACAGCGACAGAATGAGGCGTTAGTTGGATCCACGTGAAATTCAACTACTTAGCCTTCCTTCGTGGGATTGTTCTATATTTCATTTTTTATCCAGGTAGTGACCACTACATCGTGAGACTGTTCCTTCATCCTCGTGATGATATTGCGTGATGAGTATGACCTGAGAGTTTACATTACGTCAGGGCTCTGGGAACGTGAGCCTATTCGGTCTGCTGCGGTTACCATTTTCGCAACTTATTCCTGTAGGCTGGCAATCTGCAGGTATATTTCGTATTCAATTGTGTTTAACTTCTCGCACACGATGCAGCTGATGTGTTTCCTAAGTAGGTTTAAGGTTCTCCAAAGCCGGAAGCTATTTTAGTAGTTTTCCCTGAAGCGAAATCGGCTATTATACTCCAAATGTGCATCGATCCAATCTAGTAGATGACGAAAATGAGGTCTGTTTTAAATTATATATATATATATATATATATATATATATATATATATATACTTGTAATTAACCGCATAATAGTCTTGACATTTGCATTTTTTAGTTTTTGGCCTTCAGTAACCCACTCCCCCGTTCCCTACTCATATCATAATATAAAAGCACGCTATTATATTATGAAGCACTTTATGTAGCTTAAATACCAAATGTTGTTCATTGCTTCACCCACCGTACGTTTAAGCAGATACCTCCCCCTCTCCGTCTCTTCATACGAATTAAAATGAACAAATGTTGAAAATGGTTAAACCAATGCTGAGATGAATTTGCCGTGTGCTATTCACTCCCCTTTAAGCAATTCATTAATATTTGTGAAAAATCTTTCATTCATCGTACATCATTTCCTGTAATATCCTTTTACTATGTTCAATACCTAACTTTGGAACTATTTACTTTAACGAATCTAATCCTGATAATCAAACCAGATTGGCTATTTTTCCCACCAGTTTTCGATACCATTGCTCAGTTGGTTCAATCCCGAAATTGCAGAGAGCGCAGTGAGTTGGGGCTTACGTAAGGCGAAGTTTCCTTTCTGTTCCTTTCTGACAACCTCAGCATAATCTAAATGAGATCTATCTACGTCACAAATAGCGTGGGTCCCGCGCAAATGACGAAATGTGTGGGAGTTACTCATTTTAAGGAGCGCCAGCAGGAAATGGATTTTTGCCAAGATAGTCAGTCCTTTCCTTCATACGCATCAACAAGTTGAGCACAGCCATTTTATTCATGTTTGGCTGTCAATGTTGGAATTTTAAAAAAACCAGAACTTCATTTGATATGTCGTCATTACCTTTAAACTTAATTACTTGGTCAAGCGAACTACCAGTCCGTCACACAGGGGCTGCGCAAACTAAGCGGACTTCTCACGTGCCGATATGGCACGCTATTATGTATCTCTTCCCCCAATAAGTTTTCTATTTCTAAATTAAAATCCAGTAAGTAGAAGTAAGGGTTTGCTGAAGGCAGAAATAAAAAAAAAGTACGAATATTTAAGCTAAGAAAAATGCATAGAACAACATTTGTAAAGCATCAGTAGCTTAACAATATTGGTTCTATAACATTTTTGAATAGAATACATAACAACGGAAATATTTTGAATTTTCGAATCTCCCCTTTAACCCCCCGGTCGAATTTTAGCCATAGACGGCAATGTACTTTGGTGTTGAACTATACGGTTAAATTGCATTTATGGTATGACTAAAATAAACATATTCGAATGAAGAATGATTAATCTTAATTGATGACACAAGGAAAGATATTATTATGATAACTTATATATATATATATATATATATATATATATATATATATATATATATATATAAAACTTGTAAATTATTTCATATTTCAAAATAAACATACTTTATTATTATTAATTGATGACACCTTCAAATAAAGTACTTGCATGTATCACATGAAGTGAAAGCTTATTAAAAAACATATTTGCTATATAACATTGGAATGAAGAGGTTCATAACATCTTACCGTTAATATAACATGGCATGATCGGGGGTTTACTGAAGACTGAAAACTAAAACATGCAAATATTTTGCTTAATGTCCCTTAAGCGAAAAAATGCATAGAACAACATTTATAGGAGATTGCATTTGCAACAAGATTGGTTCTATACAAATTTTCGATCAGACGCATTATAACGGAGATATTTTGAATTTTCGAAATCTCCCCCTCTAAACCCCCACCTATTTTTTTTTGTTGTTGAACGGACCCTATTTTTGTCATCTCCTAAGCAGTCTCCTTGGATTCAAATATCCAAGGAAATCATTTGAAAATGGCGTCAACAATAGCTGATTTCTGTGATTCATTTCCGTGATTCCTTTCGCTGATGTTCTTGTTTTCAGGCTGTAGGGGGTTATGCATCGCTTAAGAGTTGGCACGGGACAACGCCTCCATATAACAGTGAACACCTCGGAACATGGTGTTATAGTTTAGTCCCGTGAGTGAGCCAACTAATGGGTATTATGCACTTGGCGTTACACCTGTAGCATATTCCGTGCCGTTTCTAGCAAGACCTTCACACTTATTCACTCTCTCTCTAGAACATGCACTTAATTATAGTGCATTTGGTAAAGTCGCCTATTATATTATGCAATGGTTTCCCCATGTATTACTCTTAACAAGAAAATCAAAAAAGAGTTTCATCAACAGCTTTAGGTTTAAACTTAAGTTGCTTTCAGCTAATAATAAATTAGTGATGACTGAAATGTTTAAATATTGAGTTGGTATTGATCAAATAAACATTTTCGAGACGAGTAGGTAAAATGGTAATTGATGACATCATAATACAACGAATTGGCATGAAACTTCCATAATATAGGTCTCTTGGGAAAATGTATGCATAGAATAAAAAGTTTCATGATTTAGCAGCTTATTTTTAATATGCCATGAGTGGGAATGGGGGTTTACTGATTTTTGGAACCTAAAAAATCTAACTACCTCGGCTAATATTAAAGATAGAGGGGAAATAAATGAAATTTGAAAATAACTATCATTTGGATCGATTATCTTTATATAACCAATGTTGTTTATTTATTTTTTAGCACATTTCCCTTAAGGGGAATCAGCTATTGGGGTCGTACTCATGACGCGATTTTTGAAAATTTTCTTCAAATGCCCATCAATCCTACGTAGTAGATGACGGTCCGTTAAAAACTATATATATATATATATATATATATATATATATATATATATCTATCTATCTATCTATGTATCTATCTATATATTTGTCTGTTACCGCTCTAGCGGTCGCAATTTTTGTTTAATAGTTACCAAACTCGATATTTAGTCGTTTCATGTAAAAAAAAAAATCAAGTTCCTTAACGGCTGAAATCGGACCAGGTGGAGGGGGGGGGGTTTAGAAGGGGGGATAATTTTGAAAATTCGAAATATCTGCGTTACCATAGGTCGTATCGAAAAGTTGTATATCACCAATCTTATTGCAAATTAAATTTACTAGAAATATTGTTATATACGTTTATTCTCTATTTTAAATATTAACCGAGATATTTGCATTTTTCAGTTTTCAGCAAACCGCCACTTCGTCATGTTACGTAACCAATACTCTGCTACATAATAAATCAAATTATTGGAAGTTTAAATACTAAAAATTGTATTCAAGAGACCTTTATTATACGAGATACATGCAAATATACCCTGATGACCCCCCCCCCCCCCAATCTTAAAGTTTTAAACTACTAAAATTTTATTGATTGAGATAACAATTATTCTGACTCATTATAAATTACACTAGTAGATATAGTAAATAGTTCTCAATAAAATGAATGTGTTATATTCAGATATATTTCAGTAATTGTTTTTCTTTCCGGTCTGAGGCAGGCCGACCCGTTTGTTTACTTTTCTAACCTAACGCTTCCTGTCGGCAGGTTATTGAAATCGGATGAAACACTTATTTCCGTTTGTATTTATTCATCACTGTGTTGTTGTGTTAGCAGTATGCATATTTATCTATCTATCTATTTATTACTAAACTTCACGACGGAAATCTGCTTAGTTTACGCAGCCCTTGCGTGACGGACTTTTTAAATTATTGTTAATTACATTTTTTCCTTATCTGGAATATTAAGTGAATTATGTGTATTTTTATGTGTTCAGCCTCAGTATGCCCTCACTTATAATAGTCTGATTTTTACGATAAGTAAATGAGTACATTTTATTAGGATTAGTTGAGCAGATACCAGAACAAAGAGAATCTGCTTATTTTACGCAGCCTCTGCATGACGGACATTTTTTTTTTTTATATTTTGGAAATCTTTGTATAATTATAATTCAAGTCTATATACGTTTCTATTTGCACTCTTTCAACATTTGTTGAATTCCTACACAGATAGTATCCACCTCAATTCAATCTATATGGTTCCTAGATGTAATTCAATACACTTGCGATGGTAGAAACTTTTGAACGTTGGAAGATTCTTTTGTGACATATACTCGTAATCAAAAACAATTCTGACATTTAGATCTGGGAGAAAGTTTTACGTAATCTGTCAAAATTTGAACTTTCCGTCACAAATCATATTTGAGCGCTACACTTTGATGGTATATACAGGAAGATTGATTCACTAAATCAATAAAATTTGATTTAGTCAAATGTTCTCTGTTGGTAGACTAGCGGCCTTGCTGCTGTACTACTTAGGTTGGAGGGAATTCCTTTGTGGAGATGTAATCAACCAGATAAACTTAGCTCTCTACTGAAGGCTTAACCTCTTCACTTTGGGAATGTTAGCATTTATTTAGTTCCTTTCTGACTGCTACAAACCGATTAGGTAAAATTGGAAACTCGACAATTTTTGGCTGAACTTTAAATTGAAAACTACAAATGCTTGGTAGATCGCCTTCCACCCCCTCCCCGCCAGTTTTGATTTTGGGAAATTTTAACCAGATGGTGAAGCAGATCTTGAGGTTGATCTTATAATGTAGGTTTCAAAAGTGTATGTATGTGCAAACACAAATTTATACACGCACACGCACGCGCGCGCGCGCACACACACACACAAACACACACACACGTGTGTGTGTGTGTGTGTGTATATATATATATATATATATATATATATATATATATATATATATATTCACTTATTTATTTATATTTATAATTATTTATCTGTTTCTGTGTTATCTTCTAGAGGCCACATTCATTGACTGTTTCCAAACTCAATATTTATTTTCGTTTTTCTCAACGAGGGTGTGTGAAAGAAGCCAGGGTTTGTCACATAATATTACCGGCATTTGTAATTTCTGTTTAAAAAAAAATCCTTCCTCTAGTTGTTTTTCCTATTGATACAAAATACATACCAATTTAAATTAAATTCGTCACCTTTGACGCGCTGAGGACGGTTGACGCAAGTCCAAATGTTGTGGATTCAAGATGACTTTTTTTAATTTTTATTATGCTTTATAAAGTGCCTAGAAGAAGTTATTAAAGAACCAAACTAAACCTATTTCAATAACTTTGAAAATAAAGTATCTACGTCATTGTAAAATCTGGTATCCTCAACATCATTTTCAATTTTCAGGTAATTTATGAATTGTAATCTTAGAGATCTAATAATTCGTTCCTATATATTTCTTTCTGTTGTTTCATTTAAAATTATTTATGAATGTGTAGGTGCTACATAAAAAGAAACAAGTTAAAAAAAAAAATCATCATTTTTAATAACATTTTTTTTTTTTTTTCAAATAAAGACTAAGTTTACATATTTCATTAAGTTTAATCTTAAAAACATATTTAGATCAGCATTGATGGGAGAAAAAGGAAATAATAAAAACTTTTTAATTAAAGTAAACAATTGCTTTGAAAATCTTTGCGAGGTCCCTTAAAACGTTGTAGTTATAAAAACTTTTAAAAAAATCAAAAATTTATCTTTGACATCTAATTCTGAGTAAGTATGAATGGTTTATTCGTAATGGGGTCAAAACAACCTCTTCTTCTATTGTTACTAGTGTTACTTGAAGGCCGTTCAAAGACTGTATGTTTTCGTCCATGTCTATCCAGCAATAAATCCACTTGTTTACCATCTCTTATTGCGTGGGTTTGGATATCTTGGTATGTGGTTTGTGGGATGGTTTCTCTCTCAAGTCCTCTTGCTTATTTAACCACTTCTTTGTAGCAATTGTGTTGTAGGTGAAATGGCGACGATTGTTCTTCACAATATATCTGTTTTCCAGTGTCCTTACAAAGTTACTTATATTTCTGCTAGTTTTTGGTTAGTTATTGAATATAAATCAAAGGGTGGTTGGTTATCGGTACCCACTTTCATGATGTAACTTCCCCTCTTCGTTAGTTTTAGCAGATTTCCCTTCAGGGATTTCCTAATTTGATTTTGGCTTCAAGCTGCTGAGCAACTAAATTTCTTGTCAGGATTAAATTTCTCTACCCCTTTTATCCAGGTTTCTTATTACTGGGAAACAGCGTCCAACATTTGGGGAATTTATTTAGTTTACTCAATCCCAGTGATTTGGATTTTCAATAAACGTTTTTTTATCGGGAATAAGAGGGTCTTTGCATGTTTTTATACTTTGATAAACCTCAAACCTGCTCTTGTCATATTCGCCAAGGTAAAAATGCCGTGCCCAGCTTGAATTTCAAGTCTTATTTACATTGGGTTCTTTTAAGGGATTCATAGAGAATATAATGTTAGGTGAGGTCATCTGCATATGGATGACCTGCTTAGTTTTGATAGTTGCTACGTGGCGGAACTTTTCCTTCATTGGTAGCCCTGTGTTGCAAGACATGGAGTAACAATGCCACCTGTAGATCTAGATGCTGTAAGGTAGTTGCAGAGCTATGAATCCTATCCTTAGGCTATTGTTAGCTCTGACTTCATCCGGCCTTCAGCTTGGAAACAATTTTGAATGGTAATTTTCATATTTATTTCGCTTTAAACAAACGAGAAGATTAGAGATTCTGAGTGAATATTGTACTCCCCATCTGCTAGCGTTATAGTTAGCCTCACTACGGTTCCAACGTGTTGGGAGAGCTCTCTGCTTCAGTAATCTCGTATTCTATTCTATATTTTGCACTTTATCGCAACAAGACATTAAGTTGAAGCTAGGCATGAGATTGTTTAGTGATAAATAGGCTTAAATGAAAATGACTAGTATAGGAGAAGGTGTTTAATAATGGTTGAACAGGAAAAGCAATCGTTTACTCCGTCAATATTTGGGTTAGTGAAAAAGTCCGTCTCGTAAGGGTGCTACAGATTTCCCTCGTGCCGGCATGAAACTCTAATAATCTCACCATATGTGTATTATATATTTCTAATTAAAATTTCGATGAATAAAAGTGGGGGAATTACTGAAAACTGGAAAAGTCAGTCACGCAGGGGCTGCGTTAACTAAGCAGATTTCC
The DNA here is from genome assembly GCA_019009955.1 of Riptortus pedestris. NCBI lineage: Eukaryota > Metazoa > Arthropoda > Insecta > Hemiptera > Alydidae > Riptortus > Riptortus pedestris. The sequence continues at coordinate 11,249,442 of CM032230.1, read as the reverse complement.
CACTTCTGCCACCCATTTGCATTTATCTCAAGACGTAGAAGTTAAATAACAACAGTATTTGTTATTTAGGCTTCAAATAAAGCGCTTCATATTATAACAGCTTATTGTTAATAAAACATGAGTAGGAGTTTACTGAAGACCAAAAACTAAAAATTCCCAATATCTCGGTTAGTAATGAAGATAGTGAAAAAGCTTATATAACAACATTTATATAACATTACATTTGCAATAAGATTGGTTCTAACAATTTTTTGATCCGACCCATAATAACGTAGATATTAAGAACTTTCGTCATCCCCGTCTAAACCCCCACTCCCACTTGCCGGATTTCAGTCATTAACGATTTTGTTTTTTCATTTTACATAAAAGAATTAAATATCGAGTTTGGTAACGATCAAACAAATATTTAGAGCGCTAACAGACAAATGTGTATGTATATAGTTTTGAACGAATCTCATTTTTAGTCATCTCCTGGGTAGGATCGACGGACATTTGAGGAAATTTTTCAAAAATCGCGACATGAACACGACCTCAATAGCTGATTTGGGAATGGGGAAATGTGCTAATAATCACTTTATTCCAAGCTTAAATACCAAATATTATTTTCTTCGAACTTTTATTGTGTGTGTCCTGTCTAACGTTTTCGGCTACTGCCAACATTTATTGTGATCTTTTATCAAGCCCAGAAAATCGAACTAGATGTTTATATTTTTTAATTTTCAGCCATCAGTAAACTCCCATTCCTATTCATGTCATATTATAAGCAATAAGCTGTAAATTATGTAAAGATCCACTATATTCCGAGCTTAAATGCCAAATATTGTTTGACGAAGTTTTGAAACTGAATTTTCTCAGTTAGTATGAGTCGGATCAAAAAATTTTATATAACCAACGTTGTCGAAAATTTAATTTGTTTCAAGTATTGTTCTATAAATATTTTCTCTAAGCCGAATATCAACCGAGTTATTTGTATTTTTTTTTTGTTTTAGCCTTTTCTAAAACCCCCAGATCTACTACTCAACCGATTTTCACTCATATCTCTGGAATATGCTGGATGGTAGAGGAACCAATTGATAAAGATCAATAAGAAGGCCAAGTCCTCTACTGTTTTTTAATATTATGCAGAGTGCACTTGCAGAGTCAATGCTCCATCCTCAGTGCCTGTTGATTAAAGCTGCGTAGGCTGGACACGACCGCCGGGCGACTGAACCTCTGTCCCCTTAGAGAAGCTCTCTCCGGGGCCCTGTCTTCTCTAGGGGACAGAGGTACAGTCGCCCGGCTGTCGTGATCTAGACAGTTTTACAACACTGGCATTGAGGATGGAGCGTTGACTCCGAAAGTGCATTCTGCATAATATTTAAAAACAGTAGAGGACTTGGCCTTCTTATTGATCCTTATCGATTTTCACTCAAGTACCACACTCAATAAACATCTTCTGTTTAATAAACGTTTTAATGCCTGTTTAAATAGGTTTTTTTCCCCACGGGAGAAACACAGAATAGATGGTGAGACGAGAGGTCTGTCTTATTCCAGCACTTTTATAACAGAAAATTTGTTCAGTTTAGATATCATCCGCGTGATGGACTTGTATATTAATAATGCAGTATTTAAAATGGTAGGATATTTTGAAGGAAGTTCCTTCCTAGGTGTTGGTTGGAATGTGCACTTGGTTGCCATGTAGAATACATTTGTCGCACTCGCCAGTTTATCTCTAGCAAACACAGCTGAGCATATTTGTCTTTGCTAAATTTGGAAAACGGTTTATATTATCCTTCATCTATCCGTCTATCTATCTTTCGGTATTTGTAGAGCTTTAGTGTGAAATTACGACCTACATGAATTGGCTTAGCCAATCGTATGGCAGAAGGTCAACAAAAACTTCAAATGATAATTTTTATTTTTATATTTGATCTAGTTTCGCGTCCAGATAGCGCTATATCGGGAGAAAATAAATCAATGAGAAGGTAATATACATCTACATCGTTGCATAAGGATTTTCACATGCTGTGTCAATCTGGCGTCATCAGAATATATTTCCAAGTATCTCTTATAATTAATACGTTGGCTGCTAAGCTGTATAAGGTAAAATCGTTCCCCATGGCTGATATTGTTTTTGTTTAAGTTTAACCTTTATAGCTTATCCTTTTAGCAGATTTCCCTTTAGGAAAACCAGTCTTAGGACCCCTCACTAGCCGTGCCAGTCGGAAAATGGCTTACAGAGTATGGCGGCTTAAGTCAGCTGATTTAGATCGATACGCACGAAATGAAAATATATCGATTATCCCTAAGTGTAGTCTAAATAGTAAATGAGAGATTTATAATTGATCAACTATCATTTTAAAACTAATGAATTAAAATATATATAATTCACTTGTTTTATCTTGTTTTCTTTTTGATCACCTTTTTTCTATTTTTAATGATGTCCATATTCTCTTTTGTCCTCTTCTTGTATATTTCTTTCATTTTCTATAACACTTACGTTTTTAAAATCAAGTTACGGGTGTGTTTAATCGCGTGGTCCTCTGGGACGTTTTATTGCCCTTATTATCAACGTTTAGCACATGATTAATTTCTTTTTTTTTTAATTTATTGATCACCTTGTTCTTATTAGCAGATTTCCCTTAAGAGAAATCAGCTATTGAGGTCGTACTCATGACGCGAGTTTTGAAAAATTTCCTCAAATGTCCATCGATTCTACCCAGGTGATGACGAAAATGAGGTCCGTTCAAAATTTTTTATATATATATATATATATATATATATATATATATATATATATATATATTTGTTTTTTAACGCTCTAGCGGTCGCAATTTTTTATTTATCGTCACCAAACTTCATATTTAATCGCTTTATGTAAAAAGAAAGATCAGGTTCGTTCAATGGCTAAAATCGGACCAGAGGGAGGGAGGATTTTTGAAAAATCGTCGTACGAAAATCGTAATATCTCCGTTATTATGCGTCGGATCGAAAATTTGTATAGAATCAATCTTATTGCAAATTAAATTTACTATAAATATTGTTCTATACATATATTCTGTATCTTGAATATTAACCAAGATATTTGCATTTGTATTTTTGTGTGTGGTCGGCAGCAGTCGGCTATCTTCTGGATTTTCCGCCTAGAGCTAGTTCGGCCGTTTTCGTAACTGTTCGTCCCTCGTGAATAGGTTTAGAGATTCGCTACTACTACTGTTATTATTAGGCAGATTTCTCTATTGTAAAACTTCACGTAGGAAATCTGCTTAATTTACGCAGCTCATGTGTGACGGACTTTTTTAATATACAACATTTTTCGAAATTAAAATTATGGGGGTATTTAATAGCATGTTCGGAAGTTTTATTGTCATTATGATTATCCTTTAACACGTGTTGTTTGATTCTTCTTTTGAGTTATTGAGATGATACCCCTATAAAACTTTTATTGCAGAGCGTACAGTTTACTTTGTATATATTATATGTATCATTTGAACTAAATTTGTCTTTTATATGACTAAAGATATTTTCATGGGATTATAACTCAATATACAGTACAATGTTGTTTCATTTGTAAAATTAGATTTATTTTGGTTGCCTATATGCTCATTAACATTTTCCTTGGTCGTTATTTTATGATTTTAAGAATCATTTGAAGTGGTTCTATTTTGTTGGCCTTCCATTATGCGATTGGTTAAATAAATCTTTACTTTTTCTTGTCTGTTTCTTTGGATTTGACATATGCAATGAATATGAGGAGCATTGTTTCTGTCAGAATCCAATGTTTACTACTAGTTTATAGACGGCATTGAAATTTAATTCAAATAATTTTATTCCCTTGCATATATGAATACGTTACACGAACTGCATTAATTCTCAACTATTGGGATAACCAGCGGTGTTTGGGAGATGACTAGTGAAACTTGTCTAGAACATCATGGCACTTTCAAAACCTGAAGATATCTCCATAATGATGAGATGGAGCGTGGAAGTTTAGGAGAACATATTATTTGGTGTTTATGCTGATCCGGCCCTTAGACTTGTTTGGCTAACAATTTATATTTCAAGCCATCAGCGGCGGATAAGACTGTTAGTATATAATATACATATTATTAAATTTTAGTTTTATAATAGGCCTGGAGCGGTAAGATGAGAACGAGGCCATAGGAATGGCGAGGGAGGTTCATTCCAAGCAATTAACGGTCAGTGTCCTAATTCTAGAATATGCAAATCCATTCATTCGTATTATAGGAAGGTGTTATCTGTATTTACAGGAAACAGTAGTTCAGGCCCCTGAATCGCTAGGATTGTTCGCTTGGAAAGTTTAAAATTAAAGGCTGAAATAAATATATAGCGCTACATTCCTCAAAAGACCTGAGGCTCAAAGGGCCCAAGTCATCCAGCCACCACAACAAATTTTATCCAGACGAACAAGAATTTTAATTGGGGTGCAATTAGTCTTGAGAGTGTTATTATCTTTTAAGGACTATTATCTTTGAATGAATCATATTATTAACCTGAAATGATAAATTCCGTTTCATGACTGAATTTATGAAGTTCCCAATGGTTGTTTATAGAGGTTAACTTTATTTTAAGTCTTTACCATTTCTTAATAACTAACATTTCCAATTTTTACTTCCTTGTACGTTGTAAAGGACGTATTGTAATATCTAAAATTTGCCGCAGTCTGATCTCAACGGAGTCATTCGTTTTGACTATTTTCGCAGTGGCATCTGTAAGTATCTAGCTCAAAAACACCCAGTATTAGAATATTGAAATTTCATATTTATGATCGGTGTCCCGTTTTGGAGATATATCACATCCATATGTAATTATTTTAAAAGAAATGGAACCAAACATTTTGTTTTTTTAATTTAATATGAGTAGAAGTGTCTATATCAGATTGTTTCCCCTTGTATTAATTAGACCTCCTAGGTATTTTAGCAGATTTCCCTTAAGGGAAATCAGCTATTGAGGTCGTACTCATGATGCGAGTTTCGAAAAATTTCTTCAAATGTCCATCGATCCTACCCAGGAGATGACGAAAATGAGGCCCGTTCAAAATTATATATATATATATATATATATATATATATATATATATATATATATATATATATATATATTTGTGTGTTAATGCTCTAGCGGTCGTAATTCTTGTTTGATCTTTACCAACCACGGAATTTAATCGTTTTATGTAAAAAGGAAGATCAAGTTCGTTAATGCCTGAAATCGGACCAGTGGGAGGGGGGGTTTATAGGAGGGATTTTTGAAAATTCAAAATATCTCCGTTATTATGCGTCGGATCGAAAAATTGTATAGAATAAATCTTATTGCAAATTAAATTTGCTATAAATATTGTTCTATTCATTTATTCTGTATCTTGAATATTAACCGAGATATTTGCATTTGTATTCTGCGTGATACTGGTCACCAGTAGGCTATGTTCGAACTTTCCGGCGAGAGCTCTGGCGGCCGTTTCTATAACTTCGCCCCTCGTGAATAGGTTTAGAGGTTTCTTACTACTACAGTTGTTATTAGGCAGATTTCCCTATTGTTAAACTTCACGAGGGAAATCTGCATAGTTTACGCACCCTCTGCGTGACGGACTTTTTCACTTTAAATAAAAACTTTTTTGTTGTAATGAATCCTTAAGAAGAGTAATAGTGATCTTGGGTGGTTTAGTATTTCAGGGAAATTAACAATTGAGGTCGTACTCATGACACAATTTTCGAAAAATTTCCTCAAATGTCCATCGGTTCTACCTAGTAGATGACGAAAATGAGGTCCGTTCAAAACTGTATATATATATATATTGCGCGGAATTTTCGTTTGATCGTTACCAAACTCGATATTTAATATGTAACAAGAAAGATCAAGTTCGTTAACGGCTGAAATCGGACATGTGGGAGAGGGGGGGGAGGTTTAGAGAGGAGGATTTTCGAAAATTGGAAATATCTCCGTTACTATACTTCGGATCAAAAAATTGTTAAATATTGTTCTATACATTTATTCTCTATCTTGAATATTAACCGAGATATTTGCATTTTTATTAAATCTGGGCGGCTAACGGACGAGTGACTTTCCCGCCAAAAGCTAGTTCGGCCGTTTCCCTAACTGCTTGGCTATCGTGAAATTTCTATATCGTAAAACTCCACGTGGGAAATCTGCTTAGTTTACGCAGCCCCTGCGTGACGGACTTTTTTTGTCTTGTTGTCAAACTCTTATGTAAAAAGTCCGTCACGCAGGGGCTGCGTAAACTAAGCAGATTTCCCTCGTGAAGTTCAGTAATAGATAAATATACATACTGGTAAGCCAACAACACCGTGAATAAATACAAACGGAAATAAATGTTTCATCCAATTTCAATAACCTGCCGACAGGAAGCGTTAGGTTAGAAATGTAATCAAAAGGGTCGGCCCGCCTCACACCGGAAAGAAAAAAAGTCCGTCACGCAGGGGCTGCGTAAACTAAGCAGATTTCCCACGTGAAGTTTTACAATAGAGAAATCTGCCTAATAATAACAGTAGTAGTAACCTATTCTCATGAGGACGACTAGTTAGTGAAACGGCCACACTGGAAACTCCCGAACATAGCCGACCACACTCACAATACAAATGCAAATATCTCGGTTAATATTAAAGATACAGAATAAATGTATAGAACAATATTTATAGTAAATTTAACTTGCAATAAGATTGGTTCTATACAAATGTTTGATCCGACGTATAGTAACGGAGATATTTCGACTATTCAAAAATCCCCTCCTCTAAACCCCCCCCCCCCATTGGTCCGATTTCAGCCATTAACGAACTTGATCTTCCTTTTTACATAAAACGATTTAATTCCGAGTTTGGTAACGATCAAACAAAAATTGCGACCGCTAGAGCGTTAACAGACAAATATATATATATATATATATATATATATATATATATATATATAATTTTGAACGGAACTCATTTTCGTCATCTCCTGGGTAGGATCGATGGACATTTGAAGAAATTTTTCGAAACTCGCGTCATGAGTACGACCTCAGTAGCTGATTTCCCTGAAGGGAAATCTGCTAAAAGAAAGATCAAGTTCGTTAATGACTGAAATCTGACCAATGGTAGGGGCCGGTTCGAAAAATTGTATTGTACCAATCTTATTGCTAATTAAATGTACTATAAATATCCTTTTATTCTCTATCTTGAATATTATTCGAATATTCAATTTTCAGCCTTCAACAAACCCCTACTCCTCTTAATACTCTGTTATGTAATAGATCACATTATTCGAAGCTTAAAAACCAGATATTGTTTTCAAGAGACCTTTATTATACAAGATACACGCAAATATAGTAGTTCTTGGACTACTAAAATTTGATTGAATGAGATAAAAAATATTCCGATTCATTATAAATTACAGTACTAGATCTAGTAAATAGTTTGCAATAAAATTAATATGTTATATTCTGATATATTTCAGTAATTGTTTTTTTTTTCGATAAGAGGTTGGTAGACCTGTTTGTTTACATTTCAGACGGTATTATCGTTTGTATTTAGTCAGTTAATATTGACTGTGCTGTTGTGTTACCAGTATGGAGATTTATCTATTGTTACAACTTCACGAGGGAAATCTGCTTAGTTTAGGCAGCCCCTGCTTGACGGATTTTTTTTTTTTTTGTTTTGGGATAATCACAACAATTATACCCTTTTTTTTTTCCTACGCTATAATTTCTCTTATACTTAAATTCCTTCTTGATTTCAACAATTAAATGTAACTGTTTTTCCGTTTATAAGAATGTCCGTAACTAAACGTATTTCACAGTTGCTGGAATAACACACAATACAATAGGTGATTTCCTGTAATGGCGATAGCACTTAACTACTGCCGTGACGGCATTAAATCCAAAAGCCGTGGCATTTAGCAATTTAATTAACATTGCTGAAATTGTAATGCGTATAATTATAATTCGCTGGTAGATGAAATAACACGGTCATTATATTTTTCAGATTAAAGAACATTAATTAATTTTTAATTTCTCTGCTCTAAAACCTAGCAGGACCTGTCCAAATATAACATTCTAAGTGGTCCATAGTTGTGATCGTTAGAAATAAATTAATTATTTTCTTCAAACATTATTTATTTATTTAGTTTATTTAGGTGTGTCGCAATTTAAGCGATTCACACATTTTCTTGTTATGATTCTAAAATAGTAGAGGTAAAGCCACCTTATAAAAACCAATAAAAAAGGTTAAAAAATCTACAGAGGTAGGTAAAAATACGGTAATTTATTTTTTCTCCAGTGGATATTATTGCAGTCTATTTATTATTATTATATTATTTAATGTTATATCTGGTTGTAAATGTGTGTGTCTTTGAGGTGTTTCATGACTTTTGTAATGTATGGGCTGTCGTCGTGTAGTAGTTCAGATAGGTTGGTGGGTAAGTTCTTGTCAGTTATTAGTCTGTAGTCTGTAAGTAAGTGTTTGATAGTCAGTTGTGTATTGCAGAGTGTACATAGAACATTAGCGTCAAAAACATTAGCGTCCATGTTTAGTACCTCGTCGGAGAAATCCTCTGTATTCAGCCAATTCCCTTCTGCATTTTCAGTTTCCAGTAATTCAATATTTGCTAATAGATGTTTAGTACAACAATTTTAGGCTTATCTGAACGTAACTCGGTATTTACACGTTGCCAGAATAGTGAAATATGTGTAGTTTGATACTGGCCTTAAATTGAGGTTTTGAAGACTTCAAAAACGACGGTTGTAAATAAGGCAATATTGTTTGTATACCGATAAGCCAATATATCACGTAGAGGAGTATTATTATTAATTCCGAAGGATGGTTTATGATTCGGAGATAAAGGATACATTTGTAAAGTGAGGTTATCAATAGATACTCTAAAGATCTTTATTTTTATTAGCAGCTATTGAGGTTGCGATTTTCGAAAAATGTCCTCAAATGTCTCTCGATCCTACTCAGGAGATGACGAAAATAAATTCATATGCATATTTGTCTGTTACCGCTCTAGCGGTCGCAATTTTTGGTTGATCGTCACCAAACTTGAAATTTAATCCTTTTATGTAAAGTGGAGCTTCAATTTCGTTAATGGCAGAAATCAGTCTCTTGAGAGGGGAATTTCAAAAATTGGAAAAATCTGCGTTGCTATTACTTGGATTATAAAATTGTACATAATCAATCCTATTGGAAATTAAAATACCTATAAATGTTGTTAAGCATGTTAGATGTTGTTGTCTAATGTGAATTTTAACAGAGATATTTAGAATTTTATCAGCTATTTAGCTTGTACTCATGACGCGATTTTCGCAATTTTTCTTCAAATGTCCATCGATCCTACCCAGGAGATGACGAAAATGAGGTCCGTTCAAAACTGTATATATATATATATATATATATATATATATATATATATATATATATATATATTTGTGTGTTGCCGCTCTAGCGGTCACAATTTTTGTCTTATCGTTACTATACTTGATATATAATAGTTTTATACAAAAAGAAAGATCAAGTTCGTTAACGGCTAAAATCGGACCTGGAGGAGGGGGGGGGGTTAGAGGGGTAGAATTTCGAAAATTCTTAATTTATCCTTTATTATGCGTCGGATCGAAAAACTGTATAGAACCAATCTTATTGAAAATGTAATGTTCTATTGTTTCACTATCTTGATTATTAACTGAGATATTTGCATTTTTTAGTTTTGCTTCAGTAAAGCCCCACTCCTTCTCATTTCATATTTTCAATATTCTATTATGTTATGAAGCACTTTATTTGAAACTTAAATACCAAATATGGTTCTCAGGTAAGAAAAAACGCCTCGTTCCTTCACTATTATTTATTCGTTGTGACAGAACGCTTTCAGAGCATACGCTCCGTCATCAGTGCCCTCTTCACAATGATGTGACAGGAACCAAGGATTCCCTGTGACTCAAATAGTGAAGGAACGAGGCGTTTTTTCTTACCTGAGATAATAATTCCTTCACCATACAGCACCTCAAAAATGGAAATATTGTTCTCTTTGAACTTTTAAGTTTTGAGCTAAATGCAAATACGTAGCACACTTGGGAAATCTGCTTAGTTTAAGCAGCCCCTGCATGACGTACTTATTTTAATGTAACTTTATTATGAAAATATATTCGCAATCTCTGATATACTTGACCAGTATTTGGACAACTCCTCTACGAATCCAACCAGAAATACTTCAGTAGGTTTTAGATTTTTTTTTCGGACTTCTAAATTACGCTTTATCTGATAGCATATATTTTGGTTGATTAAAAGCTCTTCCTGAATTTTTAAAACCGGTTCATAGCGCGCCTAAAAGCGGGAGCCGTCCTTGAGTTTAAAACCCGTTGTGTACAAAACGCGCCATTTGGCTCAGATTCGTATGGCAAGCCACACAGTCATGTCTCGTCAAGTACACATTCAGCTATTGAGCAGTTTATTTTGGAACTCTGAAAGTAAGTTCATTCATGATAATTACCCATGTGCTAAACTTAAAATAATTTATTTCCTTTGAATTTTTGTTTAAGTTGGAAGTTCATGTTTTCAATTTGGTACTAGGAAAACAATCCGTGACATTGGGGTTGCGTAAAATGAGCTGATTTCCCACGTGCTGGTATGACACACTAGCGATCTCATCTTACCACATATTCGGACTGAAAACGAAAAAGTACATATTACTCACAAAAACAAGCCTAGATCAACAATTGTGTACAATGTACATCTTATAATAAAGGTCTCTTGAAAACAATATTTGCTATTGAAGTTTAGAATAATTAGGCTCATGCTATAACAGCTTATTGTTATTAGGACATGAGCAGGAGAGGGAGTTTACTAAAGGCTGAAAACTTAAAAAATCCATATTTCAGGGTTACTATTCTCATGAGAGAAAAATATGCATAAAACAACATTTATAGACAATTAAATTGACAATAAGATTGGTTCTATACACTTTTTCGATCCAACGTATAATAACGGATAAGTAAAATTTTCGAAATCTCTAAACTCCGGCGGATAGTTCGATTTAAAGGGCCTAAGTCATTCAGCCACCACAACAAATTTTATTTGTTCAAACAAGAATTTTAATTGGGGTGCAATTAGTCATTATTATCTTTTAAGTGTTATTATCTTTTAAGGACTATTATCTTTGAATGAATCATATAATTAACTTAAAATGATACTACGAGTATATTCCGTTTCATGACTGAATTTATGAAGTTCCCAAGGGTTGTTTATAGAAATTACTTTATTTTAAGTCATTACCATTTCTTAATAAGCAGCATTTTCAATTTTTACTTCCTTGTATGTTGTTATTGCCTCTAGAGCGGCAACTGATATATATATAAAATTTCAACGGACCTCATTGACGTCATCTCCTAGGTTAAATCGATAGACAGTTGAGGACAGATTTTAGAAAATTGTCTTAAGTACAACCACAATAGCTGATTTGTTGGCCTTAAGGGCAATCTACTAAAAATGTGAGCACAACTTAATTTCCTTGTACTCCTATTTTAAATTAAATAAACAACATTTTTAGCAGCACTTAACTTAAAATGGTATCATTTGAAAGTTGAATGTCTCCGTTCCAAAGCTCCTAATTGAACATAATTGCAATTTAGATGTCACACCGAAACTAGTCAAAAAGGGAAGTTGAATAAGGATATTTCTGTTAAAATCTGAAAACTGAAAGCTTTCGAGATTACAATTCTACCTTAGTTTGGAAGTATGAAAGTTGCTTTAAAAGCGTTTAATTTAAGAACTAATTATTTATCTTTTTTTCTATTATACTTTTGATCAAAATAATTCTTCCCCAGGAACATTCAAACGGGTATACAGTTGTTTATACCTACCTAAAAGGATATGTCTATTAGGTAGTTAAAAGTGGGATTCTTGAGAGAAAAACTTTTAACATCATAATATTGATAAAACAATAAAAAAACTTGAGCTAACACGCGACGTTAATTATAAAATCAATCATGTAAGTAGGCAAGTGTGGCTCATATCACTGTTGCAGGCCTTATTTAGTAGACCGAAACCCGGCTATGTAAGTACCTTTTGCCTTCTTTAGCTAAATAAACTTATTAGTGAATTATTGGCGCATTTAATAAAAAAAAATCATTGCAAGGGGGAATAAGTCCGTGAGGCAGCGGAAAATAGCGGTTTAGCACATTTCCCTTAACGTTCATTAACGACTGGAATCAGACTAGTCAGACGGGAAGAATTCTGAAAAATCGAAATACCCCCGTTATTATAAGTCGGATCGAAAAAGTGTATAGCACCAATCTTATTGCAAATTTATTGTTCTGTAAATGTTGTTATATACTTTTTTTTCGCTATCTTGTTTATTGACCGAAATATTTGCTCCTACTCATGTCATATTAACAATAAACTGTTATATCATAAGACATTTTTTTCGAAGCTTAAATACCAAATATTGTTTTTATTGAATGTTTACTGTGTGAGATATAAATATGTGGTATGGCACCGTATTACTACTAGAGAAAAATAAATTGACGGTGGGTAGTTATTTCAGCACTTGGGAAATCTGCTTAGTTTACGCTGCAACTGCGTGACGGACCTTTGTAATAATTGCATTTATAATTAATGACAAACGTTTTAATTTGATCCTAATAAGTATAATTCAGTGTTTATTTAGTATTTAGTATTACATACCGATTTACTGTTATCTCTTGTTTTGGTTATTAGCAGATTTCCCTTAAGGGAAATCAGCTATTGAGGTCGTACTCATGATGCGAGTATCGAAAAATTTCTTCAAATGTCCATCGATCCTACCCAGGAGATGACGAAAAATTATATATATATATATATATATATATATATATATATATATATTTGTCTGTTAACGCTCTAGCGGTCGCAATTTTAATTTCGGACTTTAATCTTGTCATGTAAAAAGGAAGATCTAGTTAGTTAATGGCTGAAATCGGACCAGTGGGGAGGGGGGATTTTTGAAAATTCAAAATATCTCCGTTATTATGCGTCGGATCGAGAAATTGTATAGAATAAATCTTATTGCAAATTAAATTTACTATAAATATTGTTCTATACATTTATTCTGTATCTTGAATATTAACCGAGATATTTGCATTTGTATTCTTCGTGTGGTCGCCAGGAGTGGCTATGTTCGGACTTTCCGCCGAGAGCTCTGGCGGCCGTTTCCATAACTATTCGTCCCTTGTGAATAGGTTTAGAGGTTAGGTGAACTGTTTTTTGGGTCGAGAAACTACTGGGTTATTACACCCTAATTAATGTTTTAGGTTTAGAGGTTTCTTACTACTACAGTTGTTATTAGGCAGATTTCTTTATTGTAAAACTTCACGTGGGAAATCTGCTTAGTTTACGCAGCCCCTGCGTGACGGACTTTTACTAAATATGTATTCCTACAGTGAAATTGAGGCCTAACTACTACCTTAGAATCGTTATTCTTCAGGTGGCCGATGTAGTGTTTACATGGATGCTTGTTGATTGATTTTTGCAAATCTGCACTACATCTATCACTTGAAGAAAACCGGGAAAATATTACAATTTGTAAAGGAAACCTTTAGAGTCCTTGAAGTTTTATTCGTATTAAGGTTGATAATCCAAAAATTGCAGTCAGTCCTTCGCCAATTTCTGGTTTCTCAAACGCTCTATGTTCCAAACATTGACTAAATTTCTTGTTAGCCTACATTTCATACTACCGTCATTTCGGTAGAAATCGATATTTTTCTCCCAAAGAATAAGTAGCTTGTAAATACAACATGCTTAAATAGGATTCTAAAAATGCATCTAATAACATCTAAAACTAATTGTGTTATTTATTAAAATACACTTTAAGCTACTATGGCTAGTGGGGGCGGGTTATGTACTTGTTGATGACCACCAATGGGTCAAGCATCTAGGTTTGGGATTTCTTGATGTACACGTGTTGATCTCTTATTATAAATTGAATCAAATAAAATTATTTTGGAAAGCTACGTTTGTCATGAAGCCCTTGACATACATTTGAATTGGTTAGAAGATTTGAAAGGTGTATAATTGTCAGTTGGTGGAAGACACGAAGGATGAGCGGATAGGAATGGGCGATAGAGACACAGTGACCCGAATCCAGGGCAGGCTAACGGTCCTGGAGTAGGCCGCTCCCTGCCAATAGTACTTCATAGATAGCCGGCGTTTAATAAGCTGTCCATCTAGTATTGATATCATGCAGATTTACATACACATATTGATAATTGTACGGTTTTGCTGTACAAGTCCGTTATTCTATTGTACGGTATGGCGGAAAGGTACTGGAGGAACCACTGCTGCTACGGGGGCAATAGTCAGTTGTACAGGATGGCAGGAGGATGCAACTCATGATAGGTAGAAGCATATACGCAATGATTGTTGGCCATTGAAATATCTCGTTGCTCGGGCATCTCAGCTCTTACTCCTGGTTTTTGATCCTCTGACGGAAAAAGAAGTTCCCAAGGATCATCCAGGAAATTTGTATAAGGTCACTTTCACTGTGAACACGTATTTATGAAATCGTATTCTAAGTTTGAATTAAGAAGCTTGTAGATAGTCTATATTGGTGGAATTCTAAATTTTGTATGTAAATACACTGGAGAAAGTGGAAGGAATAATCCCTTCATATATAATATCAAATATTTCTAATTATAGTATAACAAATAAAGGGTTGGCACAGTCAGTTTAAATCATATGTGGGCAACCACCGGCCCGCTGTAAGATTCGATCCGGCCCGCGAGACATTTTGAAAACCCAATTAAACAAAAATATTACACTACTTACTCCAAATGAGGAAGATGAGGAGAGATTTGTGCGTTTGGCAGTACTTATAAATGCGAACAGTTCTTTTCAATGATGGAAGTTAATAAATCAAAACATCGTACAAGGCTGACTGACGATAATTTGGAAAATTCTTTACGTCTTTGTATCAGTGGAATTAATCCAAACATCGATGGATTAGTTTCCCAAATTCAAGCTCAAGTGTCTCATCGATTTCGGCGTCGCTATTTAATTTTCGTTGTTTGTAATAATAACAAATTTTATGATTTAATTGTAATGTTGTACCTATTTTTTTCAATTCATTTTGTTATTTTAATAAATTGAATTATAATTACATTGCCGTATAATATCATGCCTGATATCTATCGTTAAAAATTATGAACACTACTTTTACACACGGCCCGCGAACGTATTTGCACACTAAATTTGGCCCACATGCCAAAGGTTGCCTATACCTGGTTTAAATGATACTGTTGTCATACCTGTCGGTGGAGACCATCTTCACTGGCTGATGATCAAGTACAGCTGGCATTGTGCTTTCGATGCGAAGGCACCATCTCCAAGCCCGTCAAAAGTTGTACTGTGTTGGTTGTCCGTCAGTGGGTTTGTACGTCTGTTATAGGTATTGGGTTGTTTAAGCTATTTAGTCCAGGTCTGTTTATTTACAGACTTAGATCTGTCAAATGAAGGGTGGTTTTAGCTCGTTTCAAGGTAAATTGTTCTCGTGTATTAGGTCGTTGCCCGTTATCCGTATTAGTTGTTAGTATGTTATTTGCGTTTTGGTCTGATATCTTGTGTGTGAGTATAGGTTTAATATAATGTTATGCAATTACATGGGTATAAGCAAAGCTAATATTACATAATAAATTAATTGCTAATTATTCTGATCCCAAATGTTAGTGGCTAGAGGCATGGCATAGTGGGATAGGGTTGAAGGTGATTTTGACCGTGTAAAGGCATTTTATGGAATATAAGAAAATGTTAGGAGAGTTGTAGACTTGAGAGGTATTTGATTGCTGAGAAGCGCTACTACCTTTGAAGGACCTAGACCTTAGGTGCCAACTTGAATCATTTTAGCAGTATGACCTTAAGGGAAATCAACAATTTTTTTATGTCAACAACCCTGCCTCCGCCAAATTCTCCTTCATTTAGGTCCAACGATCTCTTCCTGTGTTTGTATCTCCTCCCTGGTCTGCCAAAGGATATTTTTTCAGGCAACCTCCCTGATTCAGCTATTTAACGTAACCCAAAACACACCTTGTTTTAAGGCAAGGTTCGCCAAGCAAACTACTATGGATTTGTTCTATTCGTCCGTTCGTGTCTTTACCTTTTCATACTATTTCTCTTTCAGATTAAAGTGCTCTCTTGTTTGCATTTATTATTATTTACCTCCAATTTTTGCTGCTATGGCTAATTGGGACGTGTTATCTACAGGTTACCACCCTATTTAGCCAGGGTGGGACTAAAGATTTTATTTAATGGGTTCATCTAAATAAATTCCTGTTACCCAGGCAGGAATCAAACTCGCCATTCTAGGCTTACCATGTGAGATTAAGGCCAGCGCCAGGGCTTTAACTAATCTGAGCCCCTTGTTTGCATTTGCTATATTCATTTGTGTGTACACACTTTGTGTTTTGTATTACTGGTGGTTTGATCATCGTTTTAGCAGATTTTCCTTGAAGCAAATCAGCTATTGAGGTCGCACTAATGACGCGATTCTCGAATAATTTCGAGACGAAAACTAGGTACGTTCAAGACTATAAATATATTTATTTGTTTGTTAACGCTCTAGCTGTCGATTTTTTTTTTTTTTTAACTGTTGCTATACTCGATATTTAATTCAAAACTTAAGTTGTTATTCATTAATAGCTAAAATTTGATCAGGATGAGGAGTGGCTTGGGGGTAGGGGTATGTGGAAATTCAAAATTATTTATTATGAGTTGTTTTTGAAAACGTTTCTGAACCAATCTTATTAAGCAATTGATGTTCTGGTTAGAGGGGGGGGGATTCTACAATTCATATTATTTTCGTTATTATAAGTGAGATTGTGAAAATTTTATAGAACCAATGTTGTTAAACTATTGATGCTCTACAATTGGTATATACATTTTTTGTAACTCATATATTAGATGTGTTAGTCATACTTCCATTTTTACTTGTTGTTTCATGTTGGCTGTAGCTCCTACTTACCAATTTTTATTAAGAAGATCACAACTCTCCAGAGCATGAGAAATTGCTTAGTTTACACAGTCTCTGCCTGATAAACTTCTCTTTCTTTTTACAGCTCCTATCTTAGTCGATTTAAATAAAAAAAGTCTGTCACTCAGGGGCTACGTAAATTAAGCAGATTTCCCACGTGAAGTTATACAATAGAGAAATCTCCTTACGAGAGCCGAACAGTTAAGGCCGAACTAGCTTTTGGCGGGAAACTCATTCATCCGTTATCAGCCCACATTTAATAAAAATACAAATATCTCTGTTAATATTCAAGATAGAGTATAAATGTATAAAGCAATATTTATAGTAAATTTAATTTGCAATAAGATGGGTTCTATACAATTTTTTGATCTGACGTATGGTAACGGAGATATTTCGAATTTTCGAAAATCCCTCCTCTAAACCCCCTCCCTCTGGTCTGATTTCAGCCATTAACGAACTTGATCTGCCTTTTTGCATAAAACGTTTAAATATCGAGTTTGGTAATGATCAAACAAAAATTGCGACCGCTAGAGCGTTAACAGACAAATATATATATATATATATATATATATATATATATATATATATATATATATATAATTTTGAGCGGACCTCATTTTCGTCATCTCCTGGGTAGGATCGATGTACATTTAAAGAAATTTTTCGAAAATCGTGTCATGAGTACGACCTCAATAGGTGATTTCCCTTTAGGGAAATCTGCTAATAGAAGATGCATAATCAGATGTTACATCAGTCCTAAATTTGAAACTTCAAATTGTTGTTTTTTTTAGTAATGCGAGATACGATTTCACATTGGCGAGTATTGATTAAGTATGCCATATAAAAGCATTCACTAAGTCCTCTCACCATATACCATAGTAGTGTGACTGGTCACGTTTGATCAAGAGCTGTGATGGAGTGATTTGTTTAATTTTTTAAATAAATGTTGTATTGATTTTTGCTGCTTGCTATTATTCTCCTAATAAAATGAATTTTGTCTATTTGCAGGCGGAGTCGAGGCTTGCTGCAAAGAGGCAGGCTCGAGCTGAGGCGAGGGAGATCCGGATGAGAGAGATAGAGAGGCAGCAGAGGGAGCAGGAAGAGTCCAGATCTGCTGGCCAGGTCTATGAGATAGGAACTACTAGTATGTACTTACCTCTCTCTCATTAGTATATTTACAATACTCTAAATATTGAACTCATGACACGATTTTCAAAAAATTCCCTCAAATGTCCATCGATCCTACCTAGTAGTTGATGAGAATTATTTAAAATCTATATTATGGGAATACTTTATTGCTTTAGACCTTCCAGCAGATTTATGCCACTTTCAAGTACTAAAAACAGCAACAAATGCAATTAAAAAATGTAGAACAGTACAGGATAATATTCACTTAAAAATATTGTTCGATAACTATATTACATATTGAAAGTATGAACTATTTTTAAAAAAACATTCATGAATTTGAATAAACATGTATTTACTTACATATCTATCCACAATATATATTAATAAATAAATAGAATGTAATGTTATTTATTATTATGTTGAATTTCTTTGAGTCCACTTTGTGCTACTATGGATAATTGGGATGGGTTATCTACAGGTTGTCACTCATTTATAGTCAGGGTGGGAATAAGGATTTTATTTAATAAAAGTATCACCAAATAAATTGCTATATCCCTGGTGGAATTGAACTCGCCACTCTAGGTTTATCCATTTGCCATTAAGACCAATGCCTTAACTTACATGGCTAACCTGAGCCCCTATTTATTAATTTTTTTTTTATACATATAACAGCGGATACTACATATGATTAGAGATAGTTACCTAAGAGGATAACATTATATTCTATTTACTTATTTTATTTTTTAATTTATAACTTGTGGGTATATGTAAATATATATATATATATATATATATATATATATATATATATAAAATAAATAAATAAATAAATACCAAGAATAATTAATTGAGCTTAAATTCCTATACAAGGCTGAGCCTGCCACAGTTACTACAACTATTATAAGTGCCCAACAAACTCTTGCCTAAGACAATAATCATAAGAGCTAAAAATTCAAATGTGTCAATAATAATAATAATAATATGGGGCTCAGGTTAGACGTGGGAATTTAAGGCATTGGTTTTAATGAACTTCGTAAACTTATGATTGTGGGCTCGATTCCCACATGGGGAGTAGGAATTTATGTAACAACAAACTAATTAAATAAAATCCTTAGTCGGCCCTGGTAGAAAAGATTGGCTGATTTTCTTAGAATGAGTTTTGCAATATATCTCCTTATGGTTCTACAGGATAAGAACAAAAACGTGTTTAGCTTTCCGCAATTTTTCAATGAAAATTCTTTACGTATAATAATTAAGAGAAGATACACGAAGTATTACTAATGCAGGAAGTAAAGATATTCAGGGAGGGGTGCTACCTGAAATAATCTCTCCCTAGGAGGTGTGAATAGCAAGTATTTGGGCCTTTAATAACGGGGGAGAATTACTCAATATCTGGGAAAAGAGCAGAGCACTATGTAAGATTCTCATTTTTCCTAGTTTTAAAACTCTGAGCTAACTAAACCGAGGGAACTTTTTATTACCTTTTTAGGTCAATGGTATGACAGAGATGACAAGAAATTATATAGTTGAAACTAAATAGATGTACCTTTAGCTTACAAGAATGGGAAATTAATCACTTTTACTTCCAGTATTAAAGTATTTATAGATGGGCCACCAAATGCAGAAATCATATTTGCATTGCTTCACATCTATTATATCCTTTTTTGTGAAGTACAATTCAAACTTTTGCTCCCCTAAAGCAGTAGACTCCAAATGAAAAACTTAGCGAACATTTTTTTAATATCCAGGCTTATTAGTCAAAATTCTCCTTTTGCTTTGGAAGGCTTGTTTAGTATGTGCTATTCTTCTCATCGTCTTTAGTGATGTTGCTTCCTTCAAAAAGAAAAAAAAACTCATTATATTTTTCTATTATAACGTTTCCAATTCTAATATTTTACCGTAAAATATTGATCTAATTTTAACGTATAATATTTTCTTTTGTAGATGGGCTGCGAAGCTGTGGAAGGCAGAACAGCAGCGGGAGGCTCTCTGCTTCCAATAGTTACCACTCTTCCAGGCGGAGTTCCGAAGACTCGCTGGAAGAGACCTCCTCTCTCGGCCACATCAGGGTATGTCTTTGTGTATATATTAAAATTAGTAATGAGTATTATTAGGAAAATATTTCAAAACATACTTAAGGTTTTCACCCTGCTACACTCACATAAAACTTAGAACCGGAGTTATATAAGGTGATGACGAATCACGTATCCTCGAAACACTAATCTTATATATTGTACTTACGCACTGTTAAATATATGTAAGTTACTTCTAAGAATACACAGCATAATTTATATGTTCAAAAAATGAAATATATAGAGTATCATTATAAACACAATTTGTTAAATACGAAACCATCAATAATTTATTTGAGGATAAAATATCAAAAACAAGAAGTCATAATTTAGAAATTCCAATAACAAATAAGCAGTTAAGCACGTAACAGAAATATTTGGGAAAGGATATAATATCTTAAGAATGGTAAACTAGGATTACATTATATGAATACTATTAGTTATGAGCTAGAGAAAATCTCATAAACATACTTTATGCAAAAAAAAAAAAAAAAAATTTAAAAGAAAAATAATGTACTTTTAAGATTATATAGTGTTTTAATGAAAGTGAGCCATATACATCACTACAGACACAAGTTAGTCTACATAATGAGAATTCAATAAATTTTCTGCTTGCTCCACAGTCTGAGCATTCATTCATTCCAAAAACCAATTGTCTACAAATATTGTTTAAAATGAGTTGCTGTAATTTTGTAGATAGGCTTTGAGTGGGGGTGTCTTTGTAATTGTAGCTGTGTATTTTAAGCGATGAAAGAAGTAGTGAATGGTGACAAATGAGTAAAAGTAGGGTGACTTTTAAAAATGATGGATTGAAAAATCCGATAAGAGAATATAAACAGGCCATCTGAGGTATATGAATTTATATGGAAATCTAAAGTCCAATTTAAACAACTAACAAAAAGTGGCCTAATGTCAGTGCCAATACAGACTTTATAATTTTATTTCTTCTAGGGAAGCTGGGAGATAGAGGAATGAATCAATCTGGATGTACACAGTAGGCACTGAAGATGGAGCCTTTGCTCTGAAAGTGTACTCTGTCAAAATAAATGTATTGTAGATGGAAACAGGCCTATGGTGTACATCCAGATTTGTAATTTTAAGTTTTCACTTTTTAAAACTAAAATATACATCTCGTTCCTAAGTTCAATAAAGCTGGTGAAATTTAGTCAAGATGCCCCCAAAAAAACATTGTAACAGAGAAATTCATTGGTGCACAATTGTTAACTCCCATCTTTTGTTCTTTAGCAATGAGTTGGTACTACATTAATGTATGCTAGTAAATGAATGGAACATTTTAATAATGAGCATAGTTGTATGTCTAAAAGTTAAGGCTTGCATCTGATTCTATGAATGATGAGGGTCGAAGGACATGCAGTTGTTTCCCATTGCTTTCTGCATGAGGTCAGTGGTCTAATGAACTGCAGTACATCACCAATCAATCCTGTGGATGCCCATCTTTTGAATGTTTATATTGATTTCTTTGTAGTCTTGGTTTGTATAAGTAGAATATAAAATGTGATGGTGGCTCATGTTAGCCATGTGGGTTATATTGGTGTTCTTAATCTCAGTGACGAGTTCGATTACCGCCTGGGCAATAGGAATTTATTTAGTGATGGACTCATTAAATTAAATCCGTAGTCTTACCCGTTAGGAAAGGGTGATAACCTGTAGACAACCCATTCCAATTAGCCATAGTAGCAAAAAGTGAAAGTTAATAAATAATAAAATATGATGATGCTGCAAACTATTATGGAAGTATCAATTTAAAAAAAACAAACAAAAAAAAACAGCTTTAATAACTGTGAAAATATGACATTACAGAAATAACAAAATAGTAGATTTTTTGTTGATAATAGACATTAATTTAGAAATTATTATACAATTTAAAGTGGGCTATTATAAGTTTCATATCCTTTCTATAAGGGTGTTCATACATTAAAATGTATGGATAAATGGAATTTCTAAGAATTCTTAAAAATATAATAAAACAATCATGTACTCTGGAAGAAGAATGTGAAACAATCTTGACAAGATTGTTTCATTGTAGTAGAGTACAGAAAACAGGTGAAAATCGTATTTGCAGTTAACATGTGAATATTAAAGGCATCAGGGAATTGTTGGAGCTCCACCCTCCTCTTCCCTATATAATCTGATTAATAAATTTATATTAAATAATTAAAGATGATTAGGTGTACTGCAAGATAATGTATCGCTAAACGTGTCCATTTGCCGTCATCATATGAGGAACTTGGAAAGTTTATAAGACATTTATGATAAAAATAATGAATCTTAAAGAACTTAAATTATTAAAATTGACATGCATGCCCTTGAGTTGGATATAGAATAATAAAGGTAATGCACAAAGGCTGATTCCAGAATAAACATAGTATCTACAGACTACACTTGGCAATTGTTAATGTGATTCTGTAAACAGGTAAACCTGATTTTTAGGGGAATGAACAAAAGTCACAAATACATTTAGTGTTTTCCCCCATTTCCTTTTGCACCAGATCATCCAGCAATAAAGGTATCACAACGAAAATTCCATTCACACCAATAAAGGCACGAGTGGAGAAAATTCTGCTCATTGCCAGACTTGTTAGATAGCCATCCCTCTGTAGCCTGCATAAGCTGACTAATGATAGGTGTTAGCCAGTATGAATATGCAGATTACAACTTCATTCTACCTTTCAGTCTTAAGTGAGAATTTAGACAAGGACCCACAATAAATACTAGCCCTTATATAAATAGTGGTAGGACTAAATTGTGTGCAGGGTAATGTAAGTAGTATGTTGAAAGACCCAGAATTAATAGAAGCCATCTGGTCGCATTTGGCTTGTATTTCTAGGAAAATACTTCTATAAAATTCGCTCTAGCTCTGAATCATCTTGCAACATGAGTCCGTTCAGGGGAAAAAGGAGGGAGTTTATGGGAATTTCAAGATTTTCATCTATCTATTATTACACCACATTAAATATTGTCTATTATATATCATTCCTCCCAACCAATAATCTATTCCAGATTTATTATCCATTCAAATATGTTTAAAAATTATTTTCCGATATTTACTTTTATGATTTATTAATTCTTGTAAACTTTTTTTTTCTGAGGTTCACCATGTGTATTTCAAAGCATTGGTCTTATTACCACTATGAGTTAGCTTTAAGTGATTTCCTCAATTCTTGCCTGTGCACGGAAATTTAATTTTTGATGTGCTCCCTGTTACCTAACTAAAATCTCTACTCATCCTGAATAACAAAGAATGATAACCTGTAGGTGTACCTTCTCGATTAGCTTAGCTTCGTAAGTGGACTTAAATTATAACGTGAAATAATTTTTGTCACAATTCTCATTGGCACCACCTCAGCAGGACAAGATTAGAGGTGCATTAAAGTTGAAAATTGCATACTAATACTGGCTAATGCCAGCTAAATCATTATTCAGCATATGGAGGCTACTGAGGGATGTCCAACAAATCTGATGTTGAGTGGAATTCTCTCCATTTTTCATGATAGCTTTCTTGTTGAATAGTCTCGTTCAAAAGGCGAAGGGAAACCATTGCATGTCCTTGTGAACAATCCTCTTCCTTCCCTAGTTTATTTCTTTGAAATCATGGCTCCCTATTTTCAAGAACCAACCACCAGATATAGATCACTAGATATAGCTAATACCAGATATGAAAACTAAGTTTTCCTTGCAGGATTTATTCTATATTTTGTCAGTCCCTCCTTTTTCTACTTTTGCCTGTTGAGTACTCTCATTGAACAATGTGTTTTATTTCTTTAATTAGATCAATGTGTTAATAAAACCACTTTTACAATACAGACTAGCATAGAATTTTATTTTTATTTTGTTATTCAGCTTAAGTGTTTCAAGGAATTGTGTTATTTGGTGTTTTATGGTACAATAATAGCTGTAGCCTCTGAATCATGTTGAAAAGGAGTAAATATGTTTTTAGTGTGATTTCCTGTACTGAGCATAAATCTGTGATATGTGTCAATCTAAAAATTGTATTTAAAAAAATTTAATGGGAAAATTATTTTATAAGCATATTATATCAATTTTAAAATTTTTATATTTTCGCCTACTTTTCATATTTAGAAGTGAAACTCCATTTTAGTTTTCCCTCTTAATTCAGGAAATAGCTTGTTTGTTTGTTTGTGATAAGATAAAAAATATCAAGTGGCCATATATATAAAAAGGATCGACGCAGCTGTCAATTAGTTTATTGATATGAAATGTAAAGGTAGGAGGGAATTCGATATTGAAAAGTTAATTGAAGTTGTGATGAAAAGTATGAGTGGGTCTGCCAAATTTTATAAATAGCCTCCAACGCGGTGGCGGTGTGTTGCTGTGATAGTGTCTAGTGTCCGAGGGTAAGCCTCCCGGGGCACGGCTAGTCCCCGTCTCTGTCTGTCTGCTCATTCGTCTTCCTCTAGCTGATAAGTGTCATAATGCACGTGAGCCCTGGCAGAGTGCCATCTGCCCCCTGATAACAGTGTCATATCTACCACTCTCCTGGCTAGCTGCCAATTGCCCTTGTTTTAGCGCTCACCTTTAGTTCATTACTCTTATTTCAATCCCCTGTTTTCATTAATTAATTAATTTGTTCTTAAATTGTTAATTAATTAAAAGAATTTCATAAAATATCACATTTTAAAAAAAATCCACTAAGGCTTGTACAAAAGTTATCTAAATTTTTTTTTGTTAAATTTGTAATGTGAAATATTTGAAAACAAAATGATTTTAAAAATATTTGGAAATAAATTATAGACTTTTTATTTCTCGAATTTTTAAAAATATTTCTCGATCATGAGCTCCTCGGAATCAAATAGCTCAGAGGAATCAGAAAAAATTAAAAATGGTATTTCTTCATCGGAGTCCGACTCAGAATCAGATTCTGAACTCGACAGCTCTGATGAAGAAAACGAAAACACAAAGAGTTCGTCCAAGAGTAAAAGCGTGTCTGAGTCTAAAGTAAACGGATCGTCTGGTCTCGATAATGGGTCTAAGGCGGAGGATTTGCCCAACGAAAATGGAGTATCAAAGAGCGACGAAAGTGATGACAGCCCAGAGGCTTCTGAGCTGTTGACAAGACTAACAGGTTCTGTTTGTGATCAGAGCGAGCTGAGGGAGGCGGAAGACAAGTTCCGCAAGGCGATGATCGGGAACGCCCAGCTTGACAACGAGAAAGCAGCCGCAGCCTACCAGGTCGACCTCTACAAGGACCGCCTTGAAGAACTCGGAGAGGAATATGCTCAGCTACAGGTAAAATATTTTCTTATAACATTATTATATATATTACCCCTTCTCCAGTAGCCCTAGAAAACAGCAGTTTATGTGATCTTGGTACCACAGTCTGATATATCCAACATATCTCTCATATCCATTCCCTTCATACGCATCTATTTCTTCATAAATTCTTAACATACGAATAATGGAAAAGGGTGAAGGAAATACAATCTAGAATAATTAAAATAAATAAATGTATCGAAGACAACATAAAAAAACAATAAATGAAATAATAGGATGACTGAAATAAAAAAATAAATGAAAAAAAAAAAAAAAACTATAATTAATAATTTCGCCATAGGAAATGGAAATCAGATAAACTTTGAAATGTTAATTTTATTAAAAAATAGATCTTTCAAAAATATAATCTACTAAGTTTGTTTGTCTGAAGGCCAGTGTTCCATATTATTCCTAAAAACTACTCTAAATATTATACATATACTATGCAACATTTTTATTTAAATTCAAATATTAATTAAATTTTGGAGCAGCCCTCCCCAGCTCAGTTTAGCCATGTGAGATAAGGGGCACCCCTTAGTAAACTTATTGTGCCCCTGTCTAAGGAATAGGAATTTATTTAGTGACAAATTCATTAAATAAAACCCTTATACCACCTTGGCTAGAAAAAGGTGGTTACCTGTAGATAACTCGTCCCAGTTAGCCATAATAGTAGAAAGTGGAAGTTAATAAATAATGTATTTTTAAATTATTATTTTTGTCTTAATTATCAATTTTATTTAAGAAACATCTTTATCTAAAGTTTTGAGCTAATTACATTGTACATATCTAAATATATATATTATAAATTAATGTATATATATTGTATATATATTAAATATTTGTTGGGGTAAATTAGTTATCACTCTTTACAATAATAATTAATTAATTAAAAATATTATGGTTATTCCATGCATTTTTGCTTTGTATGCTCAATCACTAGAGTGAGCTAGTAATTAAATGTAGAACATCTATTTATTGATACAAATAAAATAATCAGCAGTAAAACTTTGCTATTAAATTGCCTATCAGCAACTTAAAATTGAGTATTAATAATAAAAACTAAAAACATAAACTCTATGTATAAGAAAATAAATCCATTTAATTATATGCATTACAATTTATAATTATAAGCATGTTGAACATATTATCCTAGCATAAAAATATTATTATTTGGATATGAAGGGTAATAAAAATGAAATTTATTCAGGATAATAATAGAAAAACAATGCAAAAAATAAACACACTGTCAGCTAGACTTTCAGGAACAGATGTCTCTTATTTGTTATTGTTTGTTTTGGCCGTACTAACCTCTTCAATTATCAGTGTCAGCAACACATTGTGGCTAATTGGAAGTAATAAAGCCACTTTATACTAAAACTGTAAACTAAATAATATTTGGCCCTTATCACTTTACTTACTCCCTCCCTCTTGTGCAGGTATTGCACTTTTTATTGACATGATTTTTTATGATTATTGCAATTCATTTTGAAAAAGCTATGGATTTTTGTCATTGTCCTCTAGTTCATAATTGAGCCAGTTGAGTTATTTAATAAAACTTATTATTATTACATTAAAATAAGTGATCATATTGCCTATATTGTTATTTCAATGGACTCTCATCTGATTCATGATAATTATTTCTCAGTACTATTTTTCATTGCAGTATTATTGCAATTTTTTGTTCAATAAATTGCATTGAAAATATATTGTTTACTGGTGTCTATGTACTGTGCTGCATATTGTTCTGTAAATAGTGATATTGGGCTCTCTTGGAACTGTTTATGCTGCCAGTCTAGTGACCTAATTTGTTGTTCGAAACTCTTCATCAGAATAATTAATTGAGTTTATACAATTTCCGTTAGTTCTGTTTGTTTTTTTCTTTTTCTTTTGCCCAGGTAGCCCATCAATATTTCGACATTCCAAAAAAATCAACAAAATCATTCATTTCTTAATAAAGTTCTCTCAATACTAATAAATTCTTTGTCTTAACGTGTGGCTTTATGTGCCCAAATAAATTCTTAAGTTTTCATATTCAAATTAAACATTTTCCATTGTTAAAACTCTTTTTCAAGTGGAATTAAACTTTACCCAAATTGATTTGTTTTTGGCACAAAACATAATCTTTTCCTGTTTAGATTAAGGTTGTTTCTTAGCAAATTAAATGCCTGTCTTATTCAACACATCCAATGGCCACCAAAAAAAAACAAACCCAGTTATCTAAATATTTCCATGATTAAATTAATTGGCACTTGCTAATGTAAGTCAAAAATTATGAGCTTCTCACTTAGTTCTTTTGAAATTTTCTTTTTCCACTGTAATTATGGAAACCTAAAATTAAAAACCTTAATTATAAATCATTAATTAATTAGAAAAGCATTTGAGTTTTTGCTCTTGAGTTTTAATTATGTTTTCAAGGGAATAAGTCGATTTTCACAGCAAATAATTCATTTCAAAGAGGTCGCATTAATTTGGAATAATGATAAAAATATTTCTATAGAGTGTATAAGAACTGCTACAGATTAGTGTAACTTCATTTTTGTTTGTTACTCAGATTATTTAAGACGAAAGGATCTAAACTCTCAAACAAATTTAAAAATTAATCTTCTAAAAATAAGATACACTTTTATTTTTAAAGATATAGTTTAATATATAGACGATAATTTCTCAATTTTTTCCCTGCCACCAATAAGATGTTACATTTTATGAATGCATAAAATATCCCATGCTATATTCATCCTATGACCTAGATAAATCATAACAACTCTGATTGTTTAATTTTGTCATTAGCTAAAGTATTTTTAATTACTTTTAAAAAAGAACAGATTAAGCTTACTCATATTCTGAATTATTAGTGAAAACTTTGCCATATTTTACTTTTTACCTCTTTTCTTATTCTCTCCCCCATTATTAAAACCAATAATTTGTCACAATATCTGTCCTTATATTCATTTATTTATTGGAATAACTATTTGTTATGCTGTTCAATTTCTATCCAAGGTCATAGACCATATAAATATTTTCAAAAATAACTTTGTAATATGAAGGCCAGTATTTAATGTAAGCTAATAGTTTTCCACTCTCCGTGAGTTTTATTCTATTTATTTTTAAATCTGCTTATTATTCACTTATGAATCTTAGTGCTTCACCTATTTCGTCTTATTTTTAAGGCTAACAAATTCATTTATCTTCTTCGACGTTTCATTTATAATTCTGATATGAGTTTGTTTTCTTTGAGTTAGTTTAGAGTCTCTAATACTAATTCAAATGCATTATTAATATTTTTTTCTGAAGAATTGTACTTTTTTCTTTTTTAATAGAGTTGTCATTCTTTGTGCTGGCACAATTATATTTATTTGATGAACATGATTTCAAATGGGTTTTTTTCCCCCTAGTATTATATATTATTATTTTTGTGCCTGGTCCATTCACCTAATGGGAGCTCAGATTTGTGAAACAATTGAGGATCTCCATAGTTATGAAAGTTTTAGGATCTCATTGACACTCACATACCTTCTTAGTGTGAGGTTCTGTCATAGACCGATTGCTCTTCCTTATTTTCTATACAGATGAATTTCTTTGAAAATGATAATTATCAAGTTTTCTCTCAAAAGTGTTACCAATTAGGAATAATAAAAAAAAAGGAGAAGATTTTCTGTCTAATTTTAATTTTCACTAATAGTTATTATAATCACCCTTGCCTGAGCTAAGATTGGCAAAAGTTTCAGTGGTTAATCATATAAAATTACAGGCTCAAAGTTTTGAAAAAATGTGATAAAACTCGTGATTTTTTTACATATACAAGACAAAAATAATTTATGGACAACACTACACACGTAATAAAAGAGTACCAGTGAAGAATTATTTCAATAAACAGTAAACAAATTTTCTTTTGGAGAACTATTTTAGTTTCAGTATTTTGGATGGTAGTATTTGTAAATTTAAATTACATATTTTTGTTAATATGAAAAATATTGGAAAACTCAAAGCTTTTTCAACCCCGCAAAGTAAAATTGTTTTAAGGATTGTGTTTAACTACAAGACAAAAGTATGAAGTGAAGTTTTTAGTTCAAGTCTTTTGAAGCACTTTAGTGGCAAGTGGTAGTTATTTCTAAATTAAAGTAGCTCCTCAGTTTCATCTAATGTGGGTAATGTGTTGCTCCTTATCAGAATATTTCAGTTCCTTGCCTAACAGAAGTCATTGCTCATTTGTAAAAATAAGGTGTCTTGTTTTTGCATAAATATCGTTCCTCGTTTAATTGTTTCCATTGTTTGTTTTACAGTAGAGGTGCCTCATCTAACTAGAGATGCTCCCTGTCTGTATGTACATGTTCACTATCTAAATGTGGGTTATTATTTGCCCAATGTAGTTGTTACTTCCCTGTTTATTAGTTAATTCTTGACTAAATATTAGGAGTCCCTTAACTAATTATAGCCAAACCTCATTTATATTTAGCTATCCCTTGTTTAAATATTAGTTGTTCCTTATCTATGCATAACTTATTTTACCAAAAATGTTTTTCTTTATCTAAAACATTTCCTTGATTTAAATATAACATTTTATCATTAATTCTTGTTTGTAGACGTCATTGAGATTGGAATGTCGACTAATTGAGCAGCTGATATTTTTAAGCAAGTCACCAAAGTTTTTTATTATTAATTAAAAATGTTTTTTCTTGGAGATAATCCATGTGTTTTTTGTCTGAAGTTTTCCGATATTTTTTAAAAGTTACTTATTAACATTCAGTTAGTGCTGCTCATAGTAGCTGCTGGCACGTTATGGATAGGCTTTCTTATTTTGAGATTACTGAGTATAGTAAAAATGTCATTCAATAAAAAATTTAATAAGAGAAAATTCACAGGTTTTTCTGCTAGCTGATCCCAACTGTCGCTCATCTAATAATAGAAGAGCATGCCTAATTCTCTTCCCACAAACAGATTTATTTTGATTTGAAGTAACTATGAAAATATTTTGAAGCTATATTTTCTAGGTGTAGGTCAAGACCAACAGTTTGCGTCTTTATTTTATTTGCTTACAGAGTTAATGGGGCAAAAGGGTAAAACTCAAAAACAACAGAAATTAATTCTCTAACAATAAGATAAAATTATATATATATATATATATATATATATATATATATATATATAAAATTTCACAGGGGCTCAATCTAGCCACGTGAGATGAGGTGTTGGTTTTAATCTCATTTGGTAAACCTAGAGTTGTGAGTTCGATTCTCACCTGGAATTGAATTCATTCAGCATTGAACTCATTAAATCAAATCCTTAGTCCCACCCTGGCTAGAATAGGGTGGTAACCTGTTACTAACCCTTCCTAATTAGCTTTAGTAGTACATAGTAAACGGTAATAAATACATTTTTTTTTAATACATAATTTTACAAATTTCCTACTAAACTAAAATATTGAATTTTATAAAAGCATAAAATATTACTAAATGGACGGCTAAGAAATACAAGTGGTTTAAGTCAAAATAGCTTCTTTTTCAAAAATGAAAGTTGTGTGTTTGACACTACAGAAAAATCAGTGAACCATGGAGAATAAATTCATAGACATTTATAATAGTCTACATACATTGTATATTTACCTATTAAACTAAGCAAGAACATGTCATTATATTCTTAGTACTATTTTTGCATTTTCATTTAGGGAATTATACACTTACAGTACTTTTTAGCCATCCAAATATCTTTAATTCCTCTGGGCATTTCTCTTCCAATTTCAAAATCAATAAGCCAGTTTCAATATACTGTTTATGTTTTTCCTATTTTGTACAATATGTTTCCAACCAACTGTAAAGCCATTTATCATTTACCTACATCTCAAATTTTATTCCTAAAGCTTTGGTTTAAAGAAGCTATAGTCTAGGCCAATATTTCGGGAGTTTTATTCTCTCTTCTTCAGGAGTGTAAACAAGTAATACATTATATGTATTGCACATTACTACTGTTGAATAAAGTACTACAATGTAGTGTAGTATAAGTAGTTTGAGCCCTTCCTTATTCTTCTGGTTATAACATTATTCTTAGATAGAAATGTACATACTACATATATGTTATATTAAATACAAATTTTTACCTAACCATAGATCCTATTTCAAAATATTGTTCACACTATTGGTTAGTTTAAAAATGCTTTAGTTGGTGTTCTTAAAGGGAAACCAATATATAAAAAAATAATATATGAGCCGTTTATTTTGAAAGTGACCTAACTCCGTTTTTCAATTTTTTGCCGGTTACCATGGTTACATGTACAACTTCATGTTATTTATTAGTGAAGCACTTCAGTTTTCTTATATTTAGAGAAAATACGATACATTTTTTACACATAAGTTTTCCGAATTAATTGAATAACTGAGCCATGTAGTTTGAAAGTGGCCCAACTCCATTTATAGTTACATCAAGATATTTACTATTGATAATGTCGGAAAGCAGTGATGAAGGTAATTTCAATTAATTAGTATTTACAAGTTAACCTCATTTTTGGGACAATTGCGTTAGTTCATTAACCTGTACGTTTAATTAATATAAAACTTTAAATTTAATATTAAAACTTAATATTTAATATTTAATTATAGAAATTATTTCACCCATGAGGAAGAACAGAATAAGAACACTTAGTTCAGATAGTGAAGAAGAAATAGTAATTAATAATTTTAAAAAAAATTGAATAAGAAAAAGAGTTATAGAACAATATTCGTCGTCAGAGGATGAAGATCCGAATAACAATGGAGAAAAGATTGATGCACCATATATCCAAAAAGTGTGAAAGATTAAACGGAATTCAGGAAAAAGATATTGCAGTCAAACCGGAAATATTGTTCATGAAAAAATTTTCGAAAACAAAGATTGTGGTTGTCGGAATGCCTGCACAAAAAATTACAATGAAGAAGAAAGAAAGAATATTTTTGAGAAGTTTTGGGGTTTGGCAGATTTTAACAAACAAAATGTATTACTTCACGAAGCTGTCGAGCGCAAAATTGTGGAACGAAGACGTCCAACAAACGGAAAAGGATCACCAAGAAATTTTAGTTTTATAAAACTACCAACAACAAATTTTTAGATATTTGTTAAGTTCTAAAAACGGAAAAATTCCCGTATGTAAAAAATTCTTTTTGGATACTTTTAAAGTAAGCGAAGGACGCTTGAAACGAGTACTGAACTCTGCAAATGTGGGCAATGATATGCGTGGGAGGATGGCTGGATCATCAAGACAATTACCTCAAGAAGCGAAAAAGCAAGTTCAAAACCATATTAAAAGTTTCCCTAATTTTGAATCCCATTATACCAGATCTCATAATCCTAATAGAAGATATCTACATCCAGATCTAACTATCAGGAAAATGTTTAATTTATACGAACTTTACTGCGAGGAAAATGGAATAAAAGCCGTTAATGAGTGGACTTATAGGAAAATATTTAAAAAAGATTTTGATTTACATTTCCACCAACCGCGCAAAGATACATGCCAAAAATGCGACTTATTAAACATTAAAATTAAAGCATCGAATAATGAAGAAGAAAAGAATAAACTCACCGAAGAACACGATGTCCATTTAAGACTAGCAGAATCAGCTAGAAATTCACTAAAACAAGCTCAGGAGCAAGTATCACGTAATTCGGATTATTATTTTGCTTTCTCGTTCGACTTACAAAAAGCATTACCGTATCCCAAGCTGACTACCTCAGTAGCTTATTACAAACGCAATATGTATATTCTAAATTTTGGTATACACAATTTTCATAACAATAATGTTGACATGTACGTTTGGGATGAAACTATTGCATCCAGAGGTGCTCATGAAGTTGTTTCATGCATCTTAAAACATATTAAAAAATTAAGAAGTGAAAAACACATCATAGCTTACATACATAGTGACATGTGCACCGGGCAAAATAGAAACATTAAAGTAGCTTTAATGTGGTTGAAAATTGTCCAAGCTTTGGATAATAATGTAGAAATTATAGATCATAAATTTTTAATATCAGGACATTCGTTTTTACCAAATGATAGAGATTTTGCCGTGGTAGAAATGGCATTAAAAAAAAATAATTTACTGTATGTTCCCCAAGATTATTAAAAAGTGCCGGAAGGGTAATAATTTTATTCTAAATGAAATGAGACAGGAAGATTTTGTATCGACAAAATTATTAGAAAACGCAATTATTAAAAGAGTAAAAAATTCTGATGGAGAATCAGTAAACTGGTTAAGAATATGTTGGATGCGTTTTGTCAGAAATGAACCATATAAAATTTTTTATAAGACATCCATGAATGAAAATGTAAATTTTAAAGTTCTGAATTTATTACCACGTCGGGGTAGACCAAAAAGGTTCGAAAATATTGTATTGGCACCATTGTATAAAAATATTAGGCAAGTTACAACAGCAAAATTTAAGGACATTATTGACCTATTACGATACATACCACCAGAAAATCATGATTTTTTCAAATCTCTTTCACACGCACAAAATGTAGATGAATAGTAAATTGTTTTGTAATAAATTTATGTTTGTAATTTTCTATGTTCTGTAATTAAAAAATGTTTTGAATCGCATAAATTATGTTTCTGAAGTGTTTTCATCATATGCAAAACAAATTCCGTATTCTTTTTTTTCAATTTGAAACATCTTAAATTATGTTGAATGGACTTGGCACCTTCAAATTTTATAATGAATCTGGCTGTTAATTTTGAAAGTGGCCCAACTCCATTCTTGATAAGAAAACGCACATTATTTACTTAATAATTGCCACTATTTTAACAGGAACTTTAAATTTAACATCCTTAGATACGCTTAAGAAGTATGACTCCTTAGTATCTTATACGTATATTTTTAAATTCATTGAAACGCAAAACTTTCAATATCTCGATTTGAAGATAAATGGAGTTAGGCCACTTTCAAAATAAGCGGCTCATATATATCACACCCAGAGGGATTTCTTTATTTTTATTATTTGCTATTGGCATAAATTATAGTCGTTGTGTCACTACCTGCCTCTCATTTCATCCGTCCACTTTATCAGGTGCTTGAGATCCAATTTTTATTAAGTAATCATAATAATGGAATTCAATGTTCAAATTCTTACATGTAAAGAAATATTTATTATTAATAGACAGCCTCTTCTTAATGACATTCCATTAGACTTTTTTTATAATCAAACCAATAATTCTTATAACTCTTCATGCATTTTTTTCTTTTGGTTAATTATTAAGAACTTACAATTATTATTATTTTATAAATGACTTTATAACTCAAATATTTATTGAGTACATTTAAAAAAATAAATAACTTAAATTTTTAAGTTGGATACTAACTTTTTTCCTAACTAGTTTCCTTCCAAAAAGAAATATATGAATTTTTAATTCATTCTTATCCAGATTTGCTTTAAATCAAATGTTTCCTATTTCTACACTCATTTTGTAATATTCCCCAATCTGTGTATATATATATATATATATATATATATATATATATATATATATATATATATATATGTATGTATTTGTGTGTGTGTTGTAAAATTTTAATTTAATTTGCTTAAAGTGTTAAATTAATTTTTAAATAAGTTAATTTATAATAATAATATTAATTATTATTAATTTATAAAGAGCTCATGAAAAAAGTCTTTTTTTTTTTTTAAATATAATTTGATTTGCTAACATATAATTTAACTAATGAAGGCCTAATTTATCTGTTTAAATTGAAATTTGCTTTGGGAAAGTCTTAATTCGCTTTTATATTTTAAGGAAAGTAATTGTTTGTCCCATACTGGATTAATTTTACAAAATCATTCTTTTGGGGAATCCAATGTCAAAGTAAATCATGATAGTACAGTCCAGCATTACTTTATCTGTTTTTTTTCTTTACTGCTTATATTAAAAGTAAAAACTATTTTGTATTAACTGTTGATGTTGTAAAACTGTCAGTCATTTTAATCAAATTCTTGTTTTAAACTGGATGTTTTAGTGAGAGGTTTCTTGGAAGGCTCTTTTGTTTACTTAATCACTTCTGTCCTGATTATTTTTATTACTATGCAAACATGATACTAGAATGAATGATTCTCACTGATACGCTTGTCAATCATTTGAAACTACTATTTTAAAAAATAAATCAGTTTTTAGATCATAGATTTAGAATTCATAGCCTTGATGCTAATAAAACACGTAATATTATATGAACTCGTAAAGTGACACATTTTATTAGCGACTGTAATGTTTAGAATACTGCTGCCAATATATTATGATTTCATACATTTAAATAGCAACTATTAATAGTGCTTACCTAGTAATTTTTAATGTACAATTTCATTATTTCTTAGAATTGTAATTGTTCAAAAATGATAATTATCAAATTGGCTGTCAAAGGTGTTACCGACTAGGAATAATAATAATAATAAAAAAAAAAAAAAATTATCTATCTAATTTTTATTTTCACTATTAGTTCCTGAGTTAAGATTGACAAAAATGTCAGCGGTCCATCATCAGTTATAGAATTACTAACTTGCAAGTTTTGAAGAAAAAAATTAGTAACACTGGGGACTCTTTTACATATAAACATTTTGTCAAAAATAATTTAAGAATACCAGTATACAAATAATTAAAGAGCATTAATGGAAAATAATTTTAATAAACAGTAAAACAATTTTGTTTTGGAGAAATGCCACTAATGTTCCTCAAAAAAACTTTAGCTAAAACTTCACATCATACACTTTTCTTCTAGTTAAATACATTCCTTAAAAACAAGTTTACATAGGTTGACAGTTTTGAGTTTTGCATATTAACAAAAATGTTTAATCTAAATTTACAAATACTACCATCCAAAATATAACATCATTGTTGAAATTACAGTAGTAACCTGTTAAAAAATTGGTTGCTCCTTTTTGCGAATGTTGTTTTTAATGTGGTTTTTTAAATAGCCAATGAAGAAAATAAATATCCTTTGACTATTGACATCTTTGCGGCCTTTATTTTAAGAGCTTAGTTTTCGTTCACAGAAGTATTTTACAGAAAACAGACCAATGATGCTTAACTTATTTTAGAAGTGCTATAGAAGAAACAGTTTCTTAGTGAGTCTCTATTATCATTGAAATAATTGATAAATCCTCAAAAAGTTTGTATTTTCACAGTTCAAGATTTTTCTCCTTGATGTGAAATACCAGAGAGCTATTGGAAAAAAAAAAATTATATTGAGATTATATCTTTTTCTGCTTTGTATCCAATTACCTTAGAGCTGTGACTAACCTTTTAGTCATAAGTTAGGTAGCTGGCTCTGTCCCTAATAGCCGGTGCCTGGCCCAAGATGGCTGTAATCCTGGGGTAAGTGCCTTGAAACGGGATCAGCGGGCTTTTCTTATTGAACCAAAGGCAAATAGACTTTTTATGCCAAGAATTCCCAATCGGATCTTAAATAAAATAATACCCATTTCTACAGCCGCTGCCAAATGTTTCTCAGTTTCCTCTTGCTCTTTGTTATATTCCTAGTCTCCTTCTTTTTCTTCTTCAAGCAGTGTATGTACGTTAACTTGCTTTGCTAGTGAATTATAATTGAGCAATTGAATCGTGAAACTAAATAATAGAATGGGTTATTCTGGCTTAGAGGAAATTCAGTGTCATTTTTCAAAATGATTTCAGGTTATTCACTCACTGGACTCATTGAAGAGGTTTGGTCATTTTTTATTAATCATTTTTACAAACTAATGCCCATCATAATATGATCCCTTAAAATACCGTGCATAAATATAATTTTATTGTTGTGATGTTTCTTCTAAACAAAAATTGAGAGTGATTTGACTTGATTAGTCTTAGTTAAAAAAAATGCTTGTTCCATTTTCGTTAATAATAAATAATAATATAACAAGAATTAATATTAGTATGCTATTAAAAGTCATCTGTAATTCTCATGTACCGTATTAATTAGTTTATTTTTTGAAAGAACCAAAATAAATAATTTTACATTAGTTAAATTACATAATTTCTTATAGGTAAATAATTACAAGGTTAGCCAGAAGTGGTAGTTTATTCCAACTAAGTTTCGTTTTTGAAGCACTAGGACTTTTGACATTTAGTCTGTGCTACTAATCTTTAGAATTCGAAAACTATTTCTTTCCCCTAACAGCTGACAAATCCGCGGTACTGCTGAAAGGCCTAGTGCACCAATAAACAAACTTTTTTGGAAAATGTTTGTTCATCAGACCTTCATCCCTAAAATTAATTTACTTTCTTTATGATGTTTAAGTTACATTTTGACTCTTACATCCACAACTTCACTTGACTTTATGCTTCTGTCCATTACTTGTTTGGCACTGGAAAAAGGATCTTTTTTTTATTTTTGTTTTCTTTAGAAAAGAAAAAGGTCGATTCTCATCTTTGTGGTGTCTTTGTATTTCTTAATTTGTCCCCAAAATTTATACCTGCCTCTTTTTCGTTTCTGATATTTCACTACTTTCTTTTTCTTATGACCAATACTCAGTAATAAAGGGTTCTTTCTTTACTGATTTAAATTCAAACATTTTCAATGATATCCTATTTTCTATATTGATTTGCCAATCTATATTTTCTTTGATCTTAAGCTTTATTAAACCATTTTTGTGTATACGTAGATCCTCAGTCTTCATTTATTTCAAAGTATATCAAATTAACATCTGTCTTCATTACTTTAAATTTATTCTCTTTACCAAAATATGAGAATATTTAATACATTTGTTTGAACTAAATGTTTTTGCTAAAGAACTTATTAAAAGATGATAAAAGTTGAAACTAGAAAATATGAAGGTTCCTTTAATAAGGATAATTTATTATGGTTTTATTTTTAATTATTTAATGGATGAATACACTGCCAGTATTTATTACAATTTTTGATATTCTTGAGCTCAGAAATATGTGAAGAACTCATTAAATAAAATACCTAGACCCACCCTGGCTAAGCATGTCTAATTGATCACTTCCTACATAACACTGATTGATGAATCCCTCAAGTCTAATTCAGGTGCGGCTAAAGATCTGTCACGCCCACCAACAAAATATATATATCTTTGACATTTTTCATAAGATTTCTTTTTATATTTCATTAAACTGGTTGTTGTAAGATATTGTATGTTCTGTCAAAAAATGTTTACTATAAAATTTTAGGTTAGTTTAGAAGCACTGATTTATTTTTTTCCCTTAGATACTGATCCTAAAAGAAGAACAGAAAACATAAAGGCATAGAAAACCTTCATGAGAAATGTATTTTTGGGGAAGAAAAGTGATATATAAATTTAATATATAACTACGTTTTATAAGATCAGTTTTGAAAACAATTATTTTTGTTCATTACTTATTCCAAATTTTCTTTCAGAGGGAACATCGAGAAAAATGTCGGCAGTACGAGCAGATGAAGCGGGATTCAGAGAAGCTTGCTAAGGACCTCGCTTTAGCTGTTGCTGCTCTTGAAGAGAGAGATCGTCTCATTCAAGTAAATGAACCATTTTATTTATTTCTGTTGCTCAGTTCCTAAGTTCCAATCTTGTATTTGATTTGACTGTATAATGAATTATGGTTTGTATCACAGGTTTCATTAGTAATTGGCTTTAGATTTTATGTTTTGAGCTATGCCAGCTTAAAGCTCGTTTAGAGCATTGCTAATGAGTAAAAATTTAAATTTGTTACCTGGAACTTAAGAGTTTTATTCAATTTTATGATATGCCACCATGTGACTAGGAAATTTTCCATTTTTCATTATATATTGTTAAAAACATTTACATGTCCTTGAAGTCTACGCAATAATTAGTTTTGATAATTTGGGATCATAAATAGTTATTTTCGATTTTTTTGAACACTTTTAAAATTTTAGAGTCCAAAAGTCAAAACGGGTATTTAGGGGGAATTTGTGGCAGATAAATCAATCTATTACGTGAACTGTCAAAGGTCAAACTTATATTCCTTAATAAGATCTGATTGGGAATAGAAGGATAGTCCTTGTAATGCCAGTGAAATATGGTCTATAGTTATCTCTCCAGCCAAAAGAATTATTTAGACATTTAGGTCTCTTTACATTTTATAAGTACATATTAGCACCTATTTTTGTTATCATTTTAAAGGGGCTGCTCAATTTTAAAGTTATATTCTGCTTTTATTAAATTATTAAATGGTGAATAAATTGTTTTTTTATCAACTAGAATGCTACAACTGTTGTACTAG
Source organism: Riptortus pedestris (assembly GCA_019009955.1). Taxonomy (NCBI): domain Eukaryota; kingdom Metazoa; phylum Arthropoda; class Insecta; order Hemiptera; family Alydidae; genus Riptortus; species Riptortus pedestris. The sequence continues at coordinate 11,209,781 of CM032230.1, read as the reverse complement.
AAGTGCCAAGTTAGATTTCAGGCATTTCATTGTAAATTTTATTTAGCTGTTCAAGTACTGGATTACAGAATTGGATTTCAGTCTGTACCCCCAGCACCTAATAATCTTTAGACATTTGAGATACTACTTAAATAAAGTAATAGTGATCTTCGGTCTGTAATGCCTTTACAATACCACAGGAAAGGTTTCATGCTGGCTACTAGACCATCCACAAAAGCCACCATGAGCTGTGGGCCAAAAATTACTATATCAATTAGGAGCTCAGGTTAGCTATGTGAATTAGGTCATCAGCCTTAGTAACTTTGGCAAACCTAGTAAACGAAGTGGATGTTAACAAGTAACAATATCGTTTAAAAAAATTTGATTTATTAAATATAGTGAAATTGACCAGGATAGTGAACAGGATTTCATTGCCTCGAAAGTCACAGAGATAATCACCTCACAGTATTTCAAATATGAAATTACATGGTTATATCTATATTTAAATTAATTTATTTTTATAACATCTACCATACATTTAGTAACTGGATGCCTGAAACATAAAAAAATCCTGTTCCCTTTTAGAGGGTTCACTGATAATCTATTGAAAGTCTGATATTGATTCTTTTCATGTTTTATGTGGCTCATTTTAGTTAAAGTATTCACCTTAAACATGGTAAACCTAGATTGGCTAACTTGATTCCCGCCAGGACAATATGAATTTATTTAGTGACGAACTCATTAAATAAATTTCTTAGTCCCACTCTGACTAGAAAAGGGTGGTAGCCTGTAGATAATTCATCCCAATTAGCCTAATTGCAAAAAGTGGATCTTAATAAATAATAATAATCATTTTTATGTTTTAGGAGGAGGGCTTAGTAATAGTCGGAGGTGATGGCTCATCATCTAGTGAGACTGATGACGAGGGAGAGGACAAGCCTCGGAAAAGGCGAGGGGAAAAGCGAGCTCTCGTTTCGACGGAGAATGCCAACCTCTTAGCAACTGTCTCTGGATCTTTAGGTATGACCTCTTCAATCATATTATGAATATAAAATTGAAGTTTAATAAAAGACATGCCAACGTTTAATATTTTTCTCAAAGATTCTGGGAGCTGTTAGGCTATCAGCTATTCCACATATACAGATAGGACAACCTTACTCGAAGAAGTGATGTTGAAATTTCAAATGACACTAAAACTTAAAAGAATAAAAATCTTACCTAATGGACATAAATATAAATTTGTAAAGACTATGTTAGCTCCAATTTACTCTTAATTTCATTTACTACAAGTTAATTTTAGCAGATTATCCTTGAGGGAAATCAGCTATTAAGGTTTTACTAATGACGAGATTATTGAAAAATTTCTTCAAATGTCCTTCCCAGGAGATGATGAAAATGAGGGAGGTGTGTTCAAAACTATTATTTATTTGCCTGTTAACACTGGTAATCTTTAGATAACCCGTCCCAACTAGTCTTAGTAGCACAAAATGAATGCCAGTAAATATTGTTTATTTTATTTTGAAAATTCAAATAGAGTCAAGCCTATGACTTAAATTTATCCGTAATAAAGAAATATCGACTATCAGAATTTAAGAAAAACACTTCAATTAATATTTTAAACTGATATGTCTCATTTTATTGGAATTTTGCAGCAATAAATTTCAGACTTCACTTGAAAAAATATTTTTAAATATAATGATTTTGAGAAGCATGTTTCCTATAAAATAAATGTTTGATGTGTACTGTGTTTGAATATTCTTGGAACTAGTGGTTATTTTTGAAATGTTGTTTATGTTGATGAAACATGTTTAACACTATTTATTACTTTGATTAATACTGAATATTTTAGTACACAAACTAGTTGAGTTAAATTTGCTTATTGTTCATAGTTGTTTTTCAAATTTTTGATTTGATTGTTGATAGCTTTCTATTAAGTCAGGCTAAAGTAGCTAGCATCTTAATCAAATTTAATTGACATTAAGACTTGAGAATGGTGTAACATTTAACAGGGGCCAGGTCTTCATTAATGTGGAACATTACTTGAATGCTCATGAATTGGCTCTTCACAAATCTGTTTATTACTTTAGTAGTCGGGAATAGAGTGTTTAGCTTGTGTGTTTTCCGATCAGAATGCTTGACTGTTTTATTGTCTCATATTGAGGTAACTATAACTCTAATGCCTTGATAAAGGCTGTAAAACCATCAATAAAATTCACTTGTGCTCAATAACTTTCTGTAAAAAGTTAATTTACTTTGTTTTAGAAAAATAGTGAATCAATCAATTTTAATTGTTTCTAGCAGGTTTCCCTTAAGGGGAATCAGCTATTGAGGTTGTACTAATGACACGATTTTGGAAAAATGAAATCTCTCATGATCAAAATTTTTTTTAATGGTACCAAACTCGATATTTAAACATTTTATGTAAATTTAAATATCAACTTTATTAACATATAAAAATTGCACCGGGGGGGGGGGGGATTTTTGGTGAATACTAACGGTTGAGGATTGAAGGTTTACACTGAATAGTGTAGATTTACTGGGTTGCTTAGGTTGACAAGTAAATGCATTTTTATGTTGTCCATTCTACCAAGATAAAACCAATGAAACCTATATATAAAATGAAGTAAAACTTTATAGAATGTATAGAAAATTATTTATTTTGTTTTTATAAGCTCAACTTTTACAATAACATAAGAAGTAATATTTCCCTGTAAAATTCACATGCTATGTTCTTCCTTATTTAAAAGTGAAAGAAAAGTGCATAAATTATGCGAATAAAAACAGAATTTAAAATGTTGTTATAGGTATTATAAAATGTATTGTTGTAAATTTATGCATTTAACAACACAAATTTTCTTAGTTATTTATATAATGGTTATAAACTTGATAAGAAAGTCTTGACAAGTTTGAAGAACTAAGAGCATTGTGAAACTTATTTTTTGTGGGGAATTTCTCCCCTATAAAATATTATTTCACTTTTTTCTGATTTATTCAGGAATGTAATGATTTTGCCTTAGCAAGATGTAATATTACTTGGGATAAAAATTTATATATATATATATATATATAATAGTATAAGATTTGCGTTAAAAGAGCTGAAATTAAAATTCATCAAATATATTTGAGAGACAAATTTCATCTTGAAGTCTATTAATTTTTGAAAAACTCAGTAACCCAGCACATAGAATACAGAAAGTACATATTGATTATGCAAATGTGATTTAAATACTGTGTATATATGTAGAATGAAATTTGTGTTGAAGATGTGAGATTGAAGAAGCTAGCAGCCGAGCGTAACGAGCTCTCGGATGAGCTGCGCCACGTGAAGCTGGAGCTGGAGGAGGAGAGGAACCGGGGCCGAGGCATTGGTGCAGCTCCTTCAGATCTCGAAGATATTCAGAGTAGGTTTCTTTACACATTTTATTTATCTTAAATTTCACTCAATCTTCTGATTTATGTCGGTTATTAGGTATTATAAAAGAAGTAATTTAAAAATTCTTTAAGGAGAATGGTAGTTATGGACCGCTCCACAAAAAGATTCTTTATTGGAAAGATTTTTACTTAACTGTCGTGCGAGCGCTAGACGTCACAAGTCCGTTTTATTTATATAAAATAAACAAAATTCATTACCGTTCAATAAAAATAAAATCAATAAATGTTGCTTTCTTGTTGAAATAAATATTCAAACCCTTAAAATGAGTTCCTACACTTTATAATCCATTAAAATCCTTACTCAAACTGCATTAGGCCTTTAAGGTCCCTGGGTTCATTCAAATACCTTTCAAACCACTGAAGTGTTAAAATATACGATCAATTCTTGGTAAATTGACAAAAGTCCAACATGAATATTGCCAATTCCTTAATAATTGCCTATGGTTAATTATAAAAAATATTTATTATATTACTGTGTAGTTTGTTGAAATGGTGGAAGGTCATTCGCTCAAATACTCATTTGAGTAATGCTTATTAGTTACAGAATTAGTTTCACTTCCTTATACAGGGTAAAGGAAGTATTGAAATTTCAAACATTTTTGGTTTTAAGCTTTCAATGGAATTATTCTCTTTGAACTTCCCTGAACCCATTTTGATCAAATTTGTAATGTCTTTATGTATGTATGCCTTGCATAACTCAAAAATGACTAGACTTAAAGTGTTGAAATTTCATATTTAAAACTGTTGTATCGTCTAGTTTCGCTCTTTTGATCAAAATTGACTAAGGGGGAAGAGTTCAGAGGGGGTGGAAATAAAAAAATACCAAAATTCTCTGTTCCTATTAGAAATACAAAACATCTGTATAGAACTATTTTTGATAACCATGAAAAGGTCTATAAATTATGTTCTAAGACATTTTTAATTGGAATGGAAATATTGTATATCAATTGAAGCGAAATATTTTTTTTAAATTTAATTAAATAAGAGTACAAGGAAGTCATGGTGTCCACATCATACTTTCTGTCATAAGCTCCAGAAGAGGCACTGGTACAAGTGTGAAATATGCACTTTTTTTAAAAAAAATTTAAATAAACACATCATTCAAGTGAGTTTTTAAGTTAATGAGCTTCTGCCTTTTGAATTAAGTGAAGATGGATTTAGGGTCACATTATTGCATAACATATATTATAACAGATAGCTATAGCAATACAAAATGTTATAGGATCTCTTTGTAATAAAGATTTATTATCCTCTTTGGTGAGGTTATGTTTAATCAGCTGTTAATAAATAAAGTTCAGTTATGGTCTTGGCCTCATTGTGTTAACTTCATTTTATTAGGTTAGTTTATAAATACAAAACACAAAACATATTTTATTGAAGTAGCATTAAACAATTTGTCCTAACAAATTTATTGAACTAAAACTACAATAATTCACATGAAAAAGGCAATATGTTCAAACTCCATAAAATTAATCAGCATTTAATAGAAATAAACTCATTATAAAACTGCTAACTCATATCCTTAAATAGATTCTTAAATTTGATTTTACTTCTTAAATTTGTTACATCACTTTAAAATTATAATCATATTATTTCAATTTTTCCCCTTCTTCTTTCTTCCTTTTTCTTTTTGTCTCTGCAATTGAAAATGTGTTTTGTTGTGCCTTAATAAAATGGGATTAATGTTTTCCTTGTCTCGCTCCTTAACTGCGGCTTATTTGATTCCGACAGATATTAGTTTGAGCATCACTTAAAGTCGTTTCCTCTCAGATAAGTTATTTTTGTGTTGAATCAGAAAAAAACCCTCTTATTTAAATAGCAAATATGAACATTCAGTTTTATATTTAATAGAAAAAAGTAATCCATGATGAGGGCCAGATTTCAGAGTTAATATTGTGTCTTTTTCTTAAAATTTACATTCATCAAACAATACTATTTTTTATGTAAAACATCAACTTATTTTACAATAATACTATAGCAAAATCTCATAAACAGGATATGGCTCAAACTACTAAAAACATTATTGAATATTTAGAGATAAACTTATAATTGTTTAGAGAAAAACCTTTTAAGTCATTTCAAAATGTATAAAATCTAACCTGTGTTAAGAAACATTCCAAGTTTGCAGCAAAAAAAAAATGTCTTGTCTGAAGGATTCTTTTAGATTTAAGATGAATACTCTAAAAAATGTTTAATATAAAGTAAAAACTCAAAATCTTTGCCCCAGAAATTGTTGAAAAAAATTATTTCTTATCATTTATATTGTTCTTTAAGGGTAGAGGTAAATTTCTAATAATTTATAAAGTATGCCATTTATATCGTAACATATATAATAAATCTTGTCAATTGAATGTAAGATGTTAGAAAATGTATTTTTTACAAATTGTAATAATTTATTTCTTTTGCATTATTCAATATTGAAATTCTGTGTTGAGCAAATGTTTTTTGTGATAATCGGACTTCACGATTCCTTACAATCCACCAGTTCTGTATAAAAGTGACTATTTATTCCTCACTAGCTCTAATGAGTTTATTGGATTTTTGACCTATCCTTTACTTCAGTTTCCTAACAAATCTATTTTATTTTTGTTATTTTACAGGAGAAGCTAATAAGCAGCTCGGGGATTATAAATTCAAGCTGCAGAAAGCTGAGCAAGATGTTTCAACTCTCCAAGCAACGGTAATATTTAATAGCTAATAACCAGTTTTGCTGTATGTGTGTTTTTTTTTTCTAAGTTAAAAAATTATTCAAATAAGCATGTTGCTTACATAATTTTTGTTTTAAATGATATTTAATAACACTTCTTTCACTTTTCGAATAAAATAACTTACCATTCCATTAAATAGCTATTGCTATTTGTCACCAAACAAGTTTTATCTAACCATCTCTTATTCTGTAACCGTGCACAATATTCTACTTGTTTCTGGCTTAGATTTCAAAAATTGAATTTTCAAGAATAATATATCAGCAAATATACTAACATTTATTGTTGGGACCACCAACTAACTAGACTATATCATTGAAAAGATCTTTGACTTTTGTTGAGGACTTTTTGTTTAAATACCCTGAGGACTTGTGGAGGTTCCTGTAACTCATATTATATTATCTATTCAAATACCATGAACTTAAAAAGGTTAAAAACAAGTGAATTACATTGTAAGGAAAAATACTTAGATGTCATAGTTACTAATTAGTGGATTTTTAAGAAAACGGTAGGGATAAACTAATAATTATTTCAGATGGAATGGCATATTGACCGAAGATAATATCTACCCACCGAAAATGGGAATAAATGGCGATTCATTGGAATGAGATAGAGGATTGGAGGGAGAGAGAAAGAGAGGGAGAGAGAATTCTCTCAATCTCTTTCTCTGTTCCTCTTTTTCTATTTTCCTCTTGGTGAATACCGAAGACTCAGTGGAACAGAAGCATATTCGAGAATTAGTGTTAGTAGATAGAGGCTGCCTCTATTATGGTTCATATACTTATTCTTCTCAAATCTATCCTTACTTAGGGTCATATTTTTTAATCACAGTCACCTTGAAGTTACATTTCACAGGAGTAAAACGATAATTGTTCATTCATACATGAGCAGCTTATCAACTGATCTTTAAGCGAAGGCTTCCCCACTTATCCCTTCAAAAAAATGTTCCTATTGTTTTCAGCCATTTACTCCGAGAATTGCCTTTCCACTCACTTCAGCTCAGCTCTTTCTTTCCTTTTTCATAGTGCATTTATTCATGGAAGTTCATATTTGCCAAAGCTTCTACCTCCTTCCTTCTTGGTTGACGAGTTCATTTTATTCCCCCAGACTTTATGCAACATTATGACTTGTGCAACATTTGGTTGCTTAAAAGTAGTTGCAGTTCTTGCTTTTTTTCTGTGCATATTCGTTTTCTTGCAATAATTCACCAAAACATTGAAGAGGATTTTCTTCTTAAGTACTGACAGGTCATGTTCATCTGTTTTGTGCAATTCCCATGTTTCTGAGACATAGATGAATGAATTATTTACTCCGCTGGATTGGAACTTCATTGTACTTTAGTGATGGAGGCCAGAGAAAAAAATGGCTGGATCTTAGAAGATTTCCTTCTACAATATCTGTTATTGTGAATTGGATAAAAAAATTGTATATAGCTAATCTCATTGCAAATATCATTTCCTATAAATTTTGTTCTATGCAGTTGTTCTTTAACCGAGCATATTTCCATTTTTTAGTAATTAGTCTCTGTGAACTTCATCTCCTGCTCATGTGATTTTCACTTCAGTTATTGGTCATCTCACATCCAGCTGGTATTATGATTCCTGTTTATATAGGCTTTTTATTATTGTATAAATAGAGAATAAATGATGAGTTGAGATCATCTGTGCATCAGAAACCACTTTGTGAGAATTCTGCTTAATTTACACAGTACCTGTGCGACTGAATTTTGATCTCTCACATTTATCCAGAGTTAAATTCTACTTCCTTTCCTTGCTCAGCCACTTCGATTTTTTTGGGTTACTTTACTTTTAAGCCTGTCTCTGTGACAATCTCATTAAAAAAAAATGTTATTTATTAACACCCACTTTGTGCTACTATGGCTAATTGTGACAGGTTATCTATAGGCCACCCTTTCCTAGCCAGGGTGAAGCTAAGGATTTTATTTAATGAGTTTGTCACTAAATGAATTCCTATTTCTCAGGCAGAAATCGAACTTGCCACTCTATGTTTGCCATATGAGATTAAGGCCAAAGCCTTAACTCATATGGCTAACCTGATCCTCAATTTCGTTCAAAGATAATTAATGCTTTCTTGTTTGTCTGGTGTATAAAGTGAATCAAAATTGCCTTCTTCCATGTTTGTAAGCATTCATGTAAATCTCATTTTGTAAACTAAGTACTTCGCTAACATATTTATGTTACATACTAATTTTAGTGTGCATGAAGGTATGAACTTACTGTAGCTGAATAGACTAGGAAATGAACACTTATATCACTTTTAAACTTCCACATCCCATGGGAGGAGGATATGATTAATAGAATAACACAAAATTTCCTTTTATATATTGACATAGAAATCTGTTTACTTTTGCTTCTCTCTATTTTGTCATAACCCTCTATAATTATTACTAAAAGTCATCATTAGATATTTAAGTAAAAATTGTTTTTTGTGAGTGATACTGTGAAGCTTTTTATGTTAATTTACTTAATTTTAATGTATTGTTATTTAAAAATATGTTATTTTGCTCATCTTTTTATTTTTTATAATTTTCATATTTTATGTGTATTTCCTTTTAAATTTAAGTTCATAGAAATTTATTTGATGTAATATGAAACTATTCTTGTACTATTTTAAACTTATTAATAAATAATATCTTGTCATAGATTTTATTTTTTATATTTATTTATGAGAGGTATGGATCAGAGAGGAATGACATTACTTATTTTCTTTTTTGTACATCATTAGTGTTAAAAGTCTGCTTATTTATTTAACAACAAATGGATGTAAATTTTGATTTGCAGGTGGCAAGGCTGGAGGGGCAAGTAAGCCGATATAAAACAGCGGCAGAAACAGCCGAGAAGGTTGAGGATGAACTCAAGTTGGAGCGGAGAAAGCTGCAACGTGAAGTAAGTTCTCTTTTTATAACTATTAATTTATCAAATAGAATTTCGTACTTATACACTGCTCTAAAAACAATCCACATGTAAGAAGTGAAGTCACAACTCACAGGCAATTTGTCATCTTAATTTGTTTATTATTATTATTATCATTGGTTGAAAACAAAGCAAAATTCCCTTATAAAATTGTAGATTGATTTACGTAATTCAAAACTTAAATTACCAAGACCAATTACACCCGTTGTTACTGAGTGGATACAGTGTTCTCCTGTCTGTCTTATTTTTTGGAACATCTTAATCTAAGTTCATCAAATCTTTATTCAAGAGTCGATCAATGCGCCAGATATTGCCACTTGCTGAATATTGCAATTAATCATATTCATATGTTCTGATGCCAAACTAAAATTAGTAAAAATGGGTTGGTCAAAATGAATAATTCTTTTGAAATCTGAAAATTGAAAACAAGGGTTCTTAATGTATCAACAACTCATAAAAGTTCAGTTTACAAAAAATGTCCATATGTATTAGAGATACAAAAGATTTCTGTAGGACCTTTTTTTAACAAATGCATTGGAACAGAGATATTGCTTATGGCTTACAGATGAAATAATTAGAAATAAACTTGAGTATTAAATTTTGTTTATTTAATTTATTTGGAGTACAAGAAAGTTATGTGCTGTCCAAAGCAGATTTTTTCAAAGGCTCTCCTTAATTCTTATAGTTGAAACCGACTCATTACTACTGGCCTAGGAGCTTAATTAATTTGATTCATTGACTTGCCTCATAAATTGGCATACTCCTATTTTCTAATTGTGACCCATTGTAGGAACAAATGCCTTCATTAATCCAATTATTTAATCCACTATTTAGTTAATTGAATTACAAAAATATATCATGAAATACTAATATTAATTTGAATTGCCGTAATCAAATAGGATATAATCACTGGGCTCTATAATGCTTTCATTACATCACATAGCTAAACCTGATTCTGCTAAACCCTTTACATTCCGAGAGATTTAAAACGATTCAAGTTTCTTTGGTAATTTTAACACTTCCCTCTCCCTCTTATGTTTAATCTATTAATCCTCATCTTATAATTAGTTCTCAGGACCTCATTCAGACAATTCTACCAGTGGTCTCCTGTCCCAGGTAAGATAACTTTGCAACATGGCAAAACCATTTGCATCTTATTCTTTTATCGTGTTGCCTCCCCTGATTTTCCTCTCTCCTTGTGTTTTGGCAGGGCTGTAACTTCAATGAAAAGAAGTAATGACATGCTTGTTGAACCTTTACCATGTCTTGTGAAAATGGTTTTGCCACTCTAACTTTTGTCAGTGTTGAAAACATTTTTTTCTTCATGAATACATGTGTATATATAGTTTTGGCATTAACATGGATTTTTCATCTTAACAAAGTAGTTTTTAAGTGACTTTGTAACCTTGATAATAATTAATAAAATAGAATGTATTTACAGTTGGATTTATAAAAAATTCCTATTCCTTGGTTGTTTTATCCAGTACTTGTTTTATGACATTCTTCGTTGGTATTCTTAACTTGCAGTGTATGAATTTGCAAGTCAAATCTATATTCTTATTTGATGCGGTTCTTGCACTATTCTTTTATATAGTAATTCTGTTCTTCTGTTGTGAGTTAGAATGATTATTCTTTTAGGTCAGGGATTGAGTTTTCAGAGCTAGGAGTTGCTATTGTGGTTATGGTGTTTCCTTAAGGGAAATCAGCTATTTAGGTTATACTCATGACACCATTTTCAAAACTTTTCTTCAAATGTCCATTGATTTTTTTTTTGCCAATACCATGCTAGATATTTTATGCAAAAATAAGGATCATATTCTCTGATCTTTTGACTAGAATTAGAAATTGGGCTATATGGAGGGGGTGAGTTAGAGGGAAGAATAGTTGAAAACTTCTAATAACTCAGTATTATGAGTTGGATGAAAAAAATTGCATATAACCAATCTTATTGCAAATTTAATTTTCTATAAATATTGTTCCATACATTTTTATGCCTAAATATTAACCAAGATATGTGCATTTTTTAGTATTCAGTCTTCAGTAAACCCCCCTCTTCTACCCTTGTCATATTAACAATAAGCTGTTATAACCTAAACCACTTTATTGGAAGCTTAAATACTTAATATTGTTTTCTTTGAACTTTTACTATGGGAGGTACATGCAAACCAGTTGTGTGATGACAACATCGTATATTAATAGGATGACATCCCTTTTAAGATTTTATGTTCTGAAAATGTTTATTTGATCTATACTAAAGTTGATATTTTTATCCTCGCAATGTGGGAAATTGTTTTGTTCCGCAGCCCATGCATGACTTAGCTACTAACATCTTATATAAACTCGCATTTCAATACCTGTTTAGATAGGCTTCTTACTTCAGGAGAAATAGAATATATTGTGAGTTAAGATCATCAGAGCACCCTTACCAGGTCATAGGAAGTCTGCTTAGTTAATGCAGCTTTTGCGTGACAGGGTTGTTTTTTTTTTCTGTAAAACCCCAAACATTATTTAAATCTACTGGGACTTGAGTCGAGTATGGGGGCATCTTGGCTATCTAGACTACTTATTAACTTTGCCAACTAAGCCTTAGAATTTATTGAGCCATCAGAAGCCAATGTTCCTAAAGTCTTCAGTCATTTCAAGAAGAGACAATCACTTGCTTAAATTTATATGCCTTTTTACATTTAAGAAGTAGGATACTCCTATTGAAGTTATATCAACTTTCCAGAGGCTTGCTTACGGAAAACAAATAGTTGTATTAGTCATCACTCAGCTCTGTAGGTTTGTTAATAGAGTATTTGCTTAGAAACTTATTCAAATTAATAGAAATATTTATTAATCATAGTGGGTTCTGTTTTTTATTCATAAAAATAAATTGTCGAAATATGACTTCAATCCATTCTTAGTGGTAGGTCAACAGATGTAAAACAAATGAAATATTGCCCACATATTTATTCCTCACTCTATATGCTTCATGTCTTTTAAGGCACCTCTTCAGGAGACAAACATACATTAAAAAATACCATGGCGTCTTGAATATGTAAATCCTTCTTTCTATTAGATAAATGATTGTTCCCTTGAACAAGGGAATAGGAGAGAGGTGGAGGAAGTTTCACTCAAGTTAAGAATTGTCTGAGGACTATCCTTCTGTAGTCTGTATAAGCTGAGTAGTGACAAGTATTTGTCTACGAGAGAATAGGATGAAGAAGGCATGTGTTGAGGCTAAACGTTTATAATTACTGACCGAATTACATATTCGATCGAGAGAGTATTTTCATGCCACCATTAAATTGCTTATTTAAAAGAACTCTTCTTTAATTTTCAGAATGCATTTAATACAAATATAAATACAATTTTATTTGCTGTGACGTTTTCGTTTTTTGTTTTACTTTATATAGCTTGATTTCTCGGGGCCATCATTCATCTAATTTTCTCACATGAGAACTCTATGTTTCAGCTGAGGGAATGCCAAGCTCGAATCGAGGAACTTGAAACATCGAACACTCATCTTCAGAGGCGTCTTGATAAGCTGAAAACTGCTAAATCTGCTCTCCTCAAAGATTTGTAGCGAAGGTATCTCTAGTTTTTATCATCTAATGTTGGCTCTTTGCATCTCTAATTTTCTTTAACAGTCTTAGAGATAAAAACATTATTTCTTGAATGAAGTAAAGCAAGTATTGTAATTTCAAACTTACATACATATATATCTAGCATAACTATAAAACAGGTAGCTGTAGAGTGTTAAAATTTCATATTTTGGATTTTAGTAGATTTAGTAGTAGTAAATGGATTGGATATTGTATATCACTCTCAAATGAAGTTTTATTTATTTATGTCCACTTTATTTATTTACTTTGGCTAATTGGGATGAGTTATCTACAGGTTACCACCCTTTTCTAGCCAGGGTGGAACTAAGGAATTTATTTAATGAGTCCGTCACTAAATACATTTCTATTGCCCAGGGCGGGAATCAAACCCACCATTCTAGGTTACCGCACGAGATTGAGACCAATGCCTTAATCCACACAGCCAGCCTGAGCCCCCTCCAATGAACTAGTTTTAAATTAAATGCAACGGAATATTTTTTTTATTTTGATATGATTATTATTGTTTATTAACGCCTACTTTTTGATACTAAGGCTAATTGGGATGGGTTATCTACAGGTTACCACCCTTTTCTAGCGAGGGTGGAACTAAGGAGTTTATTTAATGAGTCCGTCACTAAGTAAATTCCTATTGCCCAGGGTGGGAATCAATCTCGCTACTCTAGGTTTCACATTTCATTTAATAGAAGTCCATATTTTTTTTTTTTTTTTTAGAAAGGTTAAATCATTTCAAATCTGATTATAACCAATGCAATGTTGTCTTAAAAGTTATCTGTTTTTATATTATTCTTCTATTATTTCCTTCTTCTTTATTACCCTTGTTTATTTCATCCGGCCAATTTCTTAAATCTGTCAAAGGAGACTATACTAAATAGTGCTTTTTCTTACAGGCTGGATAGGTAGCAATCGTGGAGGCTGCCTAAGAACAACAATGAAATCGAGGAACAAACTCCGCCAAGAGAATAACTCTATACATATATAAATATAAATATATATATATAATATAAATAAATTATTATTAACAAACCATTGTACAGTATCATTTTAATATTTATAATTTATATATAATAAATAAATTAAAAAAAAAAAGATGAAAAGAAAAATGTTGATGAATTATCATCGATTGTAATATAGTTCACTGAAATAAATACTTGTAATATATAATCTGTGGGTATGAAACATTTTTAAAAATGTTCTAGTTTTAACTATTTATATATGAATATATTTAAAGTATATATTTTCTGTTATATTTTATATTCTGGAGAGCGATGAATGCTGATTGGGTGTTGCAATGTCTTATGAAGCACAATTATATTGTTCGTTACCAATCTGTTTCTATGTTAATCTCTGTCGGATCGGTGGGAAGCGAAAACTGCTTCCAACGATATACTTCATCATATATTACTCTATTATTCCTTCGTTCGATAGTTTAATTTTATTTATTAACTACCAAATGCAATATTTGCCAATGAATAATAATTTATTGTTAAGGCTTAATCATTTTTATAATTTTTAAAAATACTCGTCATATGGTAATGTTTTATATGAATTAATAATAAAGAAAGCTTTATTAATTATATATTACTGTGTGTATATAATTGTGATTTATGTAAAATATATATATACATGAAATTGATAGGGAGACTGGATATATAAGAGTTTTTCTTTTTATCTCAGCCAAATTTTGAACCATGTCTTTTCAAGAAATAGTTCAAAAGCATTGGGTCTCCTCTAGGATAAAAAAAAAATCAAAAAGGTAAGTCAACAAGTTGGAATTTTAATTTTGGAATATGATTTTACTACACTGGTATTTTAAAAATTTAATATTGACATCTTTTTAATCTTGGCAAGTTGCCTCTTAGAAGTCAAGAATGGATCTTAAACAAATCTTGTGGATTGGAGAATGGTGAACCAACCAGGATGTTTTTAAAGAGTCCAGGAGTTATTTGAAATTTTTTTTTTTTTCCCCAACCCTTCCAATTTATATATTCAATTTTATTCAAAATATCAATAAATTGAATTTAATTTGATATAATAATACCCTATTAAGTAATTTTTATCTGCTTTCATCCTGCACAATTGTCAGGTATTGATCCATAAGGATTAATCAATTTATTCTTATGAAGTTGAAGAAGAGAAGCCAGCTATATTTAGCTGATAACATTTGAGTTCTTATTTTATCAAAATGTTTAAATGAACATTGGGGCTCAAGTATATATATGTTAATACAAACTAGATACGTATGCATTATCACAGAAGACAACGATAGTAGAACTAGACAAGCTTTCCATAGCTAAAGGATTATTTTAACTAATAAGCATGGACCCCAAGAAAAAATCGTTGCTATGCCTTTTGTTTGGAGTGCACTGTTTTACTAGACCGAAAGATGGATTCTTCACCGAAGGGAACCTGATAGATTGGAAGCAATGGAAATTTGGATTTGGCATAGAATCCACCAGAATAAAACAAAAAAATCCATTGTGGAAGTTTTTAATAAGGCAAGTAAAAGTAATAGTCTTGTCAAGATCATGGAAAAAGGAGTGTGCAACTTCTTGGGTATATAATAGGTCACAATGATTTCATCACAAATATATTTGAAGCCAGAAAATATTTTCTTTGAAGGCATCAAACATCTTATGGATTTGGATATGTAATATGAAATGAGCAGATTTAGAAAAAATACAAGGGTTGCAACTACAAGCCGTAGCCTTTAGATCATGATGAAATATATACATCCATACATTTCAAAAGATCTCATTTTAGCAGAATTCCCTTGAGGGAAATCAGCTATTGAGAGGTTGTACTCATAACATGATTTTTGAAAAATGTCTTCAAATGTCCATCGATCCTACCTAGTAGATGACAAAAGTGAGGTCCATTTTATATATAGATATATAGATATATATTGAAAGAATTTTACTGTTCAGTATAATCTCCTCTAAGTTCAATACACTTATTACAACGCTTTGGCAACATTTCTATACCATGAAAAAAATAATTTTCTTCTTTGTTAAAAAAATGTTCTTCCACTGCTGCTTGGAGCTCTTCGTCGGTGTTAAATCGCCTTCCACGAAGGTCAGATTTTAATTTTGAGAAAAGGTAGAAATCACTATGGGCCAAGTCTGGACTGTAGGGTGGGTGAGAGATTTCTTGGAGTCCACAGTCCTTCACAGTGGCCTTGGAAATCAATGCTGTGTGGACAGGTGAATTGTTGTGAAGGAGGCGGATGCCACTGCTAAACTTCCCTCGCCTCTTCTCTTTAACGGCGTCTCGTAACTGGTGAAGTAGGGCTGCATAATACTCACCATTCATTGTGGTATTCCTTTCTTTAAAATCTATCAATAGTATTCCTTTACAGTCCCAAAAAATTGTGGCCATTATCTTTTTTGTTGACTGCGTGACTTTTGCCTTTAAAGGAGGCGCTTCTCCTGGTCTTCTCCATTCCATGGACTCTCTTTTGCTGAGTGGGTCATAATATAGAACCATTGTCTCATCCCCAGTTACAATTGAGTCCAAAAAATTCTTTGGGTCGGCATTATACTCGCTTAAAAATTCATTGCAGCAGTGGTTTTTGATGAGCTGAAAGAATTTTTGAATTCATCTTGCACTAACCTTGTTCATATGCAAATGTTCTTTGATGATCCTCAAAACACTTGTTTTTGAAAGCCCCAACCTCGCTGCTATTTCCTTGGTTTTCAGTCATCGGTCAGACAGCAATTCAGATTCCACAAGTTGGATTGTTTCAGAAGTGACAGCTTCCAGTGGGCGACCGGGACGTGGGTCATCTTCTAGACTTTCTCTCCCTAACTTAAATAATTTTGCCCATTCTTTCACTGTGGAATACTGCCTGTATACATAATCCAAGCGCTCTTTAATTTGCACAGGAGTAAGACCCTCTTTACAAAAAAAATTAATTACCACACGGTACTCAAGTTTAAACATTGTAAAAATGGGGAGTTTCCTTTAAGGCTGGACAGTGACTGACAAGACTGAGCAGGCATGAACCTGCATAGGCGTGCAGGTCCCGGCACGTTTGAAGGAGAGCAAGCAGGACAAACTTATGGACCTTACTACGTGTATATATATATATATATATATATATATATATATATATATATATATATGCTTAAATATTGCTTTACATTAGGTACATCCAGAATACCCAGATTAATTCTCCTTAAGAACCACTGAAGATACATAAAATCCTTTTCAGCTATTCTTTCTTATAAAGGACATTTCTTTGAATATAAAACTTTTTTTCCATCTCAAGATTTGGATTTCTCTTGTAATCAATGAATGTATAAATCAAAATGAGGACACTTACACACTTGTGTATCTTATTAGCTATTAAACCATTAATTGAGATATCAGTTACTACATATTTCATTAATTCCAAAGATATTTTGTGAGTCTCAGGAGATTAATTAATTACTGAAGATAGGTACTCGAAACTACCTTTCCAGTGTTGAGTAATGACGCTGCAGGATCCAGTACTTACGAAGATGTAGTTATCCTGCCTATATATATATATATATATATATATATATATATATATATATATATATATATAATATATATATGTGGGTGTGTGTGTGTGTGTGTGTATTTGCCTGTTAACACTCTAGCAGTTGTACTTTTTGTTTGATTGTTACCAAACTCGATATTTAATTGTTCCATGCAAAATAAAGGCCGTTCGTGAATGGCTGAAATCGGAACAGTGGGAGGGGGGGGGGTTAAGAGGGGGATTTTGGAAATATTTCTGTTACTATATGTCGGATTGAAAACTTGTATAGAAACAATCTTGTTGTAAATTAAATGTACTGTAGATATTGGATATACATTTATTCTCTATCTTGAATATTAAACGAGATATTTACATTTTTCTTATTCGGCTAATGTCGGTATTGTTCGTGCGATTCCGCTGAAAGTTAGTTCGTCTGTTTCCGTTACTGTTCGGCTCTCATGAAATTGGTGTAAAGACTGGTGTAAGCTTCTACTTTGGGAGATATATGTAAACACGTTCTGTTGACCCCTTCTTTAGTTTATGGACTATTAAAATTTGAGATAAAAATTATTCTGATTCATTATAAATTTCAGTACTAGATATAATAAATAGTTTTCAATAATATTAGTATGTTATATTCAGGTATATTTCAGTAATTGTTTTTCTTTCCGGTGAAGAATATGTCTATCTATCTCTTCAGCTCTGAGTGGTTGGCAGACCTGTTAGTTTACAATTCAGATACTTTCCGTTAGGAGCTTTTTAAAATAAGTGAAAGATTTCTTATTACTGTTTGTATTTATTCATGGTGGTAAGTGTTACCGGTATGAAGATTCCTCTATTGTAAAACCTCACTGGGGGAAATCTGCTTAGTTTACTCAGCTCCTGTGTGACGGACTTTTTTGTTGAACCTGTGCTTCCCTTGGGTTGTTCTACCTAGTATAAATTTATTAAGAGATGTATGTTCAGACAGGCTGTAGTGTCAAGATTTGGAAGGAAGACCTGATTGTGCAAACTCAATTATACCTGAGCACTGATTTAGGGTTCAAGAGAAAAAAGTATTATGCTGAATTAAAATGACTTAAAGCAATATTGTATTTAACTCTGAGCATCTTTGAAATCAAATTAATGAAATATCTTGAACATGTCTGTTTAAATTCTGTTTAGATGGGAGTTAGTTTATTAAATTTTATTTTTTAACATCAAATTTACGCTATTGCAGCTCGATAAGAGTGAGATTAAGGATTTAATTTAGTGAGATCATCACTAAATAAATTACTACTACCCACCTGGAAATAGAACCCACAACTCCAAGTTTATCATATATATGCCTTAACTTACATGGCTACCCAAATCCCTTACTTATTAAACAGTTGACAATCTATCATGATTTAAAAAGGATATGGGGCCAAATAAAAACATAACTATAACATAAAAAACATAAACATTTTTTATTACAAATTGTACAAAGTGACGTAATAAATACAATTCACAACCACATAAATAACATTCATTCTAAAAATATAACACAATGTACAAGTGTTCCTTCGAGAAGAACGTCAGTGGGTAACTTTTCAGCTCATCCGAAGTTCTCAAAGTGGTGTATGAAGTATGGAAGTTTCCTTCCTTTATTTACCTAAAAGAAAGAAACAATATTTTATTTTTATAATTGAAATGGATGGAATTCACCATCAGTTGATAATGACATGTCAAATAGTAGAATAGACCAATAAGAATATTAACCAATATATATAGCAAAATTCTTATCATTGAGTACAGGGCTGTCGACATTATTGACATCTTTCTAATCGTGAATAAATACAGAAACACCAAACGTTTCAAGCTACTTGGTTTTAGGGATTTATGAAAGCTTAAATCTGCATTATTTACTGCAACTAATACAAGTACAAACAGGCTCATCTATAAAACAACTGTAAAAGGGCCCAAATATTAAAAACTCAACTGAATCACAACAAACAGATCTTTTGTAGGTAGGATGAAAAAATGTAGCCACTAAATAATTTAATAACAGGCAAACTTTAGATGCTGTGCATCATAAAACAACAATGATGCACAGCATCGAATTTGCCGTGTTATTAAATTATTATAGTGGAAGCGTAGTACATTTTTATCCTACCTTTATTATAATAACTTCCAAGAATACCAACTGAGAAAACATCTTTATACTGTGAGAAACATAATAAAGACGAAATCTTCGAGGAAGTTATTAAATTAGATAACGGATATCAACAGATCCAGATTTCCTAACAGAGCAAAAAGCTCCACAGCCGTTAATACAGTTGTTAGAATTGGAAATAGATTTGAAAATGTCTGTAGCATTGTTAACTTCTGGACAGCTATTTTCAGAAACCCAAGTGCTTGAAATGGCTATTTGAAGTAGATCCTACAGATGGCATGTGATAAAAGATAATAGCATCTTACTGAGACAAATAAAACTATTTCGGGGGGGGGGGGGACTCTTAAGGTTTTTAATTTCAGGCCTCCCTTATAACCCCCACTACTATTCATAGAGAGAATATTAATATAGCCTAAAGTCCAAGTTGGGTTAGTAGTAATAAACATACCAAGTTTCATAAAACTCGGTTCAGCTGTTTATGTGTGAAAAGGTAGCAAATAAACAGACACCAAATTGCAAATATCGTGTCTATGGCAAGTGAAACAAAAAATTATCATGAAATTTTGAGAAAAAAATCAATGTACAGACAGAAGTTACAATTATATATATATATATATATATATATATATATAAATTATAACCCCAATGGATTTTATAATAGACAATTACCTCTTCGCAGGCTGTCATTATGCTCTTGGTTAGAGGCCTAGGCCCACAACTGAACACACCTATTTTACTAACCTGAAACAAAAATATAGGACAGGGAATTATTTTTCTGCAATAATAAAAATTATTGTAGTTTATGATGAAAGCTTAAATAAATTTAATCTAAGGTTACGCTTAAATTATGGCACATCTAAATAAATAATAGTATAAACTAAGGTTAAGCCTGAGAATAAGTACAATAACAAAATAGAATGTGAAAGTGATACTGAGAAAGAAAAAGAATTTAGAGGATATAACAAAATTAACTTCAAAACTAATGAAATAAGACTTTTTAGTAAGATAAGTTATTGGATATTTTCTACAATATATAAGAAATTCAGCACAATAATCTTCCATCCTCAAGCCATGTTGTTTATGAAAAAATGAGCAAAGTTGAGGCGAAAGTTTTGCAGAAATGCGTACACTTGAGAGCAATAAGACTTTTGCTAGTTAAAATTGCATTTATGAAACGGATAGATTACATAACTATCCTACTCTGGATGAAAGGTAAAATTAGAATTATTTCGTTTTCTTAAAAAAAAAAAAAAAAAAAAATACTTACATAGCTATGTTTTTTCTGTACAAATTTCAAGAATGATGACATATCTGGTCGCCCAAAATGATTCACAGCCTTCAATCCGGTGAACATACTTGTTTTTGACAGTCTTTGAAAATGATTCTCACAGATATACTAAAAGAAAAATTGAAGACTGTTATTTATATTAGAAAAAAATACACTTCATTGTACATACTAAAGGAATCACTGTATAAATTAAGTTAAATGACAACAAATTTGTTATTTAAGAGAGAATAAATGTTTTATTTCAAGAGCCTGATAGATAATTAACAAATTACTAAACAAGAGTTACAAGAATCAGGCATACAAAGAAGAAAATCACTTCTCTTTGTTGGGGCACAGAAGAGAAAGATTTTTTCTAAAAAACTTTGTGTGAAGAAAAGGTAGCCCTGTAATTTACGAAAAATGTTGGTATTCAGACGCCAATGGAAGTATCCGTTTTGACCCTTCCTGAGCCCATTTTGACTAGTTTCAAACTGATGTCTGTATCTAGCTCATATAAACAAAAGTCCATCAAACAAGGTTTTTTCCACATACTGGTACTTCCACACACTGCTTGTTCACATCCCACCATATATTCTCTATTTATAATCACCCACAAATTAATATGATCTTTAATGTTGAACTGTTAAATATTGAGTATCGTATAGATTAAATAAACACTTTTGAGTTAAGTACGTAAATTCTTATATGATGATGTGAGATATTTAGGATTTTCAAAAGTCCTCCCCTTCTAACCCCCCTCCCCCTGGTCCGGTTTCAGCCATTAATGAATATGATCTTTAGTTTAACATAAAACTCTTATATATTGAGTAAACAAAAGCTGTGACAGTTAAAGATGTTATATATATATATATATATATATATATATATATATATATATATATATATATATATATATATATATATAATTTTTGTTTGATCGTTACGAAACTCGATATTTAACCATGTTATGTAAAAAGACAGATCAAGTTCGTTAATGGCTGAAATCAGACCAGAGTAAGGGGGGGGATTTTCGAATATTCGAAATATCTCCGTTATTATGCATCAGATCGAAAAATTGTATATAACCAATCTTATTGCAAATTAAATTTACTATAAATATTATTACATTTATTCTCTATCTTGAATATTAACTGAGATATTTGCATTTCTATGAAGCCTGTGGGACACCTGGTCGGGTATCTTTGGGATTTGTTCGGCTCTGGAGGAAGCTTCTTCTAACCTTACCTTACCTTACCTTCGTTACTTTGTTAGATTTATGCAAATACCTTTTGTTCATCCGCCCCCCCCTTCTTTAGTTCTTGGACTACTAAAATTTGAGTTATTAAAATATAAATTATTCTTACAATTCAGAAGCCGTTCCAGTTGGGAATTTATTAAAATTAACAGAATGATTTCTCATTACCGTTTGTATTTACTCATGGTGGTATTGTTACCAGTAAGCAAATTTCTCTATTGCTAAACTGCACATGGGAAATCTGCTTAGTTTACGCAACCCCTGAGTGACGGACTTTTTTCATCATCTAATAGGAAGGGATGATGGACATTTGAAGATATTTTTCAAAAACCGTGTCATGCATATAATTCAATAGCTGATTTCCTTAAGGGAAATCTGCTAAAATTACCACTAATGCCTGAAATAGAAAGGGCTCTGGTCTAGGAGTATACAGCCATTAAAGAAGCTTGAAATGTTTGAGAGTAAGTAAAAGGAGGGTTGTCTATTGAACATTTTAATCCAACTTTCCATTCAGAAATATTAATTAGCATATCATATAAATTCCTTACTAGCTCTTATCTATTCACTAAATACTTCTTTGCAGTTATCCAGTAACCCTGTAATGAAGTCCCATATAGAAATCAAACTCATAACTCAAAGTTTCCCAAACTTTTGCTTCAATCCACATGAAAGCTTAATTGAATATTATTTTTATTTCATTATTTATTTATTGGTTTATTAAATGCATTTAAAATATGATTTGATCTCTTAAATTTATATCTAAACATTCTATATGGCATTTCTCCCTCTATTCTTAAAGTTGCTCAACTCACTTATTTCTAATTTAGTTGTCATTAATACAACTTTGCAGCCAAAATCCATAAAGAAACATTTCATATAAAGGTGCTTCAAAAATTTTATAATTCGATGTAATACAACCTCATTTGTAACCAGATTAGTAGATTTATTTACTTTATCTCTATATTACATTTTATATGACTTTTCTTTACACTGAATTGTTCTTCCAAATGAATGTATTCCTTGCTAATACGAACTACTTTGCAAAGAGAAGAAGCTTATGTAAATAAAAAAGGTTATAAAGGCTCTTACATGAGAATAATTATCTACAATATAAATAAAATATGACTCACAAGCATTGTTGTACGCAAATCAAATTTGTGGAAGAATTGGGTGATGAATATATGAATTTCGAGAACATTTGTTACATCTTTCTTCTCGACATCTCTGAGTACTTCGATAAACCACTCGAAATGCCTGTGCGAAGGGCAGATCCAGAGGAAGTAGACCTGAAAACAAACATATTTGTGTCTGATCAATACAATTCTATTTAACAAATAATAATAATATATATGCTATTACGAAAATAATTCTATGTATGACTGGAATGCAGACTCATGGGGTTTTGTCAGTATCAATTTTAAGATACATTAAAACCAATCATCTTTTTATTATAAGAAGAAGAGAAGAAAAACTTTTTAGATAGAACTTCAATTTGAAGTTCCCCTTTAAACTGTGATTTGTATACTCCAGGGGTTGAAGTATTAACCTTCGGGTACTACATAAGCTATTTGTAAACATGATTCAGTAATGTCAGTTTTGCTATCTCTCAATGTCCCTCTGCCTTGCAGTCGAATCTTTGAGAAGTACAAAAAAGTTTTGTGTTTCTCTTCCCAGATTATTTAGTTAATTTCCAACTACTCTGGTTGCCCTCTTCTTTTCTTTTTATTTTAGGAAGAGGATGAACTGATATTAAGATAACGGAAGGATTACCTTTTTACATGCAACACCACTGTATCGATTGGTCGATGTTCCAAATACTAGGTCATTGAGAATAGAAGCGTACGGAGTAACGCCTATTCCACCACCAACCATCACTGCTACTTCAAACTTGTACCAATCTTGGTTGCCTCCACCAAACGGCCCTTCCAGCCTAATCTATGAAAACAAAATAAAAATGTATTAGTACAACTCAAATATTTACTGGTTCAAATGATTTATATATAATCTTTTCTTAATGCTCAATTAAATTATTCCTAATTATCATACTTTTGGCTGTTCGACTTCAGCATTGAAGTTGCAAGGATCGAAGTAGTTCCTCAGTTTCCACGTCCATGGACCCTGTGCTTTGATATGGCAAGAAAGGAAGTTTTCGTGAGGTGCTGATGTCAGCGTAAATGAGTGGTATTCGTCAGAAAATGAAGTACATGCTAATCGAACCCACTGACCTAAAACAAAATTTATTCATATTATAAATTTGGGTGAGGTTAATTTCAACTTCCTGAATAACTAATACAGAATAAATCCTAATGTATTAAAAAAATAATAAACATTAATTATTAGAGTTCTTTTGGATTGCAAAATTAAACACTCAAGCTTTAGAGTTTTATCAATTCATTTGACAATGCACTACATACTTGATAAATTATTCTTAACTACTACTCAGTACTCATAACTTCACTTCTTATTGCACAGTACAATAACCTACGATCACATGAATCACTGAAGATCACAGAACACTGCGCTGATCTTCACATAAAACTGTACCGGGCTGAAACTAGAATGCACAGTTCTCTAAAGCTGCACTGAACACACTGTTATTCACTAGAAGAGAACTGAGAACAAAATAACTGTCGGGCGAGCTGGGCCTTTTTTATAGAAGTGGGGAAAGATCAAAGAAAAAGGGCCCAGACTGGGCTAGACTCCAGACTGACATCATCGAGAACATTCCGGCACTGTTGGTTCTACTATTGGTCGGTTTCTTTCATTTACTTCGTACTTCTTAAATACGTGATTAACTCTGTGTAGTTTTTCATGTATGTAACAACAGTATATAGTATTTTTATTAGTGACCTTCCAAACTGCTAACCATATTTACTATTAGAATGATCTCTCTTTATACATATTTAATAGAATGACAGTTTTATCTAATGTTTGTATCTATCGTAATTTTGAAACTTTGCAAAAGATTTGTTGCAGAATCACGAAAACGAGTTGGACCAGAAGAAATTGGAAGCTTTTAACGAAACTCAATGGTTGAAACTGCCACTTGGAGCCTTGATTGATTAATAGAATTTTTTGTTTTACATTAACTTGAACTTATTCTACTGAGGCTAATTGGGAAGGGTTATATACTGGTTGCCTTCCATTCCTACCCAGGGAAGACTTAAACTTTTATCTGATAAGACAATCCCCAAAATAAGTATATGTGAAAATCAAAGCTCATAACTCAATACTTGTCAAATTTTTGCTTCGATGCTCAAGAAAATATTATTTTATATTATCCTTATTATTATTTACTTATGGATAAGTTAAATGCCCTTAAAATATTATTAAATATTATTAAAGTTGTTTGTAAACTTTCACTGTAACATTTTCCTCTGTTCTTTAAGAAGCTAGAGTTGCCTTCTCTTTCTCATTTATTAACACAATTTGCTCCCAAAAGATACATTTAGTTCAAAGCACAATAACTAAGACTTTAATTTTCATACCTGATAAATATTTGAAATTAGGTGGTCTGTAAAATTTTATTTTTATAACATCAGATGGAAGAAGTTCTGTTTCCAATACATCAAGAGCCATGTATTTTGTGCGTACTGACACAACCTAGAAAATAAAATTATAAAATCAATCAAAGCTTAAAAATATTTAAAAAGAAAATGTAAATATAAAAATTTACAAAGTATTTCATTTCTTTCTGTTCACTCCTCTTGTTCAATAAATAAATATTGACTCAATTCCATTTTTTCTTTTTCTTTGTGGAATGAGAAAAAACTTTTGTCATTAGTAGCTGTAGGAATTTAGGGGTTGTTAACATAAAGAAAGCTTTGGCAGTTTAACAATCATGGATAAGTTGAAAGATAATATAATTTGCTAAAAATGTTTTACTAAACACTCTGTCATTGCTAATTAAAGCCAGTTTGGGTATAAAAAGTTCACTCAAGCATCCATAATAAATTGCCTTTTATTAATTCAAAAAGAAAATGAATGAAGAAATTATACTAAGAAACGAAGGCCCATCATACCCTCTCTACATACCAAGTTAGATTGGCTAGACTAAATTATAGGCACTTTGGACTTTGCCTTTTTGCAAGCTCCCATCATTCTGGTTCTAGACGGCCTAGTGATCAACACACTTATTTCAAGGTAGATCTATTTATCCAAGTGAAATAAAGATTGTAAGTGTTCATGTATGTATGTATGCCTGCAAGGTATTTAGGCTATATTTTCCTTGAATTCTAATTTTACCTTTTCCCCTTTAGGTGTATTCATTTTTTCTTGTTCAAGATCGTCATTCTGGCAATACATTTATTTCTTTATGCCTTTATTTTCCCATATTTTCCTAAGCTTTTCCATATATTTCACACGCTCTGACATTTACCAGATAATTTTTTATACTCCGTTTCATTATTATTTTTTTGCTGCTTTACCTATTAGATTATTTTATTAGAAGTAATCAAATTTACAATAAAAAAAAAATCACCTTGTCCAGCGTGTATATGAAGCCAGGGCCAATGAAATAAATCCAGAATTGAGGAGGTCCAGTCAAGCGGGCTAGGCCATGGACTAAGCAGAGGATGTAGAGCACTACATATAGGCTGTGAGTCGACCAGAAGAAGTTATATGCTTTCTTACGAATTGTCGGGTGAGCAAACACAAATATTATAGTCATAACAACGAACAGCAGCACACCAGTAACACCTAGGAAATTAGAACAAAAGAAGAAATTAAGGTCGAACACAATATCTTCAACATAAATAAGTTAGTATTCATTGTCAGTTAATTGGAAAAGAGCCAACTCAATATATCTCCAGTGCTTGTAAAATTGTGAATGAGAAAAATGCACATAAAAGAGAATATTAAAAGGTTTTCAATTCAGATTTACTTTATATTAATGAAGATGGGATATATATTCCCCAATCATCCTTCACATTTGTGCTAAATTGGAGAATTTTTTCAGCGAGGTTGAAATAAAAAAAATCAATGCACCTTAGACTACACTCTTTTTAGCACAAAAAATGCCAAATTTTCTGAATGAAAACATAATACAGAGAACATAGTTAAATTTATAAACAAAAAGACTAAATACATGTCTATAGCAGCAAGTTTCAGAGAGGAAAAAAGGGGTGTTGTTATATTTGCTCACATAAATTTACACGAAAAGGAATTTTTACGGTCAACAGATTAAGTTTTTAGGATTGATTGTGGACAAACTCATAAAACAATACACAAGGATATTTGGCTAATGCCTGAACCCAAGAATAAATATTTTGAGAAAAGTGTATAATTTTCAGAAGTGAAGCTATTTAAAGTGCAACATGTACATATTGAATCCATAAAAAAATGTTTTAGTAAAAATAAAACAAATATGTTTGTTGCATAATGTAGTGTAAGGTATATTTTCCCTTCGAAGTGAAGGAAGTTTTACATTTTTTATAAACAATATCACTTACAGTATAGTTTATGATTAGTAATAATTCATGACAAAGTAAAAATGCAAATTATAAATTCACAGTTCAAATTAATAATAATGTCCTAAAATAATATTTTACAGCCACTTTATTATTTAAGTGCACCCAATTTATTATATTATGTTATTAATCTCACCTGGGCAATATCATTAAATTAAATCCTTAGTTCCACTCTGGCT
The DNA here is from genome assembly GCA_019009955.1 of Riptortus pedestris. Lineage (NCBI taxonomy): Eukaryota > Metazoa > Arthropoda > Insecta > Hemiptera > Alydidae > Riptortus > Riptortus pedestris. The sequence continues at coordinate 11,182,320 of CM032230.1, read as the reverse complement.
AGAAAAGGGTGGAACCCTATAGATAGCCCCTCCCAATAGCTCTTAGTAGCACAAAGTGGACGTTAATCAATAGCTTAAACTTATATACTGTAAAATGCAAAAATATTTTAGGAAACTGATTGTATGATTTTTTTAAAGCAATTAAAAAACATTTTGGGGGCTCCGGTTAGCCATGAGAGTTAAAGCGTTGGCCTTAATCTTACATGGTTAACCTAGAATGGCAAGTTTGATTCCTGCCTGTGCAATAGGAATTTATTTAGTGATGACCTCATTAAATAAAATCCTTAGTCCTACCCTGGCTAGGTTAATAAATAATATTAATAATAGAACATTTTTGATATATCCTTTAATTTAATTTTTTTCTTTAAAATTTAATGGAAATAAAAACTTTTCTCATCTACATTATGCTAACACCTGTGGATAGGAAGATTAATGTCATAGTATCTGCACTTTCTAACATCTTCCGTATTTAATTTCATACTCCAGGAAATACAAAGTGAATTTGTGTCGAAAATGAAAATGGTATAATAATTGCAAAAACACATAGGAAAAAGTCTGTCACGCAGGGGCTGCGTAAACTAAGCAGATTTCCCAAGTGAAGTTTTACAATAGAGAACTTTCGGAATAGAGAGTCAAACAGTTACGGGAACGGCTCAAACTAGCTGTTAACGCTCTAGCGGTCGAAATTTTTGTTTGATCGTTACCAAACTCGATATTTAAACGTTTTATGCAAAAAGACAGATTAAGTTCGTTAATGGCTGAAATATATTATATATATATATATGTATATATATAATATATATGTATAGAATTTTGAACAGGCCTCATTTTCGTCATCTCCTGGTTAGGATAGTTGGACATTTTGAAGAAATTTTTCGAAACTCGAGTCATGAGTACGACCTCAATAGCTGATTTCCCTTAAGGGCTTGTTGCAAACAAGACTGCTATTACCTGTAATAGTTTGGAAAAGCCAAAATGTGATTCCAGGCCTATAGTCAGATGGGAAGTGGACTTCGGAAGTGAGGCAGTGTATGTGCTCGAGAGGTTGAGTGCTGACGTGGTAGAAGTTGACAATGTGGCCGATAGTATGGAGGAGCGAGAAGAAGAGAGCAGTACATGCAGCTATTTTGTGAAATACAATGTGAGAATCTGTAACATAAATCACAATTGTTGTTAAATAGAACAAATACAACCCAAATAAATTTATGATATCTTTATACAACTTAGAAGTATGAATTATGCTTATTACTAGTGTAAGCTGATACACTTATTTTGTAATGATTAGTCAACTTTAACAGCAGTTCAGATATTTCCATTTCTCTGAAAAAAAAAAAATGTCTAAACAAATTTTCCTTTTGGAAGTACAATGTTACCAACAGTCAGTCACATGGACACACCAATTTTTGAGACCAAGACAACTCTAATCACTTTGATTCCAACAGATGACAAAACATTATGTATTCACATCTGTGTGCCCTCAAGCATATGCTCATCTTAGAGTGGGGATTTGTGCATCCATTCTTGCAATACCTTTTGATTGTGTGCCCGTTATTCTTGAAACTCGGAACATAAACATTCTTTTTGAAATTTATAGATTTAAGTTCATTAACCAGGAAAATCATTTCAAGTGAAAGAAGAGGGTTTATAGGATAATGAAAATAACAAATTTGGTGACCTATAACTGATACAGGATACTAGTAAAGGGCCTTTTTTCTTTATTATGATGTTCCATAACTTTTTTACAACAGACCCTATGGACAGTAATATACTATACTATTATATAGAACATACTGTGTTCTATATATTACTATATAGAAAATACTGTGATTTATTCTTAAAAATTTAGAAAAAAAAAACATAGCTATTAATTAATTGACATCAAATTATTGAAAAATTTATGTAAACCCAGGTTTGCTGTGCCAAGGGTATTTATACTCAGAAAAACTTGTTTTGTTAGCAAATTACTTATTACATGATTTTCTGATAAAATAATATAATAATTCATGTGCTCTTAGTTATATTTCAGACAAAAATTAAATTTTGCTCGCACTCCCATTAGCCAAAATGTATGACTATTTTTGAAAGCTATTTACAATTATGCAGAACAAGTTTATAAAAAGAAAAGAAACAAACATGGAAATCCTGTTGATTACCACTGAACTACATGTTGCTTACCTTGTCTTCCAAAACAAAATTAGACTTAAGGGACGAGATTATAAGTTGGGTGCTAAAACAATGTTTGCTAAGCCATTTATTCTGCTCGTACTACTTTATGGAAATGAAAGTCACAACATCCACAAAAAATATAATACAATCAATTAGAAGCGATGCAATTGTGTACTTGACCCAAATATAACAGAACCAAGTCAAATGTTGAGGTTCTAAATGAGGTGAGTGTAGAAGTATAATTCATTCTTGACGTACATAGTAACTGTGGTCTCACTGCAGATAAGACTCTTCTTTTAAAAAATTAAAATGCATGAAATCTGGCTCTGAGGATAAAAATAATGAAGAAAAAAAAAAGAAGAAGAAATACCAGATGTCATTTTTCGGAGACATAAAACAAATGGATTTCTGAGTTTATAGCAATATGGAAAGAGTACCTTCCAACATACCTCTTGGTTGCAAGTACAAGGTGAAGCCTAACATTGTTAATGATCCAACACAAAACACAATTTTGCTAAATATATTAAAGGAAGGAGGGGAGGAGCTGCATAGATTCCATGCAAAGTATAAAAGTAGAGCAATAATGCATAACACAAATGTAAATTAATATCATTACTTATATATCATCTTACATTAAACATGGTATAACTATTATTAAAATTAATTAGTGTATATACAATTCTCAAAACATACTTCAGTTATCAAGTTAATCATTTGAATTATAAGCATTTTTCACTTGAGCTTACCTAGTGGTATGTACTGTTGGACTGGGAATTCCTTGAGCTTGGTAAGTAGATTCCGTGACATTGTGAGCAGGACTAGAGAATAGCAGAATGAGAGGGAAGCTGCTGAACCTCTCGTTATAGCTATGCCAACGCCCATTATATGCCTTAAGTCTTTGTGCTCTGTCATAAATGAATAATCTGCAAAACAAATTTAAGATATAATTATTATTTATTGCTTATTTATTATAATTTATTTTATTTGTTGGATATGATTGGGAAATAGCCAAAATCTTTGCTTACGCTCTACTAAGGATTTACGGCTTTTAGTTGCAGTGCCTGCAATGAGCTCTAATATAACAAACTGCACCAGCCAATTATTTTCTTCCTTATAAGTTCATTTATTATCACCTCAAAGCTAGTAGGAGTTTATTCATTACCAGATAATGTGATGTAGAATTAATGCAAAACATACTTAGGGGGGCACTATTTATAAACTAAGCTAAGTCATCAGAGTGCCATTATTTATTTAAGCAGGAACCTTACAAGGTTGGTGATGGATTTGAGTATGGCATAAGATCTAGACACTGGAATAAATCTAGAAAAAACATATTTTATGAAAACTTCTAGAGGGGCTGAGGAAATAATGGGGCTTGATTTTTCAGTAATGTATTGGCAGATGCCAGATGCTTCTAAGCTCTGCACTCTAAAAACTCTTTGCAGCTGGCTTATATAGATATAATTTTGAACGGACCTCATTTTTGCCATTTAGCCTAATGGAATTTGAGGAAAGTTTCCAAAAATCCCATCATGAATAAAACTTCAATAACAGAATTTGTTTAAGGAAAATATACTTAAAAAATTGAGCTTTTAAACAACTCAAAAATAAGTAAAAAGCCTCATATCTCAAGGCGAGTTTAATCCCTTTAATTAATTCAATTATTAATGTTGCTAAGTACAAAAAAACATCGTTTTGAAAATAAGTAATATTTGCATATACACAAAGAAGATTGTCTTAAAAAAATTGTTTATTATAGAGAATTAAAGTACCTACAGAAAGTCTGCTCCTTAATTTTCAGGGCAACCCCTTAGAATTGTTGAAAAGCAGTGTCACAATGAAATAATTGTGCCAAATTTCTGTTCTAACAAATCTTAATATGAAAATTTTCTAATTTAATCTAGCGATATCAAAGCTATGATAACTCACGAATAAACCGCTCTATGAACAGGCCAATTGTTATAACATAGAATAAGAACAAATAAAATATGTTCTGTCTATTTTCTTCAAGGAAAGTGACAATAGCATCACACTTAAGAGCAAACCAGCTTTTCTCATCGTCCACAATCGGCTCAATATGAAAGCTTGTCATTCTGCAACAAACAAGTAAAACAAATATATAATGCAATGTGGTTTACACTGAACAATATAAAGTAAAATTTAAGTTTCTGTAACAATAACCAGAAATTATATCTTTTTGCCTATATAATTTGATGGTTAAATATTTGTAAAAGCCATTTTAAAATTAAGAAACATTTTAATAACTTTAGCTTTCTTCATTCTTTGTGCTATGCTAATAGATGCAGATAGGGTAAATAGAGGAAACCTCTGTTCTTCTGAAATCCTATATGCACTTCAGATACAATTCCCTTTTCTTCCACCCATTCTGTTGGTCTATTATTTAAGATATCTGGAGATATTTTAGTGATGCATTTAGATCTGCAATACCAATATTTCCCCTTTTCGTGAAGTATAAAAAGACTAATTCTTGTCCATGAGGCAGATATCTTTTCTTTTTCCTATATATATAAACAGCTGGGTAACCCAATTCTCATCCATCATTCTAAAAAAATTTCAAGGGGATTAAGTCTGACTTTCTTATTCTTCAGACCATCCATTACTATCTTACAGATGAGGATTATGTTCAGATTTTGACATTTATATGTCTAATTGAAGAGCTACATTAATATTATGTGGAAGAATGAATATTTTTTGTTTATGAAATCACTGTAACTTGGAGAGAAAACAAAAAACAAGTAAATAATTGAAATTTACCTTGCAACATTTGTTGATGTATCAAGGAAGTTCTGCTTAGCTCCCTTGCAGTCAAGTCCAATAGCAACGAAGTCTCCTTTATATTCTTTCATCATATGCTTGAAGTCGTTGTATGTAAGAAAGTCTTTTTCTTGTAATCCAGCATTCTGAAAGTATTATACATGGATAAGAAAATTTAATGATTTTTGAGGAATAAGTAAAAAAGTCCGTCACACAGGTTCTGTGCAAACTAAAAAGATTTCCCATGAGCTCGTATGGCACACCAGTTATTTGAAAGCACAAATTAATACTTGAGGAACGAAGAAATGCATAGAAGAACAATTATAGAGCATCAATAATTTATCAAGATGGTTTCTTCAACATTTTATGATCCAACACATTATAATGGATATACATTGAATTTTCCCAGCCCTCTAAACCCTCACTATTCCAAGTCTGATTTCAGCTAATAACAAATATGATCTTTAGGGTTGACTGAAATTAAATATCAAGTATGGCATAGATCACATTAACATTTCCATGAAAAGAAGGTAAAATCTTGATTGATGTCATCACAAAATGTATTTGCATTTATCTTATACTGTAAAAGTTCAATGATATGAATATTTGGTATTTACGCTTCCAAGAAAGTGGTTCACGATGTAGTACCTTATTGTTAATGAGTAGGAGTGGGGGTTTACTGAAGTCACAAAACTAAAAAATGCCTATAACTCAGTTAATATTCATGATAGAGAAAAAACATATATAACGGCCCCTCACTTCTTCTCGTCTAATTTTAAGTTTATATATGTTAGTCACTAACTATTACATTTCCAGCTTACTTTCTTGTTTACATAGTCTTCTTACAATGAGAGAAACTGAGAATAGTGCCAGCTCATCAGAGTGTCATACCAACTCGTGAGAAACCTGCTTAGTTTACTCAGCCCCTGTGAGGCAGACTTTTAGATATATATCTTAAATTATGTCATCTATGCGCTATTGTAAGGCTGTCCCCATTTTTACCGTCTATGAAGTAAAATGTTCCCATAGTTTGTCTAGAAGCATAAATTGGAGACTTTCGGGAGAGTAACAAATGGAGGATTGCTAAAAAATGCATTGCAAGGTTCAGGAGATTTTGTCATACTCCAATGCAGAATAGAACATAAGCCACATAGATTTTTCATTACAACACTGATTATTAAAACTTTTGTTTATACTAGAGACTCGAACAGAGTAAACGACGTTTTAATATTTCTTGTAACAGTAATTTATATAAAATAAAAAGTGTTTATTTTGTACCCGAAGGCTTTGACTATTTACCTGAAACATGCCATCAATGAGGTCTGTAACATGTTGGTCCGAGAGAGATGTAGTCCTTGCTATATCAACTAGGGAGCGGAGCATTTCAGACAGTTCTCCTTTATCAATCACTCCGTTTCTGTCATTGTCGCACATGTCGAATATTATTCTAAGCTTATCTTCTGTCTTGCCTCGGGAGAACAGGACTACTGTGTCGAGGAATTCCTGTAACAGATGATTTATAAAGCTTATTAGTATAAAAGAATCATAATGTCAAAAAATAATTTTTGAGACACTCTAATAGAGGTACCAACAGCTCAAGAATAAATTTACCAATTTTACCTTTCCTTCCTGAAAATCCAAATGGAATAAAATTCTATTTTCTAAAATACAGTAATAAAGGTTCAAACAAGATTCTAGATGGCTCTGTTACTATTAAATCATTATCTGATTGGCTAATAAGCTAGTTATGAATGTGTCAAAAACAAATATTCTAGATTTCAGTAAGTATTGCTCACATTCTTCTGGAGTAATTTCAATGGACATTTCACTTCTATTGTGGCGACATTTTACTAGTACCCATGATCAAGTTCTTAGGATTGAATGTGGACAAATGCCTTGACGGGTTCAATCATATTGAAGAATTAAGTAAAATTGCTTTGCTTCTTATTAAAATGTGGTAGAAAACATCTTTCAGCGGAAACTCTATTATTAATATGCTATGGATATTTCCATAGTTGGCTCCCTTATGGAGTTATGCAATGGGGCAACTCAAAAAATCATATTTTAATATTTAAATTGCAAAAGAGAGCAATATGGTTTATATAGAACAGAAAGTCGAGAGACTCCTGTAGTCCACTTTTCAAGGAGTCATAAATAATGACTTCCCTCAAAATATATATATATATACCAAACAATAAAGTTTGTGAAACAAAACATGAACTAATTTTTAGAAAAATAGTATAACACATGATAATAAAACAATATTTTAGAAATTGCCTCAAACCCCCACCCCCAGACATAAATAGTTCGAGAAAAGTGTATCATTTGCAGGAGTAAAACTCTTTAATGCTTTGCCTGTATGTAAAGTAAAATATTAACTTTTGTAATATTCCTTGACCTACCAGTAATACATTAACATTTTGGGATGTTGGAACATAGAGTCTGTATTAATTTAACTTCCTTCAACCACCTATTTTTTACTTCTACAAATTTAAAAGAATATTGTAGTCCCAAAAAATTTCAGATATTGGATTTCAACGGTATTATTTGTTTTTAACCTAACTGAATTTATTTTGACTACTTTCGGTATGTTGTTTGAACCTAACTTGCAAATCTCACAAACAAGTAGCCTTAGATTGTTGAAACTTCATATTTCGGCTGTTGTAACATCTACTTGTGGTAGATCTCTGTTTGTGAGATTTGCAAGTTAGGTGCAAACAACATACTGGAAATAGTCAAAATAAATTCTGGTAGGTTAAAAACAGATAATACCGTTGAAATCCAATATCTGAATTTTTTTTGTGACTACAATATTCTCTTAAATTTGTAGAAGTAAAAAATAGGTGGTTGAAGGAAGTTAAATTAATACAGACCCTATGTTCCAACATCTCAAAATGTTAATGTATTACTGGTAGCTCAAGTAGTATTACAAAAGTTTATATTTTATTTCAAGGCTGTTTAAATATATGGGTTACAATTTTGAATTTAGTTATTTGCATTACTATATTACCTGAAAAGATATTCTGCCGTCTCCATCCTTATCAACAATGTTGAACATCATCCTCACAAACACATCGTCGGATTTCATTCCAAGTGCTGCAGCAAACTCTGCACTACAACAGATAAAAATTAACAACTCTACAAACTTAATACATAAAACAACAAAATTTAATCAGACAGTTCTGAAGAATGAATGAGGTACATTCATGAGAACAGTTGATGTGTTTTTTGAGTCTGTTGTTTAGTTTACTTCTTTCTTATAGAACTGTTGAAATATTGTATACACACGATATGAGTAGGTAATTGTTTCCCTAGGCAGGTGTTACGATTTCCATAGAAGCAAGAAGAAAAGGAAGAAGGTCATAAGGGTGGGCAGTAGTTAACTGTAGCTTTCTGCTTTAGACAACAATACCAGGAAGAGTGGGGAGAACTACAATCAAGGTCAGAATTGTTAGAGAGGCATCCCTCTGTAGCCAGTAGCCTGGATTAATTAACTAATGATAACTATGATTAGCCAGTATGAGTATGCAGGCCACAACTTCAACGATATGATAGTGGCCCAATAATACTTCACTATATATTTATTAGGAGGCAAAGGACAAATTTTAGAAAGCACGATTAACCCGGTCTAGAGAAAGGATATCATCCTCTGCCATGAGCTGACCTTGTTTTTTAGTTTATTTGTTATTTTTACTCCTTCCAAGATGCTTTCTCTCTTATTATTGATAAAAAAGAGAGGAACATAACAAGAGATTGCAAAGATAGTAAATATGAAATTTGAACATTCTAAGGATAGTCATTTTGGAGTTATGTGAGTACTACAGATGTTGGCATACTACTAGTCAAAATGGGTTGAGAGAAGGTCAGAACGGATGATTCAATTGAAATTTGATGAATGGTAGTCTCCACGATTACAATACTTCCTTTACTTTGTACAAGAAAGTAAAAATTATAGCAAAAGATGATCCATAAGGGGGGATAAATTTAGGACAAATAACAGCAGTTAATGTGGCTTTGAAAATCATATAAATAAAGTTGTGATGTACATATTTATTTTAAGGTTTTGAATAGTCTTGTTGTTTGAATAATTAGTAATCACCGAGATAATGATGTCCTCATGACGACTTCTCCATCTGCCGGTGGGCCGGAGCGCCTTTCTCCAGGCCGTAATCCAAATGTAAGGGCATATGCTTCTCGGAAGAAGTGCTCGAGCCTTTTCTGCCTTCGCTCTTTAGTCTCTGCTTTTGACAGCATCACCTCTCTTGAAGCCTTAAATATATCACAATATTGGTTTAGTAGCACAATTACTCAAAATGCATTAGTGGACTTATTATCAAAAACCATAGTTAGAACATAGGTTTTTAACATAATTAAATTTAAATTTAATTTCAAATAAGTTATAAATAACTAAACAATAGCAGGGCACAAGTTTATTATATTTTATGTACCATAAATTGCACATAGGGTGTACGTAAAGTATATGGAATACATACATAACTATAAATCTATATGTCTAAATTTGAGTCAGGTTTATGGTATCTAAACTTAGTGTGGGGCGTTATGGGAAATTGAATACCATTATATAGTTATGCTATATAAGATATGGCATATACTAGATGGAGTATGTCCTGAATTAATACATGAAGCATTATACATAATTTGTATCACCATCCAATATGAGGTCCATTATGCATATAGTTGGATACATGGAGATTATGGGTTTTTAACATAAGAACTAGTAAACTAAATTTACCACCTAGAGTGGCTAGTTTTGATTCCCACCAGGGCAATAGAAATTTATTTAGTGACTAACTCATGAAATAAAATTATTAGTCCCACGCTAGAGAAAGGTGGTAACCTGTAAATAATCGGTCCTAATTAGCCAGAGCAGCAACAAGTTTATGTTAATAAGTAATAGTAATAATAATAATAAAATTAAATTTAATTTAATTTATTTAAACTCTAATTTTTTTCTGAAATTCTATTTTTATTCAAAATAACATTTTTTTTTTTCAACATCAATATTGAAATTAATGACTGACAGTCTATTTGCTCTTTTGTTACCTCCTAAAGCTGGTTCAAATATTTTCAAAACCTTTTTAACTAACCCAAAATACAAAAGGTGTATAATCCATGTGAATTTGTTTTTCAAACTAGGTGTAGGAGTTTCTCAAAGTCAACAAAAATTTCACAATTACTTAATATTAGTTTAGTGGAACCATCTAGAGAAAATAGACTTCAAATGTATATTCCTCTATCTTTAACTGTTGTTTTCATTTTTGAATTTCAAAATTTAGAATCCCAACATCCGGTAATCAAATGTTTTTATGTTACATGAGAATGGTTCAATAGAATCTAGACATTTTTTTGTATACGAATTAAAAGAATGAATATCAACATATGGTCTATGCCTTACTTTATCTAATAAGAGAAAGGGGATTATCATTAATATTGGTATTATTGAAAACATGAAAAGAGTAATTTGTGTTTAGAATTTATTTTTCAATACTGTTAAAGTAGATGAGTAATTCAACTGTTCTACTCATAAATTTGTCAATATTTGCTCAACTGTAATTTCATACTGCATGGTTATAACAAAAGTTGACTGAATTGAAGATACATTTTATATATATATATATATATATATATATATATATATATATATATATATATATAATAAATATAATTGTAACCTCTGTCTGTACATTGATTTTTTCGTGAAATTTCGCGATAACTTTTTGTTTCACATGTCATAGACACCTTAACTGTATTTTGTTCCTTTCGTGTCTGTTTGTTTTGTTTATTTGTTTGTTTGTTACCTTTTCACGCATAAACGGCTGAACCGAAGTTTATGAAACTTGGTATGTATATTACTACTAACCCAACTTAGACTTTAGTCTATATTAATATTGTCTGAGATGAACAGGAGTGGGGGTTATAAAGGAGGCCTGAAATTAAAAATAGCAATATTTCGTTTCCTATTGGTTTTTCTTCAAATATGCACAGAACAAAAGTTGGTTATTTTGATATTTAGAGTAACTATTGTTATATTTACTTTTGTTTTATAACAAAGTATATACGAGATATACACTAAAAAGCAAAGCGGGAGCCAACAGTTTTATTGGGCTCTAACAATTGAACGGAACTTAACAAAACTCGGTATGTGTGTTAGCACTAACTCCTCCGTGATAATAAGTGGTACCAACATTTCTAGAGAGGAGCAGGAGTGGGGGTTGTAAGAGAGCCCTGAAACTAAAAATAGTGATATTTCGTTTTCTATTGGTTTTTCGGCAAATAAGTACATAACAAAAGTTGTTTACTTTGTTATTTAGAGTAACTTTTGTTCTATTCACTTTTGTCGTATACCAAGTATAAACGAGATATACACTGAAAACTAAAACGATGGCCGACAATTGTATTGGGCACTAACGATTGAACGGAACTTAACAAAACTCGGTTTGTCAATTAGCATTAATTTTTCCATGATTATAAGCTATATTAAAATTTTTAGGTTCGAACGAGAGTGTGGGTTATAAGGGAGTCCTGAAATAAAAATTCGCGATATTTCATTGTCTATTTGTTTTTCGACAAACGTGCACATTGCAAAAGTTGTTTACTTTCTTATTTAGAGTAACTTTTGTTTTATACATTCTTTCGGGAACAAGGTATGAAGCAAGTAATTTGCGTAGAAATATTGATATGCTCAACAATTCTTTCCACCTAGTTTTATTTATTTCGGTTGGGTCTTTTGTCCCAAATAAAATTGTTCACCTCCGCTATAGATTTCAGCGTATATCTCGTTTATAATTCGGTTTAAGAAAAAAGTGTATATAAAAAAATAACTAAATAAACAACTTTTGTTATGTTAATATTTGCCGATAAACGAATAGAAAATGAAATACCGCTATTTTAAATTCAGGCCTCCCTTACAACCTCCCCTCCTGCCCGTCCCTAGAAATGTTGGTATGGCTTGTTATAATGAAAGCATTAGTGCTAATACATATACTGAGTTTTGTTTATTTCGGTTGGATCTTTTGTCCCAAATAAAATTGTTCACTTCCACAAAAGTTTTTAGCGTATATCTCGTTTATAATTCGGTATACGAAAAAAGTGTATATAACAAACGTTACTCTAAATAACAAAATAATCAACTTCTGTTATGCGCATATTTGCCAAAAAACTAATAGGAAACAAAATATCGCTATTTTTAATTTCTGGCTTCCCTTATAACCCCCACTCCTGTTCGTCTCAGAGAATTTTAATATAGCCTAAAGTCTAAGTTGGGTTAGTAGTAATATACATACCAAGTTTCATAAAATTCGGTTCAGCCGTTTATGCGTGAAAAGGTAACAAACAAACAAACAAATATACACGAAAGAAACAAAATGCAGTTATGGTGTCTATGGCATGTGAAACGAAAAGTTATCGTGAAATTTTGAGAAAAAAATCAATGTACAGACAGAGGTTACAATTTTATATATATATATATATATATATATATATATATATATATATATATATCTATATGTATAAAAGATGATTCATTTAAGCAATAAATAATTGGTACCTTATTTATTGTTCAATTTAATCCAATTTTTATATTGGAATGAAAATATTTTTATTCCAATCTGTGTAACTGGTAACACAGCTAGTTAATTTGTAAGATGAGACATGCCTGTTTCAAAATTCTAGTTCAGTATGAATGACACAAGTAAGTTCAAAAATTAAAATTAATTCTCACTTCTAAAATAACAAGGTGCTTCTTCTGCGAAGTGAGAAAGGAGTCAAGCTTATGTATGAACTTCCTCCGAGCTGAGAGAGTGTCAAACTCCAGCACTAAGTCGTGGTCCCTAGGAACCCGAACTAGCATCACTGGCCTTTTCTTCTTTCCTCGCTCAGGTGTCTGCCAACAAAAAAGTAAATAAAACTCACATACGTAATTTAAAAATATATATCAAGCAACCTTAATGCAGATATGCATAATATAATAAAATATATTTCTTGAGTTCATATCCCTTTTAAAAAGGAATCATTACCATGGTGTAAAAGCTATGCCTTGTAGTTACAACCATTATTCTTTGGAAGCTGCTCTTTCCACATTACTATGCTCACTCAAATCCATAAGATGTTTGATGTCCTCAAAATTGGATTATCTAGACCCCCTATTCCCAAGGACCTTCAAATATATTTATGATGAAATTGTTGTGCCTTATGATATGAACAAGAAGTTTCATTTTCCTTTTATCCATGGCCTTAATAAGATTATTGCTTTCAATTACCTCATTTAGAGCTTCCACATTGGATTTTTTTTTTCATTCCAACTTGTTCTAGCAAAAGCAATAGGAAAGTGTAATTAAATGTATAAATATATTATATTTACATAAAAAAATAACAACTCTCACATCTCTAATAAATAATAACAAAAAAATAATTATCTTTTGTTTTCTACAATTATTTGTCTTTGAGTATCCAATGTTTATTCTGCTGGGCATGCTTGAATGTGTTATACTGACTTAATTTCTTAATTTTAAAGAGCTGAAGTTTAACAGCCCTATCAAACAAGTTATTGACTAAAAAATATAGATTAGGTAGTTATTTGCCCCAAGGGAATGAAAGCAAAACCAAGACCTTACAATGAGTTAGGGGAAAAAGTTATGAATAAGCCTTCAATTTACTGAGGTATGATTTTTACTATTCACATCATTGGATATTTCTGTCCATGTCATTATGTTACTTGCCAACGTCTCACTGAATTACTTTCAGAGCACCTATTCTGATATTTATGCCTGGTCAGTGATAGTTTAGATTTGTTGTCTTGCAGTTTTAGTAGTAATATCTTGTATAATTTTAGTCCAAGGTACTTCATTTGTGATTTCTAGGTAATTAAAAAGTTATATTGAATATATAACTGGTAGATAAGACAAACGATTAAGTATAACTGAGATTTGGCATGGTTTTTTTGCCGTTACACCTCAATCATCCACTACGTCGACCAGGATTCCTGGAGTGATAGGTGTTCGTGTAGAAAAGTGGATGCTCTAAATGAGGGCTTCTTAAACATTTGTCATTTAAGACCCCATTTATGATTGCGAGTTTCTTGACGACCCCATACAAATATAAAAGAAAAATAAATTAATATTTATTGATGATTTATTTATTAGGTAACAATATACATATACATATGCAAATATATATGTTTAGAATTCGTTTTGAAACATACAAAAATCTAAAATTAAAAATTGCACAAAAATTATAGAATTGTATTTATTATAGTTTTCAAAAATAAAGGAGGATTCTGACAGTCTTAATTCTCTCGAACATATTCAAGTAGTTGCGTGGTAAGTATTAAGTTAAAAATTTAATGAGATGGATGTGCCTGTTTTTTTTATTGCCCACATACATCCGGAAGTAGAAAATCGCCTCGTCCTTCCAAAGGAAAGATAACTTTCTTTTTGTAAAAGAAGCATCGTCGAATCGAAGAATAGGTTGTAACTGTAGATAAAACATATTCGTCGAATCGACGAAAAAGTTGTAATTGTAGATAAAGCATATTCGTCTAATCGACAAATAAGTTGTAACTGAAGATAAAACATAAATTGTATTTTTATCTCTGGCGACCCCAGAATTTTGCTAGGCGACCCCAGAATTTTGCTAGGCAACCCCAAATGGGGTCGCGACCCATAGTTTAACAAGCCCTGCTCTAAATGGATCTAGGCTGAATGTAAGAATACAAGTTACTATCCGACTGATTGAATCAAAATTTAATGTAAAAATATGAGTATTTACTTACGACCGATTCTTCAACAGTCACAGTGTCAGTGTTTTTGAAGTTGACTGTTCTGAGTTTTTCGCCTTTTCTGTCAACCGTATGAAGAAAGGCTTCTGGTCCAAACCTCACCTTCACAACCCGCCTGTGGTTAGCATGCAGCCACTCCCTGCGTTAAATAGAAGCAGAAAATATAATGAGTCTTAATTAGGTAAATTATTCAAAAGAACTATAAAATAATATTGATGGGATTAATTGGCTAACAATGGTACTAATGTACTTTTTTATGGTAGAGTGGGTTCTGTTATACAGTTTAAAAAATGTTGGCGATTTCTAGGTCGATACAACTGATGAGTTGGAAAATATGAAATGCCTAGTTTACTTATTTTAAGTAAATTAAGCGCTTAGATTTAAAGTAAAAACCCATCTCTCATTTACAAATACTAACACAAATGGCTATTAAATTGATCTGCAGAGATCTCTCTT
This sequence comes from Riptortus pedestris, assembly GCA_019009955.1. Taxonomy (NCBI): domain Eukaryota; kingdom Metazoa; phylum Arthropoda; class Insecta; order Hemiptera; family Alydidae; genus Riptortus; species Riptortus pedestris. The sequence goes on along the minus strand of CM032230.1, from coordinate 11,167,127 downwards.
TTATTATTATCATATCTCTCATCTTGTGGAACAATGATGTATCAGTGAAATATTAGTAAAATTAGAAAACAAGTCATAATTGCCAGAAATCCTTGATTAATCAAAAGACACGACATTTCCCTAGTATTTTTTCTCTGGGGTATCTCACTCAAACTCTGGGGCTCAGGTTAGCCATGCGAGTTAAAGTGTTGACCTTTATCTCACATGGCAACCCTAGAGTGGCGAGTTCGATTCTTGCCTGGGCAAAGGAAATTATTTAGTGACGAAATTCATTAAATAATATCCTAAAATCCCACCCTGGCTAGAAAAAGGGTGGTAACCTGTAGATAACCCGTCCCAATTAGCCTGAGTTGCAAAAGGTGGACGTTAATAAATAATAATAACTCAAACTCTATTAAAAATTATCATGTCTTTTAATATTAATTTCAATCATCAGTATTGTTTAATTATCTGCTTATATTATAGAACTGTAAAGCCAATATGAATACTATACATTATTTACTAAATACCTTTGTAAAATATTTCACAAACTATAGAAATATAAATGACAAGCATACCTTACTGCCATTTTGTCAACAGTTGCAGGCGATGCTTTGTTTCCCGATTTTAATTGCTCTTGGTGCATCCTCAGCTGACGTCTCCTTCGATTCTGCAGTTTAACTACTCCATAACCAGCACCAGCTGTCACCAATGGGACCAGGCCAAGGAAAACACAAGCATAAACGTATGCCAGCTCACTACCCTATTTGATATTCAGAAAATTAGTTTTATCTGCGATTACTTTGTATTATATCTATTAACTTTATTGGCAAGAGATGGAGTCTTGTATCACAGAAGGATGCCATTGGTTTAGATCTGTCAGTGTTTACAAAACCTGAATGATTGAATATTTACTAATAATCTTCTCCCTTATTTTCTGAAAATTAATTTTCCATTCCATGTTCAAATTTCAGCCAACATTTTTCTCCAAAGAAGTAATCTTGATGAGCTTCAAAATGTAGTATTGTTTTTCAGGGTGTTATTTTAATGATTAATCAAAACTATAAATTTACATTTTTTGACTTTGGACAACTGAAAGTTGCAGTAACTTTCTCAATAGCATTATGAAAATTGCATCGATTTTTTAAAGTCAGTAATTCTTAATCAAAATCGGCTAAAATGATACAGATAACTTACATGAAAGGCAATTGGACTATAAAACCTCTAAAATAGCTATTTTATAGATTTGGTCAGCTCATAGATTTAGTTAGTGGCAAAATCCCTCAATTTCAAGAAAGACATAATAGACTCTTTCTTAAAGGTAATCAAATCTCAAATAAGGCTTGTGCTCTTGTTTATTAGCACTCAACAAATGGATAATCTGAACAAATAATAGGAATAAAGTCTATGGAATTGGTGAAATTAAATTTAAATTGTGTGGGTCAGGTCAGCCTTGTGAGTTAAAAGTGTTGGCGTTACTCTCACACGGTAACCTAGAGTGGCGAGTTTCATTACCCCATGGAGAATAGGAATTTATTTAGTGAAGAAATTATTACATAAAATCCTAAGACACACCCCGACTAGAAAAGGGTAACCTGTAGATAACCCATCCCTATTAGCCATAGTAGCAAAAAGTGGACGTTAATAAATAATAATAATTTAAATTGCAAATTTACTGATGGAGTTTTGTACGTGTTTCCTGAATTGGGAAAACAACAAATCTTAGACAGGGAACAGAAGTTTATCAGATAGTTTGGTGATTAACAAGCAGAGGAATATTACATAAAAACAAGTTTTTCGCTATCATGCATTATGAAATTATTAATATTTTTCTAGTAAAATATAATAAAATGTGGCTTATAAAAGAAATAAGCTGCTTAATATAGCAACCGGAGCTATAATTAAGTCAATGTTTTCTGTTCCTTCAGCAATATACAGGCTAAACTAATTTCTAATATGTAATTTACCTCAAAATAGTCATATCCCTTTAGATAGGAGCAATCTTCAAGCATGGTCGCATCCAGCTGCTGTGGCTGAGGGCAAGGATCCCCATCGTTCCAAAAGAATACATTTTCCTGCAAATCTTCGGGCCGGATATCAGTAGCATTCACTATTATATCATACATTCTCACTTTACGAAGCTCTTCTATTTCTTCGGGTGTGAAAATCCTGAAATATCACTATTATGAATTTAAATATACTCAGACGTTTATAAATAAGAGCTTGAGATTTCAGAAGGATATCATATCATGATCTAATGGCTATGCCTTGTAATTGCAACTATTGTGTTCTTCCAGAAGCCGCCCTTTTCATATTACTAAACCCACCAAAATCCATAAGATGTTTGATGCCCTTAAAATAGGATTTTCTAGTCCTCTTTCTTCCTCCATTCCCGGGTTGGGCCATACCTTCAAATATATTTGAGATGAAATCATTGAGCCTTATGATATGGCCAAAAAGTTTCACTCTCCTTTTTTGAATGCCCTTGAAAAGAGATTTGCTTTCAATTACCTCATTTAGAATTTCCACATTGAATTTTGTTTGATTCCAACATGTTCAGGTGATTTTACACCAAGTCCACACATTCATTGCTTCCAATCTATAAGGTTCCATTTAGTTAAGGTTCAACTTTTGCTCCCGTAAAGCAGTACACTCTATATGAAAGACCTAGCAAACATGATTTTTAGTATCCATGCTTATGTGGGTTATTAATTAAAATACTCCTTTTGCTTTGGAAGGTTTGTATAACAAGTGCTATTCTTCTATCAACTTCAGCTCTCATTGCTTCCTAGATAATTAAATTCCTTCACTTTTTCAAAGATGATATTTCCAATTCTAATTATTATATTTCCTTCCTTTTTTCTCTTCAACCAAAGCTTTTGTTTTCTGTGCATTTATCTTGAGTTAAAACTAATCTAGGCCATCCTTTACGACTTATAGCATTCGATTCATCTCTACTTCACACTTTGCCACCAGTGTTGTTATGTGCAAATCTGATGCAATGAATGGATTTACAACTAATCTGGTATACCTTCGGTTGTTTCTTACATTTCCATTATTTCAATAAACATATTGAACAGACAAAGTGACAGAGGGCACCCTTTGCTTAGATCTTTTTTAATTCTAGCTTCCCTTTCACATTCATTAATTATGATTTGTGAACCCTGATTTTTTATTGAAATCGACAATAAAAATAAAATAAATGTATGTAATTATGTGCCTTGGTGCCAACATATTTGGTATTTAGTAATTACTATGTTACTACTTAATTATACCCATCTTAAAGCCTACACCAGCTATGAGACTTCAATTAAATAGAGAAAAAGGGCAGTACTGATACTTTAAATCTTTCTTTAATTGGCAAAGAACTTTTGTAGTCCCCCCAATTACCGTTGATGTTAATGAATGGCCTCCACTAAATATGTCACAAGGTACCCATTTAGTAAATTACTACTGTAGACCCTTCTAATTCCTCCTTGGTCATGATGCTTAGTGGAATAAGATTGGTAGTACATTGAACTTGTGGTATGCATAAACACACAAGTTAATGCATATCATTCTTCAATCATATATTCCTCCTGTTGAGGGATGTTTTTCTGACAATTTGGCACTCAAAATGATTGAGCTCTACAATATATTAAGTATCAATTCATTCTCTACACTTACTAAGTCCTAGCAGAACAAAAGTGGAAACCACAAAATATCTTTTTGTATCACTTTATTAAAACTAGAGATACCATTTTCAAACCAATATTGAGAAGGCTGTCATGTTGTGATTTCGCCACAATGCCTGTGGAATAAGTGACACATGGTCCAAATTTATTTAATGATTGTAATTAAATTAGCTCTCATTAGTTAGTAACCGGTTCAAAATTTGGATTATTTAACTGGAACCCAATTATACATATTTGGACAATTTCTACAACGCCATTTAATCATCAATAAGTGATTATTGAAGAAAATATAACCTCTTCATAAGGAGCCATTTTCTGAAATGCATTGCAAAATATGTATGAATGAACAAAATGTATTGTGGAAACTTACAGTTTTATTTTTTAACCTGGTTCATATGTTTGTATTAAAGAGAAGTGGTATGGACTAAATTATTTTAATAGAAAGCTATTAAATACATTTTTATACATTACATATAATCAGACCTAAATACTAAAATTTCTACTGAAAACATACCCACTTTCTGAGTTCTCAAACCAAAATCTATCTGCATCCCTGAGCCTAGTAAATTGGTCTAATATAATCTCTGTAAACAACTCTCCAGGCCCGTCATTAGACTCTAACATCCCGCCTGAAATAAAGTATTCATTGAGAATTTGCAGTTGTTTTTTTTATTTTTTATTTTTAAGTGAATTCAAATAAAACTTTAAAGTTTTTACCAATGTATAAATCTATGTTGTTAATATTTCCATATGCTGCTCGCAATTTAGCTTCAAGTTGCGGCTCTCGGGCAAACAGCTCGGGGTTTATTTCAGAAAAATTCTTCAGTTTCGAAAGCCTAAATGACTGCCTCACCTGTTTTCAAAAAAGAGTTAAATAATTAGTAGTTTTTAAATTATACGGTTATAATTATATTTATTTTTTAAATCTAGTTATAATATATAATGTAGTTTTATCTGGAAAATATACAGTTGTAGCATTAAAAACCCTTCATAAAAATACACATATACAAAAGTATCTACATTTATTAAGGAATACAGAAGTGCAAGAAACATGTGAATAAAGTATAGATATATTTGAGAAAATAGTTCAAACAAATTGACTGTGCACAATTGTCAATAATGAACTCACAGATCTAGATCTAAATTTTACAGTGTTTTATATATGTATAATTATCAAATAGCCTTTACCCACAGGTAGAATGCATACCAATAAATGTGAAATAACCATTACTTACATAGTGTAGATCTGTTTGAATGGATTTCATTATTTTTTTTTTTAAAATTTGTTTGAAAGTACAAACAGAACATATGACAGTGTGCCTTCAGGTGATAAACATTTACAATTCCCTTATAATATTTAAATTACATCATTCACTAACAAAATTTAATGTGAGGGACAGACATCTGTACATTTCAATGAACAGCCATGTCAAAACTGTGAAGATAAATAGCACATAAAGAAGTGTGCGATCAACAGATCTCAAGAAAAACCAGCTCATTATACTTTTTTCGTAATAGATTTTTCTTTGAATAATCATATATACCCTAGTTAATCCTGTCTTGTCATTTTTGACTTATTTGCATTGGTAATAAGTTCGAATCACTTTACACATATATTTGAAACTCCTCCAATGGAGATGAAACAAGTTGACTGAAGTATAAATTAATGTTATTTATGTGTTTTCAGCATTGGTCCATCCCCGTATTTTGTTTCAACAGTATCTAATAGTTATGATGAAAATTAAGACACGGTCCAACCCGGAAGAAGTTTTTGTACATATATTATACTGTCATGAGATAAAATTCTGACTACAAACACAAAAAGCAAATATTTATTTTTTTAGTGTGTTGGTAATATCAAAAGGACCTCTCTGAATATATTATGAGAGGATAGTATTTTAATAGAAATATTAGAGCTAAAATTTTAATTTATACTTTAAAAAAAGCAGAATAATAAGAAATGTTAATAGTTAGAACTATCATCTCGCATTATAAATATAAATTTTAAGTTGCTTTATAAGTGCTGAAGAAAAAAAATAATTAGCACAAATCTCCTAGAAGGGCTAAGGCCTACAACATGACAGACCAAAGATAGCTAGTTCTTTATTCAAGTTGCTATTTAATTGTGCCACAATGAGGAGGAGGCAATGGGGAAATGGATAGAAGCTCAACCTCAAAGCCCAGTAATTGCAAGGCTAAATAAAATCCATTTTACAATCTATGGCCTTGACCCTAGCACCTCTAGTACAGAGTTAAAGTGTGTTATACACAACACCACCAACCTCTCCCTTTTTGCATTTACTAAATACTATTTTAAAAATTTAAAAAAGTGGTTTACACACTGTGTTATAATCAGGAATGCCATTGTCACGTCCTCTCATTATGTTCAATGCACCGAGGTCTCTCCTGGAGAATTCATTAGGGCCAAATAGCCTGTTGCGAACATCAGAGCATAGAGTTGTATCCTCCCGCTCTGCCAGCTGGGAACTCATGCCCAATAGTAGCTCTTCAAGGCTGCTCTCGCTCAGCACATCCTAAACAAAAAAAAAATATGAAGTCATATTGATGGAAATCAATTTCCCATTTAGTTAATCATCTCATCATGATTATCTGCTACATGGAAATCAATTACTGATTTACAGATGATACGATAGAAACTTACCTCAATATCCAATGATCCTATTTACTAGATGATCAAAATGAGGTGAGAGTGTTTCCATCAGTGAGCATTTAACGAAAAAAATCGTAAATATCTTATTATGCATTAAATTTTAAAATCTTATCCAATCTGGTTAGGTTAATTAAATTATGTGTTATTTATATTTTTACAATTTTATCCTTTAGTAACCTATCCTTTCTACTCATGTGCTTTTTTACAAAGCCATTATATCCCTAAAAATGTGTTCTCTAGTATCAACTTCAAGTCTCGTTTAATAGGTTTCTTACTAAACAAGAAATGGAGATTAGATTTCCATATTATGTCATCATTGAAGGTGCCAAGTTATAAAACACCCTAGTAATCAAAATTGTTATTTAATTATGACCAAACTTGATATTGGAAAATTTCATGTAAAGCTAAAGATGAAATTCAACCAGAAGGAAGGGAGGGGGTGAGGGGAACTGTGATTCCAAATATCTTTGCTTTACATCAAAAAATGTTATAAAACCAATTCTGTCAATCATGCTAGTTTCTACAAATATAATTCCATTTTACTAGAATTTGGGCTTATTTTAGCCATGTGAGTTATGATGTTGATCTTAAACTCACTAGGTAAATCTAGAGTCGTGAGTTTGATTCTCATCTGGGCATTAGTAATATACTTAGTGGTGAACTCATTAAATAAATTCCTTAGTCCCACCCTGACAAAAAATGAGGTAGTAGCCTGTAGATAATCCATCCCAATTAGTTTCAGTAGCACATAGGTAACGTTAATAAACAACATTTTAAAATCTGAATATCAACAGAGATAGTTTTGTTTTAAAACTTCAATAAACTACTTCTGCTTACGTGATTTACTTGTAAAGTTATTATCACTACATATCTTAAGCCATCTTGGGGCTGAGATTAGATATGTGAGTTAAGGCATTGATCTTATTCCCACACGGTTAACCTAGAGTGACGAGTTCAATTCCATGTGCAAGGAAATTGCTTGCCAGATATGCTCAACCAACCAACATCAACATTTTTCTTTTACAAATTAATATTTTTTATTGCAAGAAATAATCTTATTGATTACGAAAAATATTCAAATTGTCTTTAATAAATTACACCTGCTGCTCAAGCACACAAATTTTGCCAGATAGGTCAAAGCACAAAAAACTTGTACTTTGGTGTAGAAATCTTGTTTAAATACATATTAAGGTTATCATTCTTAAATTTTATCCACCTTGGTCGAATTTCAAGATTGGCTCTAGAACATTTTTCTAAGTAACTCATAATAATGGAGATATTTTGAATTTTCGAATTCCCGTCCTTCTATACCCCCTCTCTCTATTTCTGATTCCAACCAATTATGAATATGATCTTTAGTGTTGAATGAAACGGTTAAATATTGAGTATGGTATAGATCAAACAAACATTTATGAGCCAAATAATAAAATTATAATTGATAACGTCATCATATGTATATGACTGTATCTCATATAGTAAAGACCTGTTGAATAAAATATTTGGTACTTATCTTGTAATAACAAATATCATTTTATATTCGCTTATTATAAAGTCCAATGACTATCCAAAATTTTGATTAATAATCAAGGTAGAGAAAAGGTGTTTAGGTCAATGTTCGTATAAAATTAAATGTATAGCAAGATTGGTTATATACAATTTTTCAATCTGATTCATAGTATCGGATCATTTGAATTTTCGGTATCTCCCTCTCTAAACCTCTCTCCATCTGATCCGATTTCAGCTGTTAAAAAATTTTATCTTTAGTTTTACATGGAAAGCTTATATATTAATTTTGGTATGGCCAAATAAAAATTGTGAGTCAAAACGATAACAGACATAATATATATATATATATATATATATATATATATATATATGTCAGACCTCATTTTTGTCATCTCCAATATAGAATCGTTGGACATTTGAAGACATTTTTGAAAATCGTGTCATGAGTACAGCTCATTGGGAAATCTTCTAATTAAATACTTTGTGATTTAAAAATAATACCTTACAATTTATATTTGCAATGGTGTAGTCTTCAGCTCCTACATTAAAAAATATTAAAATTGCTAAAATATGAATAGTTATTGGCTTACACTGGAGTCCCACCAATGAGAGCAGAGGTGTATAGCAAGATTGCCCATAGCTGTCTTCCTGAAGTGGCACTGGCCGTCCCTCCTGTAGATCCCTGGGGGTATGAGTGTATGACCGAACCTGAATGCTGCAGTCTGGAATACGTGCGATATCCCAGGGTGGGTGTCCATCTTGTAGCCCGAGTATGGAGGCAGCTCTCTCCCAGTAAATGCAGGAACATATTCGTACGCTATAATATTCTGAAACAGAATTAAACACTTCACTATAATAAGATATAAGAAATTGATAGTATATAACTGATAAAGAGCTCTGTTAAAAAACTGTGTGTAAGTTTTGACATAGTCATTGTATAACTGCAATGTGGATTGATACTTCTATTCCTTTTTGAACTCAAGTTATATATTTATAAAATTACTATTTAATAGCTGTGTTACCCATCTTTGAAAAATTGAAATAGAAATATGGGTGAACAAAATAGGTTTTCTTCAACAATAACTTATTGTGTAGGAAAACAGGCGTATTTTGTCCATCCAGATTGATTGATTCATTCCTCTATCGCCCAGCATCCCTACAACAATTAAATAGAAACAGTTTCCTGCGTAAACATAAAGACCGGCTTAAACTTATGTTCAACCTCATTCTACAAGTTTCATCACATGCTTAACGCAAATGTTCTGTAAATGTACAGTCGATCAAGTGTTTTAGATGTAAAAAAGTGTGTCCTGCAGTGACTGTGTAACCTAAGAAGATTTCCTACATGTTGGAATGACACACTACTGATCTCATGTTAGCATGTGTTCTGTAGTTCAAAAAAAAAAAAATCCGATGAGTAGGTTAGAAGTGGGCGATTAATAAAATCATAATTGATGATGTCATCACATTAACTATTGGCATATATCTCACATAATAAAGGTCTGTCAAAAAACATTTTAGGTATTTATGCTTGGAATAAGATATTCCATGATATTTTCTTATTTTTAAAGTGTGATGACTGAAAGGGGTTTTACTGAAGGCTGAAATCTAAAAAATGCCAATAACTTGGTTAATATTGAAGATAAAGAAAATATGTATATGATAAAATTTATAAAACATTAAATTTGCAATAATATTGATTCTATACAATTTTTTGATTTGAAATACAATAAGGGAGATATTTTGAGTTTTCGAAATTCCTTACCTCTCAACCCCCCCCCCTCCCTCCCACTGGTCCGATTTCAGCCACTAGCAAACCAGATCTTTAGTTTTAGACAAAACGTTTAAATATCAAGTTTGGTACCAATCCTACAAAAATTATGACCACTAGAGCAGTAGCTTTATCATTTTTGGGTTATTGAGGCACAAAGGACATAATGACTGAGTAAACTACAATATTTTTTTAATATGTTAACAGGGATATCATATAGCGCTTTCAAATGGAATAATTTTACATGAGTTACAGCAGAACATTTTGTTTATTTAATTTAATAGGATCAGAAGGAAGTCAAGTGGTTTCAACATCGGACTTTTATTTCAACCCACCAAAGTTGGGGAACACAGCTAGGTATAATTATCTCTCCTTATTTAAACATTAGCTTACCTGAAGATGAGCTACAACGATCCTCCTAGCCCTATGGAAGACCTCTTCATCAGGCCAGTCTGGGTGCTCTGCCTGGACCCTCGCTGCTACAGTGTTGTGCCATCGGAACCACAGGATAGAGAATGTCAGCAGGGCAGGATTCTGGTTCGACCGAGGGTCGCCTAGAACTGGATTCGCCATCTATTAGTTATACTTTTCTCAAATATTCAGATCTTTATATATATATAAATTATGTTTTTGTATGGGACCATTTTTTTTATTTTTATGCTGCATGTCATTCCGAGACTAATGTCATAAAGGTTGGAATTCTTCTCTATTTGTTCACCTGTGTGCTTCTCAATCACTGAAGGACAGCTCAAGAGATTTCAATGATCTTAAAAAAATAACTGTGAACAAGCCTACAACTTTTCATTAATTGTAATACAATTAAAAATACATTTAATAGTTCCCTTCATTAAAATACATGCAATAATTCACCAATCGTAAAATCCACTTATAAATTAGTTATTTGTAACAATAAAATAATAGTTTCAATAATCATTCAATTAAATAAGGATAAATTTTATCCTTGCCCTTATCTATGTCCTCCTGAACAAAACCGTTTTGTCTCACATTTATTTTATTATGTTTCAAGATATTGACTTCAAAAGCCATAATCTAGAAAAGAGGAGTTGCATGAATACATATATTATATTATTATTATTTTATTAGCATCCAATATTTGCTATATGGTTAATTGAGATGGGTTATCTACCCTTTATCTACAGGTTACCACCATTTTCTTGCCAGGGTGGGACTAAGGATTTTATTTTATTTTAGATAAATGCCTATTGACTAGATGGGAATCAAACTCGCCGCTCCAGGTTTACTATATGAGATTAACATATTATATAAAAATTATAGTTATAAACTTTTATAGAATAGGTAATTTACCACTAGACAGTTTATATAGAAGCTAAGAACATTGCTTTAGTTTATCAAATATTTTTGAAGCTGAAATGTCAAAAATATTAAAAATATAAATGTGAGAATGAAAATGACTTCATTATGAAATTTACTTAACCAATATGTCAGAAGGTCAACAAAAATGAAAAAGTCCGTCACGCAGGGGCTGCGTAAACTAAGCAGATTTCCCACGTGAAGTTATACAATAGAGAAATTACACGAGAGCCGAGAAGTTAAGTAAACGGCCGAACTAGCTTTTGGCGGGAAAGTCACTCGTCCGTTAGCCGCCCAGATTTAATAAAAATGCAAATATCTCGGTTAATATTCAAGATAGAGAATAAATGTATATAACAATATTTATACTAAATTTAATTTTCAATAAGATTGATTCTGTACAATTTTTCGATCCGATGTATAGTAACGGAGATATTTCGAATTTTCGAAAATCCTCCCCTCTAAACCCCTACCACTGGTTCGATTTCAGCCGTTAACGAACTTGATCTTTCTTTTTACATAAAACGACTAAATATCGAGTTTGGTAACGATCAAACAAAAATTGCGACCGCTAGAGCGGTAACAGACAAAAAAATATATATATATATATATATATATATATATATATATATATATATATATATATATATAGTTTTGAACAGACCTCATTTTCGTCATCTACTAGGTAGGATCGACGGACATTTGAAGAAAAATTTCGAAAATTCCGTTATGAGTACGATCTCAATAGCTGATTTCCCCTAAGAGAAATCTGCTAAAAGGTCAATTAAATCATGATCACTCTTGATATCTTGGATCTTTTAGCAGATTTCCCTTAAGGGAAATCAGCTATTGAGGTCGTACTCATGACGCGAGTTTCGAAAAATTTCTTCAAATGTCCATCGATCCTACCCAGGAGATGACGAAAATGAGGTCCGTTCAAAATTTTATATATATATCTCTCTCTCTCTCTCTCTCTCTATATATATATATATATATATATATATATATATATATATATTTGTTTGTTAACGCTCTAGCGGTCGCAATTTTTGTTTGATCGTTACCAAACTCGGAATTTGATCGTTTTATGTAAAAAGGAAGATCAAGTTCGTTAATGGCTCAAATCGGTACAGTGGGAGGGGGGGTTTAGAGGGGGGATTTTCGGAAAATTCGAAATATCTCCGTTATTGTGCGTCGGATCTAAAAATTGTATAGAATCAATCTTATTACAAATTAAATTTACTATAAATATTATTCTATACATTTATTCCCTATCTTGAATATTAACCGAGATATTTGCATTTTTATTAAATTTGGGCCGGTGACGGATTTTTGAGTTTCCCGCCAAAACCTAGTTCGGCCCTTTGCCGTAAGTGTTGGGCTCTTGTATGGAGATTTCTCTATTGTATTACTTCACGTGGGAAATCTGCTTAGTTTACGCAGCCCCTGCGTGACGGACTTTTTGGTACACAGCTGTTTTGGCCTGACGTTGACATCATAAGAATTATATGGCGGGAGGTATACCACTGTCCTTCAAGTCGGTAAAACTTACATGTATTGTGGCTGTCACACTGACGTCTCGGATAGAACCGAGCAGCCTAGGATGATAGAGGGACACAGACTCTACAATAACTTATTTAATGCTGTACTGTGGAGCACTATCGTTTCACACTGTCTGAACACGGAACACTCTATACTGGCATTAGTTGTGTCCTGAGTTTTGTTTAATATTGTTCTGTTTGTGTATTTTTGTTAATATTTTGTTGCGTTTTTGTTCTATATGTTGCGTTATTGTAATTCTTCTATTAGTAATTATTTTTCTTTAAATTTAATCGCGTAAGTTGCAAAGCCGAAAAAAAAGGTAATAAAAAATAACATTTGGTATTAATTTAATATCGGTTTTACAGATCAAAAATAATACGCTTTACGTATAAAAGACCTTTTTTTAAAAAAAAAAAAAATATATGTAAATAGTGGATTATGTAAATGTACTTACGGAATAACCTCTCAGGAGTGAGAGTCCTGAGAACATGTGGTACAGGCTGGTTGAAGAGCGGTACTCTCATAGTGTTCTTGACCGGCAGTTTGCCTGCTTCATCAGTCAGCAAGCTGCCATTGGTGTAGGACCTCATCGTGCTGAGCCAAGCCTCGCTCGTTGAGTAGATGAAGCTACCGTCGATCCAGCTCGTCACACGGTTTATCTAATCATCATCATCACATATTAGAGTAATTAAAATTTATAAAAGGACACACACGCACGCGTGCTCTTACATAAACATACAAAATATGACAAAACAACGTTCGTTCAATATAAATAAATAGTATAGTACAACTCTATAATAATTGAACAAAAGATGTTATTGCCATCTACGGGCATACAAATGAAAATTTATTTTTATCTATCTAGTTATCCAGATATACCATGACGAATTCCAGAAATTGAAATCCTTTAGTAAGCAGCAGAGTTCATGAAACGTCCGTATATTCTCAATTTCCAAGTAAAACTCCCACAAGTAGAAGTGCGACTTTATTGAAGGCTGAAATCAAGGAAGTACGAATATCTTGCTAAATTTTTTGGTTACCAAAAATGCATTTAACAACAATTGTAGAACATCAATAGTTTAACAAGATGGGTTATATAACATTTTTCGCCCCGCCTCAGGAGGTAATATATATGCACTCGGCAACAAAAAAAAACTAACATGGAATTACTGCCATAGTTAGGTATATTAGAATAATCGGAGTTGATGTTAGGTATATTACCTGTTCCCTAGGGTTGTTGACACTCTGCCCGGTGGAAGGATCGTAGCTAGCTCTGTGGAAAGGTATAGACTTGCCTCCCTTGCCTTCTGGGTCGTACATCTCGTCACCTGGGTCTATGGGGATCTGGTGCAGTTCTATCGGGCAGCCTGGCTCAGAACCCATCACTACCTCAGAAGAGACTACCTGACCTGCAAACAACATAAATACAACAAGGCTTTCATAAATCGAAACGATTTGACTAGCAAACATAATATATAAAACAAACATGAGCAGATTACTGACTCAATACGGTGGGGTTCAATACTACTTAAAACAGATTTGGACTGGCACAAAATACAGAAGCTGGAAAATGAATTGTATTTTTTTCATAATTGTAGAAATTAATAAATTTTATTTAAATATAATTAAATGGTAATTATTTAAATCCTATTAATTTTCTAAAAATATTTTTATAAACAAAATTTATTCTCGCTCTATACAATTTTACCAGATTTCGTTCTAAGCCCTCTAAATGGTAAAATTCTATGCCCATCCTCTATTGTTCCAAATTCCACTACTTTTCAGTATAATAAATAGATGTTAACTCCTTTTCTCCTTTTCTTTGCAGATCCTCAATACCTTTTTCTGCAGCGGCAAGCAATCTTGGAGGGGTGTCAACTACCAACGCAACATAATTAGTGTAAATGAATTTTGAACCTACATGCAGGTGTTCCATAACCGAATTATTGTTATTAGTGTTCTACAGTTCTTCTTAGATCTTCTGTAAAGTACTCCAAATAATAGGACTCTTGCTCTCATCTGTTGTCTCGCCTTCATAAGCTCTAAACGTCTTGTATGTTTGTCCATTCAAACATTCAAGACCTTTTGGATCCTGAAATATTCTGCTTCCATTTAATTTCTTAAAACTCTTTTCTTCTGAAGAACACTGTATTTCTTCTAACGCAGTCTCATCTTGGAATGAATGTCTACCATTTTCTTAACTTACATCCTGAGAGAAATAATGGTGATTCCGGACATTTATAGATCTCTTATAGTCAGAGACCTCCAAGTTCACGTCACTCGGGTTATAGCGTTTTTTTTTTAAACCTTGTAACACAGTGCCTGGATTAAACAAATTCAATCGCAGTTTAATTCACTCCTGCCGGCTTATAGCACTTCATCTTGTCTACGGTTTCTTCTATCATCTATCCCACATGTTATCGTTGGTTTCTTGAGCCTGTTCTTCTTTCTCAATTGCCTTTCTAGTTACCACTTCCAATATCACATGATTGGCAAGTTAATTTACTTCAGAAGACTACCTTCCATTTTGTTGATTCTTTTTCTCAAAAGAGGCCGCGAGTTGGTCTCGTAATGGCTGAGGTTGAGTCTGCAATATGACATTATTGCTAATAGGGTAACACATCTTTCACGTATATAGAATTTACTCTATCTAGATCTGTACATCAGGAAAACTCGGTCCGAAAATAAAAAAATGGCTGAATTAAGGCAAAAAAGAATAAATAATTAACCAAATTCACATACTTACCGAAGAATGCAAGAAGTGCAGTTCTATTCTTGATAGATGGAAGTCCGTCCGAGCCTTTCATGAAGGTTTGGGATAGGTTCCTGGCTGATGGCCGATCTTCTCCTGCCATCATGTAAACTCCATCCCAATAAGCTGCCGGCGTCTTCCTCGTCATCTGCGACTCTGAAATAAACATAAATACTTGTAACCTTTACTGGATGATGAGAGTACATACATTTCTAAGGACGACTTAAAGACTTCGTTTTATCCTGATAATAATCGAACACTGCTAATTTTGGAGATCATGGCTCATTGACGAGTTAGAAAAGGAAAGAGGTGAATTTATAAATCCGTAAAGCCCGGGAAGAATGATGGTACTGTCGAATTGTGGGATTTGTTTTTCCTGGTTGTAGCATGTTTAAACACCTGGGGAGGATAGTTAAGGAGAGCAACTCCGCCTCTATAATGTGGTAACAGGTATAAAACCCCTATGTACGCAAGGACTCGATGCTTCTATGTACCCACAAATGCTTTCAACTGTGTGACTTGCAGGAAAGCAAACATGCAAACGTTTCAATCGTTCGCCAGACCATCCCGTGAAGGTCGTAAAAAAAAAGAATCTACAAAAATCAGAGTGCTCTGGACGCTTGAAGATCTCTGAGACAGATATTTGGAGCTGTTAGAGATGAGAACAGATGTAGAATATGGACTAACCACTAAATTTTTCAAATCTTGCAAACACAAAAACAACCCACTCATCAATGAAATAGGTAATTATAACAAACAAAGCACTGCTAGGTACGTACACAAACGAACGAAGCACATCTTACTCTAACACAAGAAACTGACTGAATCAATCAGGCTAGGCTAAAGACATGTAACCCCTTTATCTTAATCCATATTTTACCTCTAATCATATTAAATAATCATAAGAAAGTCTGTACTGTTAATATTATTAGCTCATAAGATCTCTTAAATTTGTAAATATTTAAAATAACTGTTATTCACTAAGTTGCAATATGACTGCCTACCTAGTCAATTGCATTTCAACAATCCTCGACTTAAATAGAAATTTTTATTTTATGTTTCTTTTTGTAAATTGCAGTGGTCAGAAGGAACACTATCAATTATCTTGTAAAAATTCTTGTTATTCAATAAAGGATTATTATAAAAAAAAAAAAAAAAAAAAAAAAATAATAAAAAAAAAAAAGATGTAGAATAAGTACTAACCCCAAACTGACTGACATGTACCAAGAACCTCATAGCATATGTGCTATTAAGAAGGTGATATTGCGATGACTACGTCACATCAAAATATATATTTATTAACTTTCTATTGGCCGCGAAATTGTTTTACGTCTAACTCTTTGTTTAAACATATTGGGACAAACAGGACATTAAGTTCGTCCGGAGAAGGGATAAAATAAAAATCTAGGCGAAATAATAATCGAACTAGACGAATCCTTGCGCTTTCAGCCTCCAGTAAAACTCAGCTCCTGTTCAAATTTCAAATCACTTATAACCGGGAGTCTTTATTTCTCCAGTAAACATTGAATGCAACATGAGATGAAACCCTAACTAATTTATTTTAGTATTTGGGAGATCTGTTCAGTTTACGCAATCCCTGTGAGACGATCGTTTTGATTTTAGATTCCGTAAACGAACAGCATATTTGAGCAGATTAACATTAAGGTTATACCCATTATGCCATTTTCGAAAAATGTCTTCAAATGCAGTACAATTGTTCTCTATCTTGAATATTAATCAAGGTATTTGCATTTTTTATTATTCAGTATTCAGTAAACCCCCACTTTAAATCATAGCACGTTAACTATTGGCCTTTATATAATGAAACGTCATATTGCAGTCTTAAATAAAAAATATTACTTTCAACAGTTCTTTACTAGATTAGAAACAGGCGAATACGTTGTATTTGACGTCACACGTGATTAAGTTTTTATTTCTTGAATCGTAACTGTTTAATGAACCTATACCATACTAGGTATTTAACAGTTTCAGTCACTACTAATCATCATATTCGGAAATGGGGAAATCTTACACGGAATAGCGGAATAGGGGAATTCAAAAATAAAACTAAAGTCCGTCACGCAGGGGCTGCGTAAACTAAGCAGATTTCCCATGTGAAGTTTTACAATAGAGAAATCTGCATACTGGTAACACAATACTACCGTGATTAAATACAAACGGTAATGAGAAATCTTTCAGTTAATTAAAATAAATTCCCAACTGAAACGGCTTCTGAATTGGAATAATAATTTATATTTTAATAACTCAAATTCCCTCCTGAGCCGACGGAAATGGCCGATCTAATCCGAACTATACCCGACAACAGACCATAAAAATGCAAATATCTCCGTTAATATTCAAGATAGAGAATAAATGTATATAATATTTATAGTAAATTTAATTTGCAATAAGATTGGTTCTATACAATCTTTCGATCTGATGCATAATAACGGAGATATTTTGAATTTTCGAAAATCCCCCCTCTAAACCCCCCCTCCCTCTAGTCCGATTTTAGCCATTAACGAACTTGATCTGTCTTTTTACATAAAACGGTTAAATATTGAGTTTCGTAACGATCAAACAAAAATTGCGACCGCTAGAGCGTTAACAGACAAATATATATATAATTTTGAACTGACCTCATTTTCGTCATCTCCTGGGTAGGATCGATGGACATTTGAAGAAATTTTTCGAAAATCGCGTCATGAGCACGACCTCAATAGCTGATTTCCCTTATGGGAAATCTGCTAAAATTCAAATTATCTCCGTTATTATGAGTGGAATCGAAAATGTTATAAAACCTATCTTGTAGAAGTATTGATGTTCTATACAGATTTTCTTTACTCAAATATTAAGCGAGCTATTCCTAGTTTTTTTCAAGCTTTTCAAAGTAGGAGTACTTCTACTTATCTTTATTTAGAAATAGATAATATATTATGACATGAGGTAATGCCTCCTATCAGCACTTGGGGAATCTGCTTAGTTTACGCAGCTCCTGCGAGGTGGATTTTTATAAGTAATATAACAGTAAATTCAAGCTTCCACGAATCTCTCAATGACTGAACGCCTTAAACTAATTTATTAAATGGCCGAAAGGCCCCTGTAACGAGCAAATCGATTATGATATTGGGGTGCCCGAAGGCTGCAGTCGATTATGGCGGAGAAAAGTCGAGACAGTTTTGTGTGTAAGAATGTATGATTCTTGACCATCTATGGACCGAGAGCAAAAACACCTTGCCTGTGGAGAAATTCCACTTGACCATTGGGAATGCGGGCCGATAGAAAGGCCTCCTTGTCATCAGGTGATTCAGCACCATTAGCCGGCCTATACAAGTGATGCCTGATCTCGTTGTGATTGACATCAGCTTGCGTCAGCTGTAGTCGTTAGCCCGGCCGCCACTTGGGGCTGCTGAAGTTTCAAGCCAACAAACTTCTCATGTTGGAGAGAACGGATGACTTACTTGACAGAACTCGTGTGCCTCAAGGGCCTCTCGTGAAAGTCTCACCGTTTCAAACAACGCCGTCATATATTTTTTCTGAAGTTTCATTGTTTATAAAACTGCTTACATTGGTTTAATTCAATAATCGTTTGTTAATTATTCACTGTTTAATACTGGGAATGAAAGCGCATTCTTCACGATGTAATCATGAAAACTTTCGGTTTTCTAATTTCAACATAATTCCCCTTTTTTGATCCTCCCTGAACTCATTTTGATTAACTAGTTTCGGTGTGACTTCTCACGCCCATTTTCTATTTCCAAGTAAAAATCCGATGAGTAGAAGTGGGGTTTACTGAAGGCCAAAAAGTCGTTCACGCAAGTGCTGCGTTAACTAATCAGATTCCCCTCGTGCTTCACGTTTTTGCATTTATCTTAAAACGTAAAAGTTCAATCGCAACAATATTTGGTATTTAGGCTTAAAATAAAATGCTTTGTAATGCAACAGCTTTTTGTTAATATTTCATGAATAGGAGAAGGCCGAAAACTAAAAAAATGCAAATATCTAGGCTAATAATCAAGATAGTGAAAAAACTTACAGAACAACATTTACAGAACATTAGATTTGCAATAAGGTTGGTATACAATTTTTAAATCATCAAATCATAATAATAACGGAGATATTAAGAATTTTTGAAACTCCACTCATCTAAACCCCCCTCCCACTGGTCGGAGTTCAGCCATTAACATACATAAACGTTTAAACATCAAGTTTCGTAACAATCAAACAAAAATTGAGACAGCTAGAGCGTTAATTGATATACGGGTATATAGTTTTGAACGGACCTCATTTTCGGCATCTCCTGGAAAGGATCGATTTGAGAACATTTTTTGAAAACCGCGTCATGAGTACAAGCTCACTAGTTGATTTCCTTCAAGGGAGATCTGTTAAAAGGAATGCTAGCTGGACTTGAGATGTTGACTGAAGTACTTAAGGTGAAAATCGGATGAGTAGAAGTAGGGGTTCACAAAAGAACAAACAAAAAAAAAACTCGGTTAATATTCGAGTTAGAGAAAACATGTGTAGAACAATAATTCTAGAAAACTAAAATTTCAATAGGATTTGATGTATAAAATGATTCGATACAATTCATAATAGCGATGACATTTCAAAAATATTTGCATACATCTCACACAGTAAATGTTTAATTAAAATATATTTTGCATTTAAGCTTCCAATAGAATGGTTCTTGGTATAACAGTTTATTCTTAGTATAAGCGGGAGGATTCACTGAAGTATTAAATATAAAAGAAAATCAAATGTCTCAGTTAATATTCATGTCGCGTTTTTTTAATGTCCACTGCTACATCTGTCTCTAGAAGAGCAACATACTCCTCTTATTTGTTGGGGCTCAAGACTGAAAATGTGCTAAGGCCTGACGCTGGAAAAAGCCTAGATTTTTTAAAGTTTTCTTTTCCTTATTGAAGAAAACTTCCAATCGAATTCATATTAACTTGTCCAAGATTGTAATCATGATGTCTTCCCTATTATCGCAATATTTTATAATTGCTTTTCCTTATTGGCACGACATAAATCTTGATAGGACAAACTGTTTCAAGTTTTTTTCACCCCGAAATGTTTATGCAATAAATATCTTTATTTATGAGAAGCAAACAAGGAACGGATGCAGGTTCTCCAACCTGACAAGCAAAACACTGATAAATGTTTGCCGTTCGGATTAGGTGTCATTCGTTACCGCCCCGACTAATGGGTCACGGCTGAATGCTTAATATAATTATACTGAAATATGACTAAAATAAAGTCGTTTAGAACTTTCTATTACGAAATGAAGTTTGTATGCAGGGGGAAACATCCAGAAGCAAGGCCAATTGCAGCTGTACTCGCCTCTTACGTCATTTCCACTGTGCCTTGTATCTAGGGTGTTTTACCTCGCTGATTAGGTAAAATGGATATCTCTTTGGAATGGGGGTGGTTATACTATCTCATTAAGCTACTAGAGCTGTGAGTATCACATTTAAATTAATACATCTAACAAGTGGTTGGCCTTACAACCTTTCTAATGACCCCTTTACTATTACTGAATTACAGACGGCATAACAAAAAGTGTTTCTGTGGCTTTTTTGAGTGATTTGCCGCTTTCCATCCTTCAATATTTAGAAACAATTCGCTAATAGCAATTTTTGACTTATATGAATAGATTTCGGTATTTTCATTTTAGAGGAAGCAGTAACATATATGCAGGTTTGCAACCATATAGAACAGTCCAATGTGGGGGTTTTACGGGAGATCAAAAAACAAAAATGTTTTAGTTTTTAAGCACAAAATAAAAGCATTTTATGAGATGTTATATTTAGGTACTTTTTAAATAAATATATATAGAAAAATACTGTTTTGTGCCTCTAATAAAGAGAGAAGCTATTCACAATTTTGGGTACCGTTCCATCCATCTTCCATTTTGCACGTTAGCGAACATAGATCTACACATTTGGAAAAATCCGATGTGACCTCCACAAGACTTATGTGTAAACTTATGAAATTAAACAAACGAAATGCTTAGTTGCGTTTTACTTAAAATTGTTTCATATGAAAGGGATGTACTATATCTCCGTTCAAACGCATCAAAGCGAAAAACAACGCAGAACATAATTTAAAGATGTTGGTATACAAAAAAGCTACTTTACTAATTTGTTGTACGAGATATGTCACGCCGACTTGTCAAATTGGTTTCTGGGAAGGCCAACACGGACAATTTTGTTCAAATCTGAATACCAATTTTTTAATTATATATTTAATATTGTTGTAACCTGTAATTTGGCGCCTCTCCTTTTGATGAAAGAGTCAAAATTAAAAAAAAAAATAAATAAATAAAAATAAAAGCTAGAAGAACTTCTCGATCAATAAAATAAGTACATTTTTTATGCTGACAGTTTCAGTGTATTTGTTGTACAAGGAATTTAGTGAAAGTTTGTAATACTAAATAACACTTTCGTCGAAAGGCATCGCGGTGAAGTACACACACGCACGCGTCCTCGTACTTAAAAATACAGAATATGACAAAGCAGCGTTCGTTCAAACTTGTAAACAGTATAGTAGAATTCCATAATAGTAGAAATAAAGGTGTTATTGCCATCTAGGGCAATACAAATGAAAAGTTATTTTTATCTATGTAATAATCCAGATATGCCATAACGAATTCCAGAAGTCAGAAAATTCAGCGGAGTTCATGAAACGTCCTTCACGTAGGGGTTGCGAATTCTAAGATTTCCCAAGTGCTGGTAATAATACACTTGTGATCTCAACTCACCACATATTGCCTATTTCTATGTAAAATACCCATGAGTACAACGGACCGGGGATTACTAAAGGCTGGAAACAAGAAAGAGAGAATAACCTGCTTAATATTTGAGTAACGAAAAAAAATCATAGAGTAACAATTTTATACCATCAATAGTTTAACAAGATAGAATGTATAACATTTTACATTTTTTTTCATAAAACGGAAATATTGAATTTTCTAGTCTCCCCCCCTCTATACTCAACTTCGAGTTTTGTGTAAATAAAATAAACATTTTTAAAACAAGAACGTAAAATCTCAATGGAAGAATTTGCATGAATCTCGCGTTATAAAGATTTCTTGAAAACAACATTTGATATTTAAGCTTAGAATAAAGTAGTTCATGATGTAACAGTGTATTTCTATTCTAACATGAGGTGGAGTGGGGGTTTACTGATGGCAGAAAACTAAAAAGTGCAAATATCTTGGTTAATATTGAGGAGAACATAAATGTATATAGCATTTATAGACAATTAAATTCAATAAGACCCGTTTAATACTAGTTTGCCATCCGACTCATAATAATGGAGATATTTTGAATTTTCGAAATTCACCCCTTTCCCCCACTAAACACCCCTATCCCAGGTCATATTATATATATATATATATATATATATATATATATATATAAACACACACACACGATTTTTTGGACCTCAATTGCTGATTACCCTTAAAGAAAATCTGCTAAAAAAACCAAGTCGCGTTTTTCAACAAACCAGTTCTAGATGATTTACATGCACAAGTCCGTTTTGACCTCCTGAATTATGATTTTAATTCTTGCCTCGAAAATGCATATTTGATCTTACGATACTCGATATTTAACCGTTTTGTTCAACACTAAAGATAATATTCGTTAATGCCTGAAATCCTGAAAATGCCTGAAAAGAGGAATAGCGGTGGGGGGGGGGTAAAGGGAGGGATTTCGGAAATTCAAAAAATCACCAATCTTGTAAGACTATTGGTCCTCCACAATTGTTGTGCTTTACATACTCAAATATTAAGTGAGTTATTCGTAATTTCGTGTTTTCAGTCTTCAGAAAATGCCCACTTCTACTAATCAGATTTTTACTTATAAATAGAGAATGTTCGGTGAGGTGAGTTCAGTAGTGTGTCATCTAGTCGTGGGAAATATGCTTAGTTAACGCAGCCCCTTCGTGATGTCTTTTTTTTAATGGTCGAGGTCGACAGAAGATTAGCTGGGGCCAAAGCTAGGGTTTGACAGCTCTGGGCTATATTGAGTTATTATAACACTGTGAAGCAATGAAAGAAGAATTCGCGTTCTGTTTCTTCTGTGAAATTCCATTTCCTTGGGAAAAAATGCTAACAAGAAACGAATGCAACATTCTAAATTTCAAGTAAAAAATTTGTTATTGCATTCATTATCATAGATATTATATTATTCATAGGTTCGGTCAATATCTATAATTTAATAATCCGACAGGAGCCATTATTACTGAACAAGGTGTAACATGATCCAGGATCTGCATACATTAATTCAAATTAGTTATCAAGACGTCAATTAATTTATTAAGCTCCTTGTTAACTTGTCAAATATATAAACAAAGGGGCTACTCAACTTATCTGCACTTGTCATGTAATACCTACTCTGCAAAGTCTAAACAGCTCGCACAAGTGATTCAGGAAAACCATTTGCGAACACAGTCATGATTACAAATTTTTATAATTAACTAAAATAAATGAGATGGAAATCAAAACCTCACTCATATTTGCATTTTTTATATTTTAAACCTTTATTGAACTCCGTTTTCAGTCAGTACGCTTTACCTATATGCCATTATATGATTAAATATCTTATTCCAACTTAAATACCAATTTGTTTTCAAAATAATCTTTATTACGCGAGATACATGTAAATACGTTGAGATCATCATTTAAGGTTTTGTTTTTGACTCGAAAATGTTTATTTGATATATGGTATACTCGATATTTAACAGTTGCATTAAGTGTTAAAGACAATATTTATTAATGACTGAAATCTGACTTTCAAGATAATCAAAAATGCAAAATGTTATGAATCGTATCAAAAAGTTCATAGAATCAATCTTGTTTAAGATATTGGTGCTCAATGATCTTTATTCGATACATTTTCTCGTAATATATAGCAAGTTATTCGTACGTTCTTGTTATTAGGACACAGTAAACCTCCTCTTCTATTCATCGGAGTTTTACTTAGAAATAGAAGATATATGCCGAGATGAGATCACTCGAGAGAGTGTGTCATCCAGCGCCTGGGAAATCTGCTTAGTTTACGCAACATCAGGTGATCAGACGCCGCATTAAAAAAAATACTAAAACATCAAATTATTATAATCAGTAGTTCCCATGAATTCACATAGTTTGCTAACACATTACACCTCGAAGAGAAGGGGTCATGCTATTCAAATTACACAGAATTAAAAGGTGACTTGGAAAGTAACTACAAAATACTATCTACGGCTAATGGTACTTCCATGTTCTAGTGAATGTTCCATTAAGGGTTTGGATAAACGGAGCCGCTGGGATGTGTTCCTATCCAGGAATGGAGTTGGTGTAAGAAGGGCCGACATGTGCAGCAGCTGTTAGCGGTGTGGGTAGGATACCGCCGGTCTCACAAGCTATATCCAAGTCTCAGTCACTTTTGGCAGATTTTCCGTAAGGGAAGCAAGTTTGTGAGATTTTAGTTGACCTTAAGACTCCAGATACTGAGAGGAATGCACGTTGACACTAGTTATTGTTTGGCGATTTCAGTAAACTGGTCGTTGATTGAGGGCACTGTAGCTTCAGGGTTTATTCTACTTTATATTAAAAATACTTTAATCTCAGTGTAATTTTATTTCTTCAATCGAGAAGTACTTCGGGACACCTGTTGAATTATCTGTACTTGTAGAATCCTGAATTGAATTGTAAGCGAAGAGGACAGGCAATATTTTATAGCTCTACCCCAATCCTGAGTTACATCTACAATTAAATATTACTTATATGTGAGTATTGGCTGAATTAATTCATTAATATTCCAGATAAGAAACTGTAATGTATCGCAATGGGGCTAGGTATAATATGAAGATTCGCACATTGCACTGTACTTGATCACTCCATGCAGTTTCCGGTCAGGGTTTTCCAATTAGACATGTCCAACTTCCAACTTACTAGAACTATTAAGGGTTCCGATAAATGTAGCTCCTGGGATATCCGAGATTTTTCTATCCGAGAATGGAGAAGGAAGAAAAGGGAAATATATGTGCAGCTACCGACATAGTTCGGACGAGTCGGATCGAAAAATATTATAAAACCAATAATGTTATACAAGTTATGCTCTACAAACGTTGTTCTTTATATTTCTTCGTAACTCGAATATTAAACTAGTTATTCCACTTTCTTGTTTTCAACTTACAGTAAACCCCCACTAGCAACAAACGAATTTTGACATAGAATAAGAGAATATATGATGAGATGATATGTGTGCCATACCAGCACATGGGAAAACTGATATGTTTACGCATCTCCTGCATGGCAGACATTTTTCATAGCATCATACATTTAGACAACAATGTTTAGTGTGTAAAGTGTCAAATATTTGATATGAGTTTTGTCAAGCTAAAATGGTGATTGCTCGGAGTGTGAGACGTGCGAAGGATACCGCCTCTCTCCCTCGCCTCTGGAGCTGTCAGCACGCCCTCTCACCGGGAGCCTACATCCTTTTCTGGCCAATACACGCTTTATCTCAAACTATATCCAGGTCCTTGCCTTTTTATTTCCTTACTCACTAAACACGTTCGGACAGCTGTTGAACCAGCCTCAATTGCCTGCCTTCATGAAACCATATGGCACGTTACGGGGGGCAAAAAATCCCAAGTGGGCTTGCCAAACGAACGTCATAAAAACAAACACTTTATAGTTCCACTCGAGACCTGATTTAGATTGCCTGCACTAGCTATGCGGGGCCGACAATCTCTTTTATACATTCTATACAATCTGAAACAATTCATTTATATTGCGCTCTGGGTTGGTTCTTCAAGATGGAAGGGCTGCAACTGTAAAACGGGATGTTTCAGGATCTCTTCCTGGAAAAATAAAGTCCGTCACGAAGATGCTGCGTAAACTAAGCAGAATTCCCACGTGCAGTTATAGCATACTGGGAATCTCATCTCACCACATATTCTCTATTTCTATTTATAAGATCTATGGGTAGAAGGGAAGTGGCGGATAGTGAGGGATGAAAACAAGAAAGTATGAATAGCTCGATTAGTATTTGCGTCCACAGTAGCAACCAATGGGTATCTACGAAGAAGGGCCTTTCCTGTTCAGAGTGGTCGACGGCTATCAAAATGAATGTCAACCTGATTCCTGTACACTCAATCCCTGGTAGGAACCTAGGACCAACCCGCTGCCGCCATTGCAGTGAGATTGAAACCCTTCCTCATGTCTTAGGTTCTTGCAAATGCAGAGAGTTGATGCACAACAGCCGTCACCATAAAGTAAGAACAGGCATAGCCCAATTAATAAAAAGATACCATGAAGATTGGAAAGTCTATGAGAAACGAAAAAGCAGATTTAGCAGCCAGAGAAGCCCATCAACTCGACTCCATCACCCCAAAAACAATTACATCTGCAGAACTCTACCAACCACTCAAAGAAGAAATTAATAAAAACTGGCAACACATGTGGAATGGAACCCAGAACAATAAACTAAAAACTATTAAAACCACCATCCGTCCATGGAAATATTCGACAAGAGACAACAGAAGAGATGAAGTTGTATTAGGAAGACTCCGAATTGGACACACACGACTTACGCATGGCTATCTTATGACAAAAGATCAACCCCCGATTTGTGAGAAATGTAACACAGAACTGACTATATATCACATATTAATGGAATGCCATAAGTATACAGATATTAGAAACAAAAATATCTCCAATAGTATAGAAGTGGCCCTTGGAGATGACCCGAAAGAACTCCATAAATTGTTTAATTTTGTAAAAAACACGAGTTTATACAAAGAAATTTAAAGGGCAATTGTGTGTATCCTCGTTTATATTGTTAAAATGGCGATATGGATGAGGATACCAAAATGTGAATTATAAATATTACAGGGCGATGATAACCTGGTAGTTTTTCGCCCTTAAACCCTATACAACAACAACAACTATGAAGAGGTGCAAATCGTCTGATGGGGGTCGCCCAGTAGACGAGGAAAAGAGGAGGATTTATGAACCTTACTGTGGGTACTTCAAGGAAAAATACTCAGTTGAAAAATAGAGTGTCAAAGGCTTGCTGATCGGTGCAAGAGGTGCAATATCCCAATGGACACCCGAAACTCTAAGAGAACTGAGATTATCCACGAACGACCTCCAGAATTTATCTACAGTCTTTATAAAACATTCGGCGAGAATTATAAATTATCATTTATACAAATGAAAGCACGTTGCAAAAGCTGCGCTCCTTTCCACCTGGCCCATCAATATTTAATACAAATTTCCTGTTTTAAAAAATATTTAAAAAAAAAAGAAAGATCTTTTTATTTGTTTAAAGATTTGTAAATTACATATTTTGAAAATTTTTAAATTTTTAGTTCTAAAGGCTGTATGTAAACAATCCATATCACATGAAAATATATTTTCTGTATATTGTATAGAAAATAACGTAAAATCCGCTGGCACTATTATTGTGTTGGAGCTGGAGATTCTGTTTTAACGCCCCTTATTATCCACGGTGGTTGCTCAGCAGGCTATTGTACATGCATTTAGAGGCTTCCATCTCGCTCTAGATGCACCACGAGCAAAGGAAGTTGCAATACATGTTGCACCGAAGGCTCATTATAAAAAAGGGTACAATGAAGAAATCGTCCGACAATAGAGCAGAGGGATTTGGAGGGAGTTGACGTTTCCTGCTAGAACGTTCCTGCTAGAATCATTCGTAGTGGTTAGAACCATTTTCATGTATGAATGTGAAACGTGGGTTTTCACAAAATAAAACAGAAAAAAGTAATGCTTTGGCTATATATAGTCGTGATAAAAAATATTTTGATCACCGTTTGTCCGCGAACTTAGAATATATTTTTTTTATTTCAAGAATTTGTAGATCTAAGTTCGTTAGTCAAGAAAATGAGAAAATAAGGAGAGTAGTGACAAGGAACATAAACTCAAAATTTCAAAGATTTCTCCAATAAGATTAGAAGTAGAAAAGAAATTCATAGTGTTATGTCGAAGAATTAGAAAAAAAACTTTCTATGCATTATGCTTTATTTAAAACATGTTTTGGGCCGATACAAGCAGATGTCTAAGAAACTGAGATATTCATGACTGATTTGTATCTACAATATAACTCGCCCTTGAAGTGAGCCTGCTATATCCTTTGGTAACCACCAAAATTATTATGACAGGAAGGTTAATAAAAGAATACCTTACATTGTTATTTGCCAATTTATTTCTAAATAGTAAATTTTTCGAAGAATGAAGACAAAAATTAGTTCAGTCACGAGTTGTTAAAAAGGAGGGTATTAAATATTGAATTTAATGAAATCAAGTGGGCTAGCATATATATACTGAAAGGAGCTTGAACATTTATTATACACTTTTACACAACATAATTATGTGACATGATTTTTTTTTTAGGCTTCCCGCAATATGTCGAACAGGTTCCCAACCACGTTTAAGATATGGAATCTCATTAATTCAGGCCAATTATTAATCAGAATCATAATTAATTATTTAAGATGAAATATTATTGATGTAGTTCAAACATTAAGCAAGTCTTTTTCTCTGAAGCAACGACATTCCTTCAAACTCCGTTTCTTTTGAGGACTGTTTTGAAATTCATTCCGTCATAGAAAGATTAGGAAAAAAAATAGTCAAAAATATAGCCGGATCATGTATGATTTCAATTCATTACAAATTGAATTATTACTTTTACTAATGTGATATCTCATTCATAATGTAAACGAATAACTGTTATTAGAGTTAAATACTTTGTTTGGTATTTAGTAAACTGTAAATTGATGTTTATAGACGAAAGATCCACGTGCTAGGCCGATATAAAGGATATAGAACATGTACCTGCTTGGGCTATGAAGTAAGTACGTTAAAAGCTGCCATCCGACGATGGTGTCCTCTCTTGAAGGGGATTCGAAATGGCTGGATGAACTACATCCAATACTTGGCCTCTAACGCACCAACGATTCACCAAGATATACAAGCCCAAACCCGCAAATACACGGGGTGCAATGACGGAGCACCACAGGAGCCCCAAATGTGTACCTAATCGCACTTCCAAGAAGTACAAGCAGTAACCATACTTATTATTACTTATTCTACTCAGGATAAGACTAAGGTTTTTATTTAATGAATTCGTCACTAAATAAATTCCTATTGCCAGGCGAGAATCGAATTCGGCACTCCAGGTTAACCACGTGAGATTAAGATCAATGCTTTAATTAACATGAATAAACACGTTATCTCTTTTATGAAGCTTAACATAACATGTTATGTCTTGTATTCTAATTTTGTTAAATTAGGTTATTTTCTCCAAGATATAAATTATAAAAGTATTTAAATACGTCCCGATTAGCCTAAGTTGCAAAAAGTGGACGTTAATAAATAAATAATAAGTAATAATAATTTAAATATGTGAGTACAACTAATTTGGTAACAGCATATGTTGCATGCTGAAAATAAATTTGCACGCAACAGGGTTTCTGTTGGGAAAGTGAAACCTGAATTACAATAGTATTTCATTCCGTTTAAGTAGTTTTTAATCGTTGTAGAATATTACTTAAGAGTGTATATTACAGGCGTGTAATGCCTTCAATTAATGTCAGTGGATAAATGCCAATATAGAAACCGGTGTGAGGTTCCTACAACACCTCAGCCAATTATCAGGTGAAATATTGCAGGCTGGGGTCATGGGCTAATATCCCATCCCTGTGACACTCTCCATGCGGCGCTCTCTCTGTGTGTGTGTGTGTGTGTGTGACCATTAGCGAGGGGACCGATGAGGTGGTTGACAGCTGCAATCAGCTGATTGAGCCAGACAATGGTCTATCAAAGCAGGCCTGCCAATCTTCTTCAAACAACCTGTCACCAATTTGGAAAGCCATTTTTTAGTTATTGTCGTCTTATTAACTTCATTATAATTCTTTTCTACTCCGTTTTCGACGCCTCACTCCTGAACAAATATTATCTCACACCGTACTAAGGAATAGAAAGAAAATCATGAACTGAGCTTTAAGTAGTTTTTGCACGAATCGTGAACTTTCTCTTTCTTTAAACTAATACCCATGTTGATCAGTCTCCTAACGAAGACAAACTTAACTTCTTTAATCTGAAATCCAAAAATAATGTTTGACTTTGGGCCAATCTAAAATGTCTAAACTAAATTTGTTCCAATTCGAAATGAACGACGCGTTTGAACTTGCAATGTGTAAATCAGGGGCACATCAGCACTCATTCTGCTACCAAGCTGTGTTGGGCTTTCTGTTTTCCACGCAGAGTATCCCTCTAACGTGGGAGTTTATTTAAGATTTGTGTGCTCCATCCTGCGGATACTACACACATTTCAATAATTACACAATAATAGCTCGTATACAATAATTGCAAATATTAATTTAATTATTTATTGACGTCCACATTTTAGCAGATTTCCCTTCAGGGAAATCAGCTATTAAGATTGTACTCATGACGGAATTTTTGAAATTTTTCTTCAATTGTCCATCGATCCTACCTAGTAGATGACGAAATCGAGGACCGTTCAAAACTGTATATGTATATATATATATATATATATATATATATATACACACAGTCTGTTACCGCTCTAGCGGTCGCAATTTTTGTTTGATCGTTACCAAACTCGATGTTTAGTCGTTTTATGTAAAAAGAAAGATCAAGTTCGTTAACGGCTGAAATCGGACCAGTGGGAGGGGGAGTTTAGAGGGGAGGATTTTCGAAAATTCGAAATATCTCCGTTACTATACGTCGGATCGAAAAATTGTATAGAATCAATCTTATTGCAAATAAAATTTACTATAAATATTGTTATATACATTTATTCTCTATCTTGAATATTAACCGAGATATTTGCATTTTTATTAAATCTGGGCGGCTTACGGACGAAGTGACTTTCCCACCAAAAGCTAGTTCTGCCGTTTCATTAACTGCTCGGCTCTCGTGAAGTTTCTCTGTTGTAAAACTTCACGTGGGAAATCTGCTTAGTTTATGCAGCCCCTGCGTGACGGACTTTTGCAACTAAGGCTAATTGGGACGCCCCCAATCTACAGGTTACCACCCTTTTCTAGCCAGTTGGATTACTCAGGATTTTATTTAATGAATTCCGTCACTAAATAAATTCCCTTGCCCAGACGGGAATCAAACTCGCCACTATATATTTACCGTGGGAAGATTAAGGTCAACCCCTTAACTCATATAGTGAACCTGAACCCCAAATATAAATATATTTATATAAAAATATAAATATTTTAAAAACATTAAATATAATTAAATTATTTATTAATGTCTACTTGTTTTGCAGCTGTCTTCTTAAGGCTAATTGGGACGGGTTACCTACAGGTTCCCACCCTTTTCTAGCCAGGGTGGGATTAATGATTTTATTTAATGAATTCCGTCACTAAATAAATTTCTTTGTAAAGGCGGGAATCGAGCTCACCACTCTAGGTTTACTATGCGAGACTAGGGTCAACGCCTTACTCACATGGCGAACCTGAACTCTAAATATAAAAATATAAATAATATAAAAACAATAAAAATAAAAGTAAATAAAAAAAAAAAAAACATATGTAAATATTACTTAGGTGTATGAACAGTAGGTGTAGATCTACGAAATGGGGTCCAGTTCTTGTATAATTGTATAAGTCCCTCGTTGTATGTTAGAAAAAGTTTTAGTTTGTCCGTCGGTCAAATTCCGTTTTGTTAGGTAAAGTACTTGATGAGGTCTTGGTCCGTCAAGTAATGTACAGTCATATGTTTGCTCAGCATAATTGTCACATTTGCATGTATTTGTTAGTAAGAATTTGTACAAGTTGTTTTTTGTAGGACATGTCCTAACCTCCTGGGCTACACAACTATACGTTATTGACAGATTTCCCTTCAGGTAAATAAAATGTTGATTAGTGAAGAGTAAGTTTGTAAGTAGAAAAAAAAATATTGAAGCCCTAATGAATTTAGTTGAATAAGTTTAGTTTGAGAGAATAAATATATACATGCTCCTGCCACGGGAAATCAAATAATCTGTACAATTCAATATCTTAATTATTATACAATTTATAATCCTATTATATCTATCGAAATCCCCTTGAGATTAGCTTGATAAGCGATTGAGATGCCTAGACAGCCGGGGAACCGGTTTTTGACGACTGTGGAAATCAACTAGCAAGTTGTGAACCCCGTATTATCAGCTCGAGTACATAATGGATTTTTAAACCCTACTCAAAAATCCATTCAGAACTCCTTAGGACCGCGGGGCTTTTTAGGATTAAGACGTAAGGCCAGA
Source organism: Riptortus pedestris (assembly GCA_019009955.1). Classification (NCBI taxonomy): domain Eukaryota; kingdom Metazoa; phylum Arthropoda; class Insecta; order Hemiptera; family Alydidae; genus Riptortus; species Riptortus pedestris. Next base: position 11,134,600 of record CM032230.1, on the reverse strand, counting down.
CAGATAGTGCTAACACTTTGGGACCCGCTCTGAAAAAGTGATCTTTAAGATAATGTGTCCTAAAACTAAACTGAACTCAAAGAAACCCATTAGTGACTATAGTCTAGCACCTTTGGGTTTGGTTTTAAAAGCCTTTGTGTGTGTTTGCTCACCTGGAATGTTGGGCAGTGAGAACTTATGTCTGAAAGTCGCTCATTCAGATAAAAATATAATTTAAAGATAAATAGAAAATGTGTACTAAAACTGAGACATGAAATGCAAAATCGTCATATTTTTTTCCTATTAGTTTTTTCGGTAAAGATGTACTTAACAGAAGTTCTTTTTTACTTTGTGTAACTTGTGTTATATACACTTGAGTCTTATACCAAAGTATAAACGAGAAGTACTCTAACCTGAACTAAGCAAACTCGGTATTAGAATTAGCATTTTTTCATAACGTTACACCATAGTGATCTATTTAAGCTATTCTTTTTTCCTAACTATTACGATTACTATAATGTTATCTGTGTATGCATAATACTCTTCTATTTTAAGATTGGGAGGATTTAAAGTGAGAAGAAATGATACAATTCTCAGTTTACACACAGGTTCTGCACCGGTCATATGGTGGAAATGCAAGTTATGATCACTTCTGTCCCACACCTCCCGACCTTACATTGGATTGTGCTTACATTTGATGCTTATATTTTTATTCTATTAAGTAGTGTTATTCTCAGAAACTTGAATTTGTTTAATTATCATTAATAAATAATTTAAAAGGATGAACGCTAGGGTAGGAGGGGTGAAAGCACTGGGGGATGTACCCAGTAATTTCTGGTATTTATAAATAAGTTATACTATACAATACTATGTACCATTATGAATATAAAGTTTACTTTCATGACATGCTAAAAAGTATTTTGTAATAATAGTTATTATTTACATAAGATAGCTGTCATGATAAAGCGGTTTACTTTTGGGCCAAGGAGCATTTATTCAATCATGGTTTGGAATAGAGAATACTATCCTTGAGTATGAATAATCAGGTCTATGATATTTTGAAAAAAGATACATAATACATTGTAATGTGTTCTGAAACTAAACACAGTGGCACAAGACAACATGACAAACTATAGTCTATCATACTTATAAAAATGCTCTATTTCTTTATTTAACACTAAAGATAATATCAGTTAATGGCTCAAATAGGACGTGGAATAGGATGATGAAGGGTAGAAAGGAATTCGAAAAATATTTAGAACCAACCTTGTTAAACTACTGATGCTTAAAAATTTTTGTTCTATACATTTTTTCGTAACTTAAATATTAAGCGAGTTATTACTATTTTCCTAATTTAAAATTATTTCATTTAACAATGACATAAGCTCCTTTCCAATGCATCACATCAAAAAATGTTCTAATACATGTTTTATAGACCTTTTAATGATAAACAAATAAGGTATAAAGTAATTTACATTTTTTATTTTCTAAATAAACAATCTACATCCTTCACTTTTAGACGATTTTTTTTAGAAAAGACTGGTGTAGAATTAGTTGTTACACCAGCTCCAAATACAAAATTTCAATATTATAAGGCCGTCTGTTGATTTGTTTTATTGATATCCGTTCTGAAATTAGTCAAAATGTTTCCATGGATAGTTAAAGCAGATAATTCCGCTGAAATCTGAAAATGGAAATTTTTAAATATTTCAATACTTTCTTCCCTTCGTACGAGTAAAAAAAAAAAAAAATTATGACTAAGCTGAAGTTTAAATTATTTTTAGAGGTCGCTTGAATATGTTGTGAATTGGCGAACTTTCCATCTGTCTTGAGTACAATTAAAATGTGCACGCAACAATCTTGAATTATATCTTTATTTTGTTATTTGTCTGGCATGTTGAGGACATGCCCAGCCAATCAGGTCTGTCTAGTGGTGCTATAAAGTATTTTTTATGAGATGTGTACCTTTCTCCGTTGATATTATAATAAGGCTGTTGATTTTATTTGGACACGTCTTTATCCAATAAAATATATCAAATATGACGGGTAAGGTGATACTAACCAGTGTCCCCTGCCCACCAGCTGTGATATTGGTCCAACGTGTCTGCTTGAAATAAAAGTCATCCACGATATAAATCTGAACTGGGTAGGAATTCACAGCCACGCCTCTACTTCTACAATATATCCGCTGTTAGCAAATTTAGGACAATGGAATTTTTATTTTCTGAAGTGGCGTTGATGAAGGATTACGATATACTAACTTCGATTCAATCTATGTTAATAAAACCCGAAGCTTTGTCTGGAATTCGATTTAAATTTATGGGGAAATATATGGTTTTCACGTTCGATTCCTTTAAAAAATAGGCTAAAAATTAACATTTTTGCCTGGTTAAATGTCTTAAAACAACGCCAAGGATATCAGCAAACTTTTATATTTCTTCCTCTACTGCATCACGGTTTAGAAAATACACGATTCGATTTTCTATATGGGAGTAGGGGTTTACTTCCAACTCAAAATATATGTTGTCAATATCCTCATTAATATTGTTTTTTATTTTAAGTAAATTATTTTTGTTTTTAATAAAATTTAAATAAAAAATAATACTATGAGGATATTCACAACAAAGGTTTTGAGTTGGAAGTAAAACACCACTACAAGATAAAAAATCGAATCATGTATTTTTTATTTAATTTACTTATTTTAGCAAATTTCCCTTAAGGGAAATCAGCTATTCAGGTAGTATTCATGGCGCGGATTTTCGAAAAATGTCTTCAAATGTCCATCGATCCTACCCAGGACATGACGAAAATGAGGCCCGTTCAAAATTATATATATGTCTGTTATCGCTCTAGCGGTCGCAATTTTCGTTTAATTGTGCTAAACTCGATATTTACACGTTTTATGTAAAAAGACAGACCAAGTTCGTTAATGGCTGAAATTGGACCAGAGAGAGAGGGGGGGGGGTTTAGAGGAGGGGGATTTTCGAAAACCAACCTTCATTGACATTCTGATGACAACGCAGAATGCTTCATTATGTCAATGTTTAAATTTAGCAGATTTACTTTAAGGGAAATCACCTAGGTCGTGCACAACCATGATGCTATTTGACGAAAATGAGATCCTTTCAAAATTATATATATATATATATATATATATTCGTCTTTACTGCTCAAATGGTCGTTACTTTTGTTTGATCAGTACTAAATTTGACATTTAAGCGTTTCATGAAAAGTCAAAGATGTGAAGATCTCATTAGCTCCCTATATTCCAGCTTGTGTCAAATCTGCTTATCTTACGCACCATCTGTGTGACCGACACTATCCTGAAGAACGTCAAAAAAAAAATAGCCAATGGACTCTTGCAAGTCAATCAGTAGTTGGTTGTTGTGGCTCAAAGTTCAATTTGAGCTTATCTCCACTTGTTGCGCCAACCTTAAAAGTCAACATAAAAGAGTTCTGTTCTGCAAAGCATCTGGAGCCAATCTAAATCAGTGGCCGAATAGACCTTTAAAGTACTTTATATGATGTGTATCATGGCATTCTAATGAGAGCCATTATTTTGTTTGGAGAGAGTTTATCGATTGAAATATTTGGAGCAGTGGGAGCAGAGCGAGGTGATAAGGGCCGACTCCTCTGTCCACCTTCTGCAGCCCAGCTCTAGCAATAAAAGTCATCAATGATATAAATCTGATGAGAAACTGGGTCGGAATCCGGTGCCACGCCTCCTCCTACCCGCCATCTTGCGTCCGTCGATAAATCAGAGCAAATATACACCAAAACAATTAATCCTTGACGTAGACTTCTTTCGTAATGAGCTTCTCATTAAAAACCTGTTGCATTTCAAAAGTCATAATGATTTGTCATTGCTCTCGTGCCGGTTGACGGTTCGAAACCTGATTTACACAACAAAAAACTAGTCCTGACCAAAAGTGAGGGACGTTAATTGCTGAAAGTGGCTGCCTTAACAATCTCGTTTCAAAATGGACTCCGCTATAAATATATTTGTTTCATTCTTTTGAAAAGTAGAATCACTTAAAACGTAATTAAGTTAATTGACACGTTTCATTCGGAATATCAGCTGACGGGAAAGCAATTTAGACGTGTAAAACTATAAGCGGTATGAATGCTGACAAGGTGTGAAGTCCCTCTGGCCATTATCTCTTTCGGTGTGCTTCAGCTTCGCAGGAAATAATTTAAAACTTTCCCCAAATGGATCCATGTTCAAACAGCTTTTATTATGAAATAACAGCTGTTTCGGCAATTAAGTATTGATGAATTACCGTAATATTGTAAGGCTTCCTGTATTGTTGTAATCAGTAATACCAGAGCTGATGCTTGTGTGTCTTGGAATCTCTGTGAAACCGCATCTCACAACAGTCTCGATAGGATCCTCCATAAGATATTAAAATTCAACGCAGAGGTTGGATATACTAAGCAGTTAACACACTTAGTTTTAACACAGTAATAATCTTAACAAATATTCTCTATTTCTAAGTAAAAATCAGATAAGTAGAAGAAGGGGTTTCCTAGTTTTAAAAGAAAGGCTTAAATACCGAGTACGCTATATATCTCACAAATATTTTCGAGATAAGAACTTAAAATTGAACTTATGGTGTCGCCGCATACAAGATACCCGTATTTGTTTGTATTCCACATATATGTGGCGATGATGGTTATCCCTCAGATTTGTACACGATGACGTCGCAGTGGGTTATGATGCCATTGCATGAACCAGCATAGATGATGTCATCTGCACGTTGTCATTTATATTTTTCCCTTTCTATGTATCCCGAGTAAAGAAGATTTGAAACTTTGGCTGGGCATGAGATGTTTAGGAATAGCCGAATAAAGTGAAAATTGTATTGGTATGAGTGGGAACGGAAGTGAAAAAAGTCCGTCACTAAACGTTTGCAGATTTACCATTTGCTGGTATGACACAATCATCATATTTTCTAATTCTACATGTAAATACGAGGAGTTGTACCAAATAGAGGTTCACTGAAAGCTGAAAATAAGAATGTACTAACTTCCTTAACATTTTTTGACCCGACTCATAATAGCCTTATTTTCTCCTCGGTTGGGTCGAAGGACGTTGTCTTTGTCATGGACATTGACATTTGGATATGTTTGGAAAATCCCGTCCTGAGTATAACCGCCGATTACCATATATCGCTGTAAAGCGTTAACTAAGAAGATTTCCAGGCAACCACAATTTTCGTTCGATGATTTCTAAAATTGGTGTCTAACCGTTTTATGTTAAAAAGAAAAAAATGAAATCTCTTTTTACGTGCACTCGAACTATCGTCCACTGACTTTCAATTCCACGCAACTACTTAATTTGAATTCCTCTTATCATGATCCATAATTGCGTAATGGTAATAAGTTAACTGGTATTAAGTTAAATTATCTTCACAGCTGAATGTTAAGTATGGAGTCCACTAATCCAAACATTAATTATAAAAATTACTCACGAATAGACCTGATGGTTTATTTAAAAATATTTATCAGAACTAATTAAAGTTGTCACATGATGCTCTCGTAATTCAATAAATTGATAAAAAACAAAATTTGTTTTTTTTATAAAGTTCTATCAGCACGTAATCCCTTCTACATCTCAGGATTTCATTTTTTCACGTCGAATCTACGCGAAGGTCGGACAGCTACTTGAGACAAAAAAAAATAAAGATTTAGGATCATGAGCCCCCCCCCCCCCAAAAAAAAAACAACAATTTGGAGTAGAATATATGGTTAGTGACTCTTATAGCCACTAACCATATATTCTACTCAAATTGTTAGTTAGGGTTTAAGGACTTATAAGTTAACTACTTATAAGTTAAACCCTAACTATAACAAGATAAATTCTTCTTAGCATAAGTATGTATGCATTTACATACTTGGAAAGCGCTCTTTGCACACTACCCTTCATGTGAATATTATAATAACTATAATACGCATTATTTTATTCATGAAGCTATTTCCAAAACATACAGCTATTAAGTTTATAACGTATATGAAGTGGTCCACTCATAATTAAGTATCAAGCTTGTTATGAAAGTAATTTCCTTTTTACTAGTAAATATTTTCAAAGGATTTTCTAAATAACGAAACTATATAAAACAAATTCTTTAAGTACCTCGACACACCGATTCTAATAAGCAGTTGATAAAAATTGAGTGAACTCTGTAGCGGCCGTAATTTTAGCAAATTTTCCATAAGGAACACACTTTTACTCATAGGATTTTTATTTGAAAATATTGAATATAAGGCGAGATCGATGGACATTTCAAGACAAGTTTGGAAAACCGCGTCATGAGTACAACCTCAATAGCTGATTCCTTAACGAAAATCTGCTAAAAACGTAAAGTTATGTTGCAAACGCCCAACGGGTTGTTTGAAGAATGAGTGCTGGTGTACACCTGGTCTACACATTGCTATTCATTTCGAATTTGAATAAATTTAGTTTAGAGATGTTCTAATGTCCAAAATTATTTTTGGATTTCAGAGTTTAAGAGGTAAAGATTGGCGTCGTTAATTAAAATGTTTTTGACCATCCTCTTCTACTCATTGGATTCGTATTTGGAAATAGAATATAAGGTAAGATGATATCAGTAGTGTGTCAAATTTGGTTAGTTCACGCAGCCCCTACGTGACGACTTTTTTTTTGTCATTAGGGTATAAGCCTTCTCCTCAAAAGCGAGAGTTGACCAGTGTGTTAGTCTTAATGTACTTAGTAAGACTCGAGGGTTCAATTTCTACCGACAATATGGTGCAATAGGATTTGATTTAGTGACTTACACGTTAAACAAAATCTTGAATACCACCCAGGCTAGAAAGGGTGGTGGTGACCTGTAGATAAGCCGTCCCAATTAGCCTTAGTAGCACGAAGTGGACGTTAATACATAATTTAATTTCTAGTGCGAAGGTGCCGGTAGGTCCATTCTGAGGAGGTATGTATGATATGCATTGAGGTTCCCCTAGAGACAGGTACCATGGCCGTATGGTCGTGAGAAGATAAGGCAGCTGATAGTTTGTGATCAAGGGAGAAAGTACCAGATAACCAAGGCTTCTATTATCTCTACTTGGAGCAATGTGTCAACAGGTTCCCACGTTAAAAGGAGCCGCTTCTAATGAGGTAACATGTTAATAAGGCATTTGTTTAACTAATCACCTCTAAGTAGAAGCAAATATATAAATATATTTATTAGTTTTAGAAAAGAATTTCGCTATTCGTCGATTCCATGGATTAGGATTCAATTTGTAAGGTTAATCAAGTTAGTGGTTATTGTATCCTACAATGAATTTTAGAGTGTTTCATTTGGTTGTTCGCATGACGCGAATTGTGAATTTTTGTTCATATTCCAATCAATCCGACCTTACACATAATTAGGCCACATAAGTACATATATGTATGTTGTAATAGCTAACCCCACAAACGTTGTTAACTAAGAATATTGAATTCGATTGCTATAATTAATAAAAAAAACAAAAAAACATAGTGTTTATTTTATTCTAGCGTTACATATACAACATTCTTTGTTTTATTTCCTGGTGCGTGCGTGAATAGTTTTATTGGTATTCCGACACGGGAACAGGCGGCATTAACTGGACATGCAAAAAGCATGGATTACATACACACACACACACACATATATATATATATATATATATATATATATATATATATATATATATATATATATATATATATATATATATATATATATATATATATATATATATATGTCTGTTACTGCTCTAGCGGTCGTTATTTTTGTCTTATCGTTACCAAACTTCATATATGACCGTTTTATGTAAGAATTTCGAAAATATCTCCGTTATTATGTGTCGGATCGAAACATGGTATTGAACCAATCTTATTCCAAATGTAATGTTCTATAAATGTTTTGTGCGTTTTTTTACTGTCTTGAATATTATCCGAGATATTTGCACGTATGAGGTAAATGCAAATACATGACGCACGTGAGAATTGTGCTTAGTTAACGCAGCACCTTCTTGTCGGACTTTTTAATCCAATGCATTGTAACGGAGATGTCGAATATCACTGGAAGTGCAACCAACCATTTCGTTTATTTAATATAATAGGAGTACAAGGAAGCCAAAATAAGACTTTTTTCCGTTTGGAGGTTGGTGGGTTTAATTGTAGGAAAGTTAAAAGTGAAGATAAAGTATGTTGTCCTAACGAAGGATGAGTTGGGATTCCGCCATTAGGTAGGCGGCGTACTGGAGACAAGGTCGTCTTGACCCAGAAAGGAAGCTTCTTCAAGATAATTGTGTTTGCTTTGATTGCGAAGGTGTTGTTCTGCTGGACCGGCTTTTTGCTCCGGCGGATGGTTCCCGACCTTGGGTCCTCTCGCTGCCCGATCACGTTCCTCCAAGAATGGCTCTGTTGAAACTATTGCAGGGCTCCTAGGACCTGAAGAGCTGTGTTATTGCGAAATACATGTAATATGACACTTGTTCTTCATGTAGCGGCGTGACAAGTTACCCCACCGGACTAGTTACCGGTCCCTCTTGCTGTCCGGCTCGTTAGTTTAATGTGGGGACTCTACAAGGCTAATTGGGACGAGCTATCTACTAGCTGATCTGACAGCCCACCCCCAGTCAACTCCTGTCTCTCTACCATTGGAATTTATATGACTGCTGTAAATCAATTCAATTGTCTGTAATACTATCACGTAAATTGAAAAGTCCGTCCCGCAAGGACTGCGTAAAAAGATTTCCCACGTGCTGTTATGACACACTACTGATCTCATCTCAGCATATTGTCTATTTCTAAATAAAAAAAAGTCCGCGTAAACTAAGCGATATAAAAAACCAGCCACTAGGCCATTGACAAGTATATACAAATATAATTCGGAAGTAACCCTAACATTATTTCATTTCATTTCATAACCATCTCATTTTCCTCGTTTACCTCTTAAAATCGATAGATATTTCAAGAAAGTTTAAAGTGAAAAGCCATTATTGAGAATTGACAGAAGAGAAAAAGTCCGAAAACGGTTGCTAAAAATCTACCATCCCAAACGAAGTGATCCTATTTACTTCTTCATGTTAATGAAATTATAAATGCAAACCATCCAGAGGCAAATAACGGAAAAACACGCTCCAATAAAAAGACAAGAGGGAGAATGATAAAAATAACTATAAAGTAGATAAATAGATTTGGTCAGGGTGGAGGCCAGATGGTTTCTGCTTTGATCAGATAAGATTCTGTGGCGATAAAATGTGGAACAAAACATGTGTCAGCTTCTACATTTACATCTTTTTTTCTACATCTTTTGCACTTTTCTATTTTGAGTGTCCGCCCTTCAATGGCATTCATCAGTATAGAGTTTTGCTTAGACTAGTTTCTAGGTTTTGCTTAAAATTAACTCAGAAAACTTAAAAGCGAAATATCTTATTTATGGCTGTGCGCCTGATTTCAACAGCACCATCAAATTCAGAAATCCGATCTTGTTAACACTAATTTTCATACATTTTCTCTACTAATTTTTTTTTCTGATCCAACTTTATGCAACCCTTTATTCACGAAGCTAATGTTAATCTGTAAAATGTTTTTCAAGTTAATTAGTTTTCTGTCCTACGCAATAACCTCTTACATTTTAAGGCGTCCGTGCAGTTCTTCAGTGAACCGAAGTCTGTTCATGCTGAGTATCCGAGATTTACAATTGTAAACAGGAGAAAGTGAGCTATGTAAATAGTGCCCACTAGGCCTTTGTTGGAATTGTAAATAGTCTCTTATTGCTCCAGGCCTTCGGATAAATATCTGATTAACGACGATCCTATAAATCGACTCTGGCTAAGGAGACAATCTGAAGGAAATGGTTGACAGAATAATTCTATGCTATCCTTCAACCGGATCTCCGCATAATTAACCCATTCAGATTCAATTGCACAATCAATTAGCCATGCACTCTGCCAGTGCATACAATTACATAAATTTACAAATGTACCTCGTATTACAACAGATTCAATGGCTAAGTTTGCTGGAGTGATGCATCGTCCATAATGATGCAAATTAGGAAATAATATTCGTGGTTAAAAACTAAACTATATGACACAACAATTTATGTTGTTCCGCGTAAATTTACGCAGCATTCTTAACCGTGGTTATCTTCTTTTGTTTTCAAGTAGCTTCTTTATGTTCTTTATGCCAGCTTTCTATTTTATTGGTTTTAACGCAGTATATAAACATACCCCCAAATATAGAAATTCGCTTACTAGCAATATCTGCAGGTTCGATGCTCATCTTACCATTGTTTAATCCCAGGGGAGTATTATTTCCAACTAATTCGTTACTAATAAAGATTTATACTAATAATCTCAGAAAATCATGAACCAAAGTATTTTCTAGAGATGTCATAGATCTGCAACCGTCCGACCATGAACCTTTAATGGGTCTTGGGGATAGAATAGCAACTATACTGGACATACAATGTGTGCCAGAAGTTAGATACCATCATTTTCCTACCAATGTCAATGTCCATAGCTAGCCTTAAAGTTATTGGCAATCTAAGGAGTTTGTAAAGAATTGTTTCCAATTATTACATTGGAAGGGTGTCTACACTCCCAGTTTACGTCTTTAATTTATTCGTATCTAAAACATTAAGGGAGTTATTTGTATAACACTTGCGTGATAGACTTTCATTTAGCTCTATCATCAACCATCTCAAGCTGGCCATAAATATCACGTATTTGCAAACCAAAGTTTTAAATAGGGGGTGGATTAGAGATTTGGATATGGAATGATGTTTGTAAGTTGTAGAAGAAAGTCTGTATATATCCCCCCCCCCCTCTAATAAGGATGGAGACCTAAAGAATTAACCTGTTTCCTCCCATTAAACAATTTTGCTGGTTAATAAACTTAATATTTAACGCATCCATATTTCCTTATTTGTAGCTTCAATTTGGCGCACCCTCGTCAGTATGTGTTAATTCAACCCTGAGTCCCTTGATATAAGATAGAAGTGTTGGACAATAAAACCCAGAAAGCCGGCCGCTAGCCAAGGTCTTTCTCTAGACTGGAGCGTTTTCATTGAGGCGGGAACAATAAAAGCCGAGACAAACCGTTCATGAGTGAGTCATGCATATGAATGGTGCGTGCGGACGCGCGGGGAATGACAGGTTGCCGCCTACCCCTGCCACGCCCTCGTGTCGAAACGGAGACCTTCCAGGTCTAGATTAGGGGAGGCTGATATATAGGGCTACGCAATGTCATCCAAAACTAGCTCATTAATTATCTACCTCTTTGTATATAAACATATAATCCCTTGCATCATACTTGGACGCGGATGTTTGAAGGCCTATAGACTGATATCTCTCATCTACCTGATAAATACTCTATTAGTATAATGATACCACATAGATTATGTTAATATAAACAGTTCCAGAAGGCGAGCTAGGATACGCCACAGGACAATCATAATGGTTCCGTGATATTTATGTCGTTTTTAATTCTTATGGGCTACTGAATCTGCCAATAAACACTCACAAACATAAATATTTCTTTATGTATGACCCTTTTGGGTCAAAGAGGCTTCTATACCAAGACCATTATTTTTAATTTTACATATTTCTATTTTCAGCCATCTGTAAACCCTGTCATATTAAATTGTTATATCATCTCGTTTTCGAAGCGTAGATACTTAATATTGTTTTGGACGGACCTTTATTATATGGGATATATGCAAATACATTATTTGATTACGTTCAATTAAAAAATGTTTGTTCTTATCTCTAAAATATTTATTTCGTCTATACCATACTCGATACATAATCTTTTCTTGGAACTTTTAAATTCATTGTCATTAATGGATGAAATTGTACTAAGGATAGGATGGGGGGGGGACAAAATATCTTCTTTATTATGAATCGCATAGAAAAATGTTATAGGACAATCTTGTTATACTATTCTTGCTCTTCAAGTGTTGTTTTATACATTTATACTTGTCTCGAAAATATTTATTTGATCTATACCGCACTCGATAATTCACCGTTCCAGTGAGCAGTATATATCATATTTGTTAGTGGCTGAAATCGGACCAGGAATAGTGGGGGTTTAGAGGGGGAAATGGAAAATATCTCCGTTTTAATGAGACGGATCGTAATATGTTATAGAATCAATTTTGTGAACTATTGATGTGCTACAATTGTTCCATGCATCTCAAGTATTAAACGAGTTATTCGTACCTTTTTTCAGCATTCAGTAACTCTTCCCACCCCTACAACACATTGTTTTGTATTTTTACTTAGAATTAAAAACTATATGATGAAGTTATATCACAAGTATGTAATACCAGCACTTGGGAAATCTGCTTGGCTTTCGCAGTTCCTGACGTTTTTCAGCTTTAGCTTTTTAAACCTTCACTAAAGGACTTTTTATAACTCAGTTTTCCATGTCAGGCTGATAAACTACATTTACTAATGAATGTGTATATTTATAAGTTGTTTATATTAGGGTCCATTAATAATTTTGAGTGAATAAGCAGGAGGGGGCCACCCTGATGGAGACAAATGATGGACTGCTGGCTTTCTTCATGTCCATCTTGATTAATAGCTGATAAGTTGTCGCTGATAATTATCTTCACAGCTGATAGGGCACGTCAGCTGTTCGTCACGGCTTCATAACTCTGCCTAACTCTTCTGTATTCACTCTATACTTGCTATTGTATTCGTCAACGGCGTCTGCTCTCCGGAATATATTGATTGGTGTCAAGATTAAAGTCGGAAATTGATGGTTTAGAATCATGAACACCCACTCCCGCTTATATGTTCAGCATGGTTATTTGATCAACTTTTTATCAGATATACTGAGCCTTCAGAAGTATGTTCAAATTTTAAATCTATACAACAGCCACGGCTTATAATCCAAGGAATAAACTAAAGTCCGTCACGCAGAGGACGCTTATTATAAAGAGATACGACCTTGCCACCCGGTGGACCGAAAAATGTTACATAACCAAAATAATTAATGAGGTACCTTTAATTTTCACTCACTCCAATGTTAACCATGTTATTTGTAATTTTTATTTTCAGCTTTAAGTTAACCCCCACTCCTACTCTTGCAATTTTTAGATATGGCAAATGCTTCACAAAGCTGTGTTAAGAAATATCTCGTGTTCAAAATCATCGAATGGAAACTCTATTATAATGCACTATGTTTATTTCCATAGTCCGGTAACATATAGCGTTATGCATTGGAGTAACTCAAAAAATAGTACTTTAATATTTAAATGGAAGAAAAGGGCAATAAGGTTTATATTCAAGAGAAAGTGGAGAGTCTCCTGTTGGGCACGCTCTAAGGAGTAAAAACTAATAGCTCTTTCCTCAATATATATGTACCATGCAATACATTTGTTTTGTTTTTGGAACAATAAGCTACAATCCCCCAACTACAAACACACATTCCGAGAAACCGTATAATTTTCTGGAGTAAAACTCATTAAATAAAAGTCCGTCACGCAGGGGCTGCGTAAACTAAGCAGATTTCCCACGTGAAGTTTTACAATAGAGAAATTTCAGAATAGAGAGTCAAACAGTTACGGGAACGGCCCGAACTAGCTCTTGACGGAAACTCACGACTAGACCCGAAGTTGGCCGATCTCATCTCAGAAGTTGAAAACAGAAAAATGCAAATATCTCGGTTAATATTCAAGATACAGAATTCATGTGTATAACATTATTTATAGTAAATTTAATTTTCAATAAGATTGATTCTATACAATTTTTCGATCTGACGTATAGTAACGGAAATATTTCAAATTTTAGAAAATCCTCTCCTCTAAACCCCCCCTCCCACTGGTCCGATTTCAGCCATTAACGAACTTGATCTTTATTTTTGCATAAAACGCTTAAATATCGAGTTTGGTAACGATCAAAAGAAAATTGCGACCGCTAGAGCGTTAACAGACAAATATATATATATATATATATATATATATATATATATATATATATATATATATATATAGATATATATACAGTAAAAACTGTCTAAAACGGAATGCAATTGGTCCGGCCATATTTTTCCGTTTTGACAGGTTTCCGTTTTAGACAGTTTGCTAGAAAAGGTATGAAATTTGTACATATTAAAAAAAAAGCAATAACTTGTGTTATTTTAGTAATTTAATAAAACTCAAGTAACATATATGTAATTTGAAATGAACAAATAGATTTACATTAATTTACGAAACTTAAATTTACATTACATTAATACAAGACACTAAAATTAAGATAATTTATGTAAGTATGTATGTATTATATGTACATTAACATTTTTTGAAAAAGCCGGTTATAGTTGTTTGGTGAACAGATTTAGAATAATGATTATAAATAATTTCTTTTGCATCTTGCATTATATCGAACAATTGCGGACAGTTTTTATTTGCTACAAACTCCACTAGATCATTTACAGCTTTAAGTGCTTCACTGAATGTTTTTATTTTCAATTCCCTTTCATTTTCTGGAATTGCTTTCGCCTCGTCGTCTGATTCAGTTCCTTTGCTTACAAAATCAACACCTCTAATTACGTATTCGACTACTTGGAGGTTATCATCGAAGTGTAACACGTCCTTACTTTCAACATCAAGTTTAGCTCTGCGGCATAGTTCAGACATTTCTTCATCGCTGTCGATTACATCGCGAACTTCCATTTGAGCATCCCCACTTGGGAATCCTGCCTTTACAAAACAATTTTTTACAGTAGCTGGAAGTACGCTCTTGGAAGATTACTGATGAAACCAACAGGACACAGTTCTTCGAAAATTCAATTCCATCACTTTCAAACCTAAGAGCCCTAATTCTATTTAAATCTAATGAAACAATTCCTCGAACCCTGTCCCTCACAAGATAGTTTGATTACAAGGTTGGCTATATTCCGTTTTAGGTGACTTTTCGTACCGAAAATAACCTTCCGTTTCCGGGTTAGACAGATTTCCGGCTTATACAGAGTGTTTTTAGGTATAAAGTTGGTCGGTTCCGAGATAATTTTTCCGTTTTGACAGATTTCCGTTTTATACAGAGTCCGTTTTAGACAGTTTTTACTGTATAATTTTGAACGGACCTCATTTTCGACATCTCCTGGGTAGGATCGATAGTCATTTGAGGAAATTTTTCAAAAATCGCGTCATGAGTACGACCTCAATAGCAGATTTCCCTTAAGGGAAATCTGCTAAAAGTATGCCCGAATGTGTTCTATCTGTTAAAAAAATTTCTTTGTTTAAAAATAAATTAAAGAACTTCATTCTGAAGGAGGTTTTATACACAAGATGAATACAATGAAAAATGCTTCAATTATAGTCCGTCACGCAGGGGCTGCGTAAACTAAGCAGATTTCCCACGTGAAGTTTTACAATAGGGAAATCTGCCTAATAACAACTGTAGTAGTAAGAACCTAAAACATTATTTAGGGCGTAATTTCCAGTAGTTTCTAGCCCCAAAAACAGTTAACCTAACCTCTAAACCTATTCACGAGGGACGATAGTTATCGAAACGGCCGCCAGAGCTCTCGGCGGAAAGTCCAAACATAGCCTACTGGTGACCACAAGCAGAATACAAATGCAAATATCTCGGTTAATATTCAAGATACAGAATAAATGTATAGAACAATATTTATAGTAAATTTAATTTGCAGTAAGATTTATACTATACAATTTTTCGATCCGACGCAAATAACGGAGATATTTTGAATTTTCAAAAATCCCCCCTCTAAATCCCCCCTCCCACTGGTCCGATTTCAGCCATTAACGAACTTGATCTTCCTTTTTACATAAAACGATTAAATTCCGAGTGTGGTAAAGATCAAACAAAAATTGCGACCGCTAGAGCGTTAACAGACAAATATATATATATATATATATATATATATATATATATATATATATATATATATATATATAATTTTGAACGGACCTCATTTTCGTCATCTCCTGGGTAGGATCGATGGACATTTGAAGAAATTTTTCGAAACTCGCATCATGAGTACGACCTCAATAGCTGATTTCCCTTAAGGGAAATCTGCTAAAAAACTACAAAATATTTGTCATAAAATTCGGTCTCAAAATAATTTATGACCATGTACCTGGGTTTATTTAAGGTGGGGAAAAGTCTCGTCATTTATACAAGAAAACTTTAAACAAAGTTTGTTAATAAATGATAAAATGTATGTTATATATTTAGAGTGGTTTTAAAATTGTCGAGGAAATTAAATATTACATATATTTATTAAATTGATACATTTTATATAATGTATTTATGGAATTTGAGCTAATTTTACAAGGAATGTGTTATATAATTATGAATGTTGTTCAAAATGTAAAGAAATTAATTGACATAATATTAATAAATTGTTTATAGAAAACAAAAATATTTGACGTATTCTATTATGTTCACTTTTAATGGAAATAAATATATTACAATATTACTCGTAACCAAAATAAATTTAAATGCGTCTTTACTTATGATTCAAATTCTGGAAGAAATTTAGAATATACTTTTAGATGACATCAGCCTGCCATTTCAACTCGTGGGAAATATGCTTAGTTTACGCAGCCCCTACGTGACGGTCTTTTGGTTGTATATTTCAGGGGAGGGGAGAGATTGTAACGGTGGCGGCGTTAAAGTCTCCCGGAGGTGAGACTATTCCCAGACAGAGTGGGATCTTCTTTCTGCTCTAGTTGCTGTCGGCGGGAAGTAGCTACCTCGGATGTTGTCACTAGCGTTTTTCCACCTTTGCATCACAACCTAAGCATTACACAGGGTCTCTCTCTCTCTCTCTCTCTCTCTCTCTCTCTCTCTCTCTCTCTCTCCCTCACACACACACACACACACACACACACACACACACATCATACATATATATGTGGGTGTGAGTGTATAATTTTGAACGGACCTCATTTTTGTCATCTCTTCTAATGTCATCAGAGCGATGGACTATTGAAGGACATTTTCGAAATTCTCGTGAGGAGCACAACAAGAACCTCCATAGCTGAAATCCCTCGAGGGTTCAATGATGTAAATGTATGGACATGTATGGGAGAATGAATAAGACGCAAACCTTGGTGTGTGTCAGCCATGAGTGAATGCACCGGCTGATGACGTTAGTGACAAATGACACTGGTCTATATTTGCATTGCATTCCAGGCCAGGGAGCAGTGGCGTAGCCAAGGTTTATGTTTTGAGCCAAGATCCTATCTTAAAAATTTAAATTACTCGACAATGCCGAAAAGTAAAGGGGTTACTTTGGTCTTAGTAGATTTTCCTAAGGGTTATCAGCTATTAGCAGATTTCCCTTAAGGGAAATCAGCTATTGAGGTCGTACTCATGACACGATTTTCGAAACATTTCTTCAAATGTCCATCGATCCTACCCAGGAGATGACGAAAATGAGGTCCGTTGAAAACTATATATATATATATATATATATATATATATATATATATATATATATATATATATATATATATAGGGGGATTTCGAAAATTCTAAATATCTCCGTTACTATACGTCGACTGGAATAATTGTATACAACCAATATTATTGCAAATTAAATTTACTATAAATGATGTTATATACATCTATTCTCTATATTGAATATTAACCGAGATATTTGCATTTTTATAAAGTGTAACGGACGAGATATGGTCGCTTCTATTAGTTTCCGCCGAGAGCTAGTTCGGCCGTTTTCGTAACTGTTCGGCACTCGTATGGAGATCTCTCTATTGTATAACTTTAGGTGGGAAATCTGCTTAGTTTACGCAGCCCGCGTGACGGACTTTTGTGTTAACGGCTACAAATCATTTCAGTTTAGTAAAATGTCTGTCAAGCAAGGACTCCAGCAAGCAGGTTTCCAACGTGGTTACACACTACTGACCTCATCTCACCATACACTCCTACTTCCAAATAAACATCCCATTAGTCGAAGCGGGCGGTTAATAAGATATGGATTAATGTTAAGACACCGTATTTGCATGTTTCTCAGCTTGTAAAGATTTTTTGTAAATAAAATATGGTATTTAAGCTCCTAAGACGTTTCATTATTGTTAAAGTGGGGATTTACTGAAGGCTGATTTGATCTGACTCATAGTAAGGTAGACATTTTGAATTTTCTTCCCACACCCCCCCCCTCCAACTCCGTTTTCGTCCGTTAACGAACTCCATCCTAAGTTATACATGAAACGCTTATATAGCGAGTTTGGTATCGATCAAACAGAAATTAGGACCGGAATTTTTTTTTCGGTTGGCATTACTGGTCTTTAAGACCTATAGTCGCCCGTGAGAGAGACTCGAGGAATTCGAGATCTGATTTGGGGAGGGCCATTGGGATCCAAGAGAGTCATAATTGTTGTTGTGTCATAAACCTGAGGGGTATAACGAGTATATACGTCTGACAGCCCAGACGTATATACTCGTTATACCTCACTGATCCATAAGCACTGAGGCAACGACCTCATGAACTATTGTTCTCCCTTGGCGGGGATGGAACCTGCACCTATTTTTACCTTCAGCTTAGTGGTAGATGAACTCAGGCCTTAAACTTAACCCGTCCGGTTATCGAATTACCACATATTTCGAATTTTCAACTGACCTCCTATCCTAGGTAGGACCGAAAGACAAAAAAGAGATTTTTCGAAAATCGCGTCATGAGAACAAACCCAATAACTGATTTCTCCTAAGCTACCGTCATTTTCTAATCACGGTGGTACTAAGGCGTTTATTTAATGAGTTCGTCACTAAATAAATTCCTATTGCCCAGGCGGTAATGGAACTTGCCGCTCTAGGTTTACCATTAAGACTAACGCCTTAACTTAGATTGCTAACCTGAACCCCGATACTAGAGATAAAAATGTACATAGGTTGATGTAATTTACATAGCTTTATGGTAATACCTCTAATCATAAATTTATTTCATTCGAGCTGGTTTCAAAGATTGCAACTAGCAAAAGGAAAGGCTTATACAAATAACCGTACGGTACTCCACCGCATGACTTAGGTCCAGGCTCCGTGATCAAATACAATAGCTGAGTAATGTAGCATGCTAGAGAAAGCTTATAAAAGCTGCCTTTAGCAAATAAATAATCCCTCTCCGACATTATTGTCGAGCGAGAGAGTCGTTTGAATTTCTGGTGCCTACTTTCATCAAGTCGCCATCAATAACTGCATACCAACGCAGAACCTCTAATCTTTTGTATGCTCAGATCTTTATGTGCATAAGAGCCGAGTGGGTTGGACGGTTTATGACTCGGGGCTGGATTAGATATTAGCCTTATTCAGGCTATGCAGACTATATGCCAAGCTGATCTTAGGATCAGGGGACTCTAGGGGAGGAGGTTATGAGGACCTGCGGTGGTTTCCCGCTGCCTCCTACATGTTTCTGTCCAAAAATATTAAAAAAAAGTCCGTCACGCAGGGGCTGCGTAAACTAAGCAGATTTCCCACGTGAAGTTTTACAATAGAGAAATCTGCATACTGGTAATACAAGCCCACTATGAATAAATACAAACGGTAATAAGAAAACTTTCAGTTAATTTTAATAAATTCCCAACTGAAACGGCTTCTGAATTGTAAAAATAATTTATATTTTAATAACTCAAATTTTAGTAGTACAAGAACTAAAGAAGGGGGAGGCGGCGGATGAACAGACCGTATTTGCATAAATCACACAAAGTAATAAAGGTAAGGTAAGGTTATAAACGACAGGTAAGGTTAGAAGAAGCTTCCACTTTAGCCGAGTACTAACGAAAATGGCCGATCTAATCCAAACTATACCCGACCACAGTCTTAATAAAAATGCAAATATCTCGGTTAATATTCAAGATAGAGAATAAATGAATATAACAATATTTATAGTATATTTAATTTGCAATAAGATTGGTTTTATATAATTTTACGAACCGATGCATAATAACGGAGATATTTCGAATTTTTGAAAATCCCCCTCTAAACCCCCCCCCCTCCCACTGGTCCGATTTCAGCCGTTAACATCTCACAGGGGCTGCGTACACTAAGGAGATATCCTACGTACTCATATTACACGTTAGTGACATCCACTCACCTCATACTTTTCTATATAAAAATCGATGCGTTGGCAAGTAGGTTTAACGAAGACTGAAAACAAAACCGTGCGAACAACTAGATCTGAAAAATGTGCATAGAATAGTTATTTATTATACAAGTGACGAAAGTAGATCATTTTACAACTCGAGTGAAACGTTTACCCATACGAGCGAAGCGAGTGTGGAAATTTCACGAGAGTTGTAAATTCTACTTTCGTCACGAGTGTAATATTAAATTTTTTCTGTAATCGTGTAATACATGATCAGATCTAACCAGAATATGAACAAAATTAGGATGTTGTGAAGATTATGGTATGTTGTTGGTAGGTTATAAGCATGGTTGTGAAAGGTTATAAGCATAGTTATAAAACAACTAGTGATGATTGTGAAGTAGTGGTTATAAACAAGTGCAGATTATAAACAAGGAAGGTAATTATTATTATATTTAAATTTTAAAATATATTGATTATTTCCACCAATAATTCATTCACATTTCAATTTATTTTGTTAAAATAAATTCTTACAATGTTAAAAAACATTTAAAAGCATTTAATTTCCAACTTCAAATTATTTTTTAATTTATACTTATTACTAATTAAGAAGGCAATTCACTTTCTTCACTCTATTGCAAAATGTTTCACTTTCTTCACTCATTTCAGTTTAGTAATGTTACCATTATTCAACGATTACAGAAAAAACTATTATATCCGGTTTCATCCAATAAATAATATGATCTTTATTAACTGAAAAGGTTAAATATCGAGTATGGTGTAGATCAAATAAACATTCTCGAGCCAAGAACGTCAAAATTCTATTGATTACGTCATCACGAATCTCATCAACGAATTTGGATGTATCTCGCTTAAAGATGTCCTCTGAAAATCAATATGTGGAAGTAAAGCTTAATGTGTTTCATAATATAACAGTTTACTGTTAATGACATGACTTCGGGGGGGGGGGTTTACTGTCGGCGGAAAATTAAAAAATCCGAAAATCTCGGTTAATATTCGTGATAGAGAAAAATGTATATAGTATTCATTTCAATTTATCGAATATTTATTTATAATATAATAGTATTTCGAAACGACGTATCATGACTGAGATATTTTGAATTTTCA
This sequence comes from Riptortus pedestris, assembly GCA_019009955.1. Classification (NCBI taxonomy): domain Eukaryota; kingdom Metazoa; phylum Arthropoda; class Insecta; order Hemiptera; family Alydidae; genus Riptortus; species Riptortus pedestris. Next base: position 11,113,431 of record CM032230.1, on the reverse strand, counting down.
AAATTCTCCCCCTATAAACCCACCAACCCCCCCCCCTATTCCGATTTCAGCCGTTAACTAATTTGATCTTTTGTTTTACCTAAAACACATTTCGATTTGGTAATGAGCAAATAAAATTGCTATCGCTTATATATAATTGAGCGATATATACATTTATATATATATATATATATATATATATATATATATATACAATTTTGAAAGGATCTCATTTTGCCATCTTGAAGAGATCGATGGAGATTTGAGAAGTTTTACGAAAGTCGTAGCATGAGTATAATCTTGATAGATGATTTCCCCAATAAGGAGGGAGGGGTATTAAATTAAGAGCGAAGTAATTTTAGCTAAGTGAGCTAAACAAATTTCCCTTATTAGAGGATATTCCCTGTTTGGAGCGCGAGACAAATTTAATCACTCATCTAATCTTTGTAAGAGCACAAGATTGCTGGGCCAGTGGTTTATGAGTGCATTACACAGCAATTCCAAAGAGGTTGCCCATGGAGAAATGCCCTCTTATCCTCTTGTATGTTAATCTCTCCTCTATCAACGCGCAAGCTTTAATGTCCTCCCACCTCCCCTGCATTAACTTTTGCTATTCATTCAAATATATTCAGTTTTAGGGTGTTTATATATATATATATATATATATATATATATATATATATATATATATATATATATAAATCAAGCAATCAACAGAAGTCGACGAGGAAAAGAGGAGGATTTATGAACCTTCTGTGGGTATTTCAAGAAAAAATACTCAATTGAAAAATAGAGCGTCAAATGGCATGTGATGCTGATAGGTGCAATTTCCCAAAGAACAGCCGAAGTTTTAAAAGAACTGGGATTATCCACAAATGACCTCCAGAATTTGTCTACAGTCGTTATCAACCATTCAGTGAGAACCATAAACTATCATTTATATAAATAAAGGCACCACGCAAAGCTGCTCTCCTTTCCACGTTGCCTATCAACATTTAATAGAAATGTCTTGTTTTAAAAAATAAAAATAATAATAAAAAAAAAGAAGAGATTTCTTTTAATATTACCCCATTAGGCAGTTTAGGAGGCTGTCCCTGAGGGGAACCCTCCAGAGGGAGACTAGCTTGTTTTGTTTGTTAGTTTATATATATATATATATATATATATATATATATATATATATATAATATATATATATATAGATGTTTTCGATAAGGCGACAAGATCTATATTAATATTATTTATAATATTAATGGCCTTTATTTTTAAGGCTTGTGACCATTGTTGATTAAAAGAAAATTACAGGGCGTGGGTGGATTTGGAGAGGAATATCGAAAATTAAGAATATCTCCGTTCTGAAGATTATATAATTACCTGTTATTGCAAATTTAATTTTCTGTAAATATGTGCTCCATATACATTTTCTCTATCTCGAATTTTAATCAAGACAATCGGTTTTTATATTTCTGAGCAAAAATTGTTAAAACGGTTATAGATATAAAAAAAAAAGTTTCAAATGATAGTTGTATGGTTTTTAATGTACTTTGAAACTGTGCAACCACATTTTACCTTTACTAGGACAATATTGTATATTTTATTTATTTTCATATTATTATTATTGAATACTTTAATACAGAGTGGTATGCATACAATTGGGTGGTCATTTCATGGTTAGCCCATTCATTGACAGAATAATGAAACATCTCCAAAAGACACATATCAATAAAATTTAACTGCACAGGGGATAAACATAATAATTACTTGCTTTCTGCTCATGGAGTAAAGGCAACTGTGTTTTTACTAACGGAGAACAGCTTTACCAACTATGTTATTCTCTATGAGAGTAAGCAAAAGTGTGAATCGCTAAAATTGCTGCTCAAGAAAACAGGGAAATACATTCTCTAAAAATAAAAATAAATGTAACAATTAATATTGTGTATTTACCAACAGAGCCCCAATCTGGGTGAGCGAGGTTGTTGTACCATCCATCGTATCTCTGGATCTCCGTGTAGCTCTCCTCCCTCCCTGCAAAACACAATCATACAAATAGTATCATATAAAATAATATGTAATTATTAGATACGTCACACTATTTTATGCTGGGTCAATGCTGTTATTAACAAAAATTATCTAATATAATGCCACCAATATTTACAAGGATTGAACGCAAAATTTTATTTAACCGACCGATTACGGGATTTTGACGTTGCAGTGGTTGCGTAAACAGATTTCCTTCGTGTTTGTATGACACACTAGTCACACAACCTCACCTTATATTCCATTTTCCTAAACATTCGATGAATAGATTGCTTCTAAGACATACTCGATCCGACTTATAATAATGGAGATACCTTAAATATTTGAATGATATATTGGCTCATTGTCAATGTTCCATGACTGAAAGTCCGTAAGGCAGGGGCTGCATAATCTAAGCAGATTTCCCACATGCTGGTATGACACAAAACTAATCTCATCTCACCTTATATTCTCTATTTCTATCTTTAAAAAAAACATGGTATTTAAGCTTCAAATAGTGTGTTTCATTATATTACAGAGTATTGTTATATCCTAGTTGATATTACAGTTAGAGAATGAATGTATATTACAATATTTGTAGTTGTATTTGTAATACGTTTAGTTTTCGATCCGACGTACAATAACGAAGATAAAAATTTTCTCCTCTAACCTTACCCCCACTGGTTTAATTTCTGCCATTAGCGAACTTGTTCTATAGATATTCATCACATAGGTCGAGTTTGGCAACGTTAAGACTAAAATAGCGACTGCTGGAGTGTTAACAGACAAATATATATTTTTTATAGGATCTATGGGCATTCGACATTTTTCGAAAATCGTGCCTCTTAAGGGAAATCTGCTAAAAATTCCATGAGTTGTAGAGGGAGTTTACGAGGGCTGAAAACAAGAAAGTAGTCAGCTGAATTTTTAAGGGATTTGCCGAAGCCTGAAAATTAAGGAATTCTAAAAATCTCGCGTAATTTTCGGTTGTACAAAACAATATTTTGGGACATTTAAATTTGCAATACGGTTGTTTATATATGGTTTTTGACCCAACTCATAATAACGGAGAATTATGAATTTTTGGACCCCGGGGTAGCTTTTGGGCGAATTATTTCGAGTAGATTACATTCTGATAATTGATATTTTTCCTGGATGCTGGCGACTGACGAACTTCAGACTGCACGAGTCCAATCTGCAAGCTCTGATAATGGAAATTCCTTTCTGCAAGTGAACTTTGCATAATAAAGCACTTGGGGAGGACAAGGTCATTTGATTTACACTGATTGATAGTTAATGGATCATAAAGTGTTTTTATACACCATAATAAGGTACGTTTCGTACATGGACAGTTATACAAAGATTTCTGTATTTATTACAGTTTTCCACTATTGTTTTAAAAACGACATACTAGGGCAAGGAAATCTAATATTGCATTTGTACTTTCTTTAAATTGAAAATGAAACTGGTCTCTCTCCTTCGTGCCTTCATGACCCGTACTCCAACTAGTGCCATAAATGTCTAGAATGGTGTGTACTAAATCACTGCCTTCCTCTGTGACCCGACTTGTTTAAGGCCTTAACGTGAGCATTTAATAGGGCGATGTTTCCCACGTTCCATCCTTGAGGTGTTAAGATTCGCATTGAGGCGAACGCCTCCATGTAGAATTATGACAGGCCCAACTAACCAGCTGGATTATAAGGCCCGGACTGTGCCTCAGGGATTAAGGAGGCTCGAAACCCATTTCTGGAAGAGAGATAAATCATGGCCGGCCGGCATAACTTCTGAAGCCGCCGCTTAGGGTTGGCTGCAAGATTTATGCAGGCCGAACCGCAGCTGGGGTCTCGCTCATTGTTTTAAATGCGGCCCTCCAGTCAGATCGGCACTGTCACATTGATGAATTGGATACGCTCTATGCTTGGGTCATGAACAGCCTTTTCCCTATCTTGGATGCACCGGCTCAACTATTTGCAATATATGCATTTGCCAGCCCAAAACTACGTATAGGCGCTCACTCACACACCTGTCACTCGCGAACAGACACAGTTTTAATTAGGCGCAAAACTTATGCTGGATAATTTAAAAAAAAAAATATGAAAAATATGATTGCGACACCTCATGAGTGCCTTGTACTCCTATTAAGTTAAGTAAACGAAATTTTCGCAGTATTTAATTTATTAAGATATATACATTTTCGTTACAATACGTCTGATCGAAAACCGCCACAAAATGTAATACAGATCTTTATGCATAAAAAAGGTTTTCATTTAAATCTTCTGCATCCCTAATGGAATTATAATATAATTTCATTTTTGCTTCCCATTATTTACCCACCTCCTGTCGATTCCCATCAAAAGAGGATGGATGTACTTAACTAAATGTTACAAGATTCCTAAATATGAAGTTTCAACATTCTAAGACTAATCGTTTTCGTTACGTGTGAACGTAACACTCGAACTAGTCAAAATGGATTAAGAGAGAATCAAAATAGATACCGACAAAATCAGAATTTACCAATATGTGCAAAGGGCGTAAAGAAAAAGAAATTGGAGATCTCAAAGAGTAATTGAAATAGTTCGGGAAGTAATTTTTGCTGGTGTTTATATTATATTTCTCTAATAAAAGTGTAAACATATTTCTCAAACAACTCGTTGAAATTTTTGCTGTACTAGCTACTACCAGTAGAAACTTCAAGAGCACCTCCAATGGATGTATACATTTCGAACGGGTATAAACACATTATCATATCTCGAGATGTTCTGCATTAGCAGACAAATAGGATATTACAGGGCCATGGCACTGACGAGCATCAGTAACAATGCCAGACTTACGGAACTGTTCAGTAAACCGACATCCTTTCCAGAAACACAAACAGTAGTCTGCAATCTAGATACAATGGATTGTTATAGGTTTCCAAAAAGACATTTGGTTCAAAGAGGAAAGAATGGCTGGCCCAGACAGTGATGGATCGTCGACTTCAAGCAGCTCTTACTTTGTCCGTTTTTTTTTGTTCCAGTATGGCGCAGTGAAATCAGAAAATGGTAATGAGCCTAACAGTTTTTAATCTTAAAGCAAATCAAATATTGAGGTTGTCCTCACTACTACCATTGAAATTTAGACTATAGCCTTTTATATTAATGAGCACTTCACATCCTACATAAGTTCGAATTTCTGTATTCACACAGCTATTCCAAAAATATATATATATATATATATATATATATATATTTTTATTTATTTATTTATTTATTGGAGCTTCACAGCTTTGGCGATGTTGCTCTAAACAAAAACAATACAACTTCAAAAACAAAACAATACAAAAAAAAATTAACAAAATTAAACAAAACAGAAATGGAACACAAAACACAAAAGGAAAACAAAACAGATAAGGAACACAAAACGCAAAAGGAACACAAACCAGAAAAGGAACAGAAAACATAAAAGGATTACAAAACAGAGAGAAAACACGAAAAACAGAGATGAAATCAAAATAGAAATGGGAATGAAATAGAAACGCAACTCAAAACAAAGCTGAAAAAAAAGATCACAACAGGCGAAATTAAACACAAAAACTGAATGAAACACAAAAACGGATCTGACCCTCAAAAACGGAAATGTAACTCAAAAACAAAATGTAACTCAAAAACAAGAATGAAAATCAAAAAACAAAAAGTGAACAAAACAAAGAAAAAAAAATAAACAAGAGAACAAATAAAGACAAAATTCAAAGCTAGGGACAAAACTGAAAATCGAAACTATTGACATTGGACAATAGGGAAATAATTAATAAAATATTTAAATATTCAATAAATAAATTAACAATTAAAATAAAATTGGTGTATAAAATGAATAAAAGAAATTTAAAATGATTAAGGTTTACATAAAATATGTTGTTACTGGTTGACTATTTACATAAAACTCTGTACCTCCCTCACACTCGAGTAAGTGGAAACTCATACCACACCCACACACACACACACACACACACACACACACCAAAAATATAGAGTATAAAATAAGAAACGTCCGTCACGAAAGGTTGGGTAAACTAACCAAATTTCCCCCCTCCTGCCATAACACACCTGTGATCTCATCTCACCACCATTCTCCATTTCTATGTAAAAAACGATGAGTAAAAGGGTTGTGTGAGGGGAGGGGTTACTGAAGGCGGAAAACAAATAACACGCTTAATAATTGAGTTGTGAAAAAATGTATAGAACAATAGTAGACCATCAATAACAAGATTGGACCTATATCATTTTGCAATATGATTCATAACGGAGATATTTTTAATTTCCAAAATTCCCTCCTTCCAGACTCCTCTATTCCACCCGTTGAATAATAAATATCATCAGTTAACGCTCTTGCGGTCACGTTTTTTTCGATTGTTACCAAAAATGATATTTTATGTAAAACTAAAGATCAAGTTCGCTAATGGTTGAAATCAAACAAGTGGGAAGGGGGGCGTTTCGAAAATTCATAATATCTCCGTTATTATGAATCGGATCGTAAAAATAGAATAGAACATGAAAATGAGAGACATTTTTTACAGAAAACGTTTAGAGTGGGGGATTTGGAAAATTTGAAATATCTCCGTTACTATACGTCGTATCGAATTGGAAGTGTGGGATTGTTAATTAAATTACTTATGAATATTGAAAATAATACACATATTTTCTCTATCATGAATATTAACCGTGATATTTGAATTTTTAGTTTTCGGCCATCAGCAAACTCCTACTCTTACTCATGTCATATTAACAATAACCTGTTATATTATGAAGCACATGAAGCCTAACTACCAAATTTTATCCTCATTGAACTTTTAGTTTTGAAATAAATACATATAGATGACGTATGTGGGAAATCTGCTTAGTTAACGTAGCCCCTGCGTGATGGATTTTTTTAGCGAATGTCGGTGTACTGACCACCATGGAGGTCCATCTTTTATATGGTGAAACTACCTCGCTGGTGAGCAATGCCCTCATCTTCTGAATCCAGTTTATCTCCAAGGCTAAACACTCCTGCTGCAATATTTTCTAATTCTCGCCCTTTAATTCGCTAATGACAGGTTAGTGCATCACCATATCGTGATGTTATTAAATCTATAATACGTTAATCCCGCTGAGCAGTTATTTCGCCACCGATCCTAGATGATAGCATGTAATTGGTTAAATGGTTAAAAGCTAGAATAGAAGCTCCGGACGAAATAACCATGTATTTACATGTGGTTCAGTTTTAGATTTGGTTGCTATTCATGGGAATCATTTCGTGTAAGTTTTCAATTTTTAGCCACTTGTTCTTACTTCCTTGTTGAAAGCAAAGGAATTACTTTTCCCACTTTAATGAGACATGTTCTTCCATTGCTGTATGAATCTTTGAAATGCGTTCGTGTATTCCTGTGACCAAACCGCAGGTTCAAGTGAATAATTACATACTGCTCGCATCAACTGGATTCTTGCCGAGTCATATGATAAACTAGGTATTCAAACTTACAGACACTTCCTTTATGACTGCTCTTTACTGAATAATACTAGATCTTACGAATCGATATTTAACCGTTTTGTAAAAAGACAGATCAAGTTCGGGATTTTCGATTCAAAATCTCTACATTTTTAAAAAATTGTACATAACCAATCTTATTGCAAATTAAAGTTACTATAAATAGTGTAATATACATTTATTCTCTATCTTGAATATTAACCGAGATATTTGCATTTTTATGAAGTCTGTGGTGGGGTATAGTTCGGATTATGTCGGCCATCTTCCTCATTTCTCGGCTCAGGCGGAAGCTTCTTCTAACCTGGCGTTTTTAACCTTACCTTACCTTACTTTGTGAGATTTATGCAAATACGGTTTGTTCATCCGCCCCCCCCCCCTTCTTTAGTTATCCTATTATTTCCGTTGTTAAAATATAAATTATTCTTACAATTCAGAAGCCGTTTCAGTTGGGTATTTATTTTAATTGACTGAAAGATTTCTCATTATCTAATCAGGGTGGTATTGTGTTACCAGTATGCAGATTTCTCAATTGTAAAACTTCACAGGGGAAATCTGCTTAGTTTACGCAGCCCCTGCGTGACGGATTTTTATTATTTTAATAATTCTAGATTGAATTTCCTCCACCACGTTTCCGGTAACAATGCATAAAGAAATACAAAATTAGGAAGGTAATCTTTTATTTATTTATTTATACAGGAGCACCTGCATCTTGGTTCAAAGTTTCACAATGTAAAATGAAAACAAAATTATATAAAAATAACAAAAACTGAAACAACAAATAAAAAATTAAATATAACAAATAATCATTAAATACTAGTAATAAAGACAATTAACAAACATAAGACATAAACAAACATAAGTAAACATTAGATAAGCGAACATAAATAAACATTAGACTAGTAATAAAGACGACAATTTAAAATGGTTTTGATAAAAAAATTATGTTATTCCTATATACTAGTCCATTTATATTATTATTTAATTTTGTTATTACTTTTTTTTTTTTTTAATTTTATTTATTTAGTTTTGTACCCCATAGCGATGGTGATTTGCGTTATTAGGATGATATATTTACTCCTTCGTTTGCTTACCTTTTTTTGTACTTTTATATTATGGAAAATAGTTCTTTAATATCTGATTCTTTCTCATATCCGTGCTTTGTCTAAAGAATATAATAAAAGTTAACCCTTTTAAATCTTTATAGGCATGTTGTAGACCTATTCTATTTTGTATTATATGTATTTGTAAATGTTGATGTGTTTTAGGAAGGTAATCAGTATGAGGTAGATTTAGGGAATGCCACAGTTCTGTACCAAGAGCATATGAACTGGAGTTAGAGAGACTTGAATCCTAAATATTATTAAGTATTGGGGTTTTAAGGACAATTTATTTATTACCTACTATTCGGGTCGCGTTATTTCTCAAAGAAAATTACTCGAAATACTATAGAATGACCGCCGACTCTATTATACCTAGTAGATGACCCTGTTTACTTTTAGCATATAATTTTACCTAGTAGAGGCCAAATTTATTTGTAAACATATTTGTGCATTTAATGTAAACCTAAATACCAAGTTTGTTAACAGCCAAGATCGGAGAAGAAAGTCTAATGTCACTGAATCGTCATATCAATCTATTATATGAGAACATATCTTAAATTCAACTTAAATAGTTTGTTTCTGCTGTTTATATAGGGTGGCTACTACGTGAGAAATAGACACGACAATCTGAGATTGCAAGTTGATTGTCATTTAACTTTGGAAATCTGTTGAGTTTATGGAGGCTGAGTTTATAATGGACTTTTTAAGCATAAAATCATTAACCAAGAGAATGATTGATCTTACTGCAACACTCAGTTCTCAAGGATATATAAAACAATAAAAGAATGCTATTATCTTAATATATTTTTTTGAAGTTATTATCGAAGAAATAAATGCCAACATCTATTAAGGGCATATAAGGTTACAAATATTTCGTGTTTTCGTTTATGTGCGTGACACTTGGAAATAACTTGTTGCAACACAACTATTATTATCGACCTCTAGACGACACCCGCAAAAATGGCTTGTGAAACGTAAGCTACCTCGAGCAAAATTGTTGTTTTGCGGGTTGTGACACATATTGCGGTTACGTGAACTACATACAACGCACAGATCGGTATTGGCTCCAATACGAATTAATTTTCTTCCAAACCATCAATACCTCCATTGTTGTATGCCAGAAAGGGGCTATATATATATATATATATATATATATATATATATATATATATATATATATATATACTCTAAGGTAACTCTTAAACTCTAAGGTTTATCTCATTTTCTATTTAAATTTGTTTCAGAACATTCTAAGAACAATGCCATCAGAATTGGAAATCTTGTTTGTCTGTCCGCCCGTTTGTTACTGAAGCACTGAAAGACGACTCGGCGGAATTCTAACACAATCAGATAATTATTTTGACTTCATCACATACTGGATATGAGATAAAATCGAATGGTAGGATGATGCAATCTTTATTTTTTGACGGTGACCTAAATTTTTGTGACCCCGTGAACGATAATAAGTTTGTCAATATTCGTCCAATAGCCATTTCATACTCACGGGTAAAACAATATCACAGCAATTTCATGAAAGTATGGAGATTAGCCTGAGCTAAGTTAACTATGTTTTGGTATTTCCACCTTTATGAATTCTAGTCCTCCAATTGGCACATCTTACTTCACGGGTATTAAAACTGAATGAAATTCTTCTACGTGTTACAGGATATTTTTGTTATGTGTTAAAAGTAACTTAATGATTTTTTCATAAGTTAATTCGACCTTTATATTCAGACGAGAATCCATTTCTATTTGTGTGTGTGTGTGTGTGTGTGTGTGTGTGTGTATGTTTGCGTGCGCGTGTGTGTGTGTTTGTGTGTGCGTGCGCGCGTGAGTGTGTGTGCATGTTTGTATGTGTGATAAAGAAAGTGAGAGCATATGATTGTAAATATTTTAGGTGTTAGAAATCTTCATTTTATTGTACATACTAATTTATATTTATTTGATTTTAGTTTAGTTTTTATCCATTGAAATTATATATTTGTTTACGTAATTTTATTAGTCTTTACAGTTTTTAATTATCTAGTTTCCTTACAAGATTTTTTTTTTGTTTTTGAACTTAATGTTTTGTTTTTGTTTATTTATTTTATTTGATGTTTTGTGTTTATTGTTGATTTGTGTTTATTGTTATTTTGTTATTTGATTGCGTTCTATTATTTAGTTGTGTTTTGTTATATTGATGCGTTATGTTATTTAGTCGAGTTTTGTTATTTGTTTGCGTTCTTATTTTGTATTATTTAATTTTTTCTTGTTTCTATTTTCATTTTTGTATTTTGTTTATATAAATTGTTTTTGTTGTCTTTTTATGAGCAATGTCGCCTCGCTGCGAACGCTCCAAAATAAAATAATAAATAATAATAATATTTGTACCAGACAATGACGTGTAATACGGCTAGAATATGGCGGGATGATTTTGTGCACCCAATGTTTATAGGTACACAGGATACAATTTCTATTTCTACCCGTTTGTCTAAATTTTCATTCACAACATGACGTTGGATGGAGACTGGAGGGTAGTAATGTTGTAGTGGGCATAATCATACTGGATAATGCCTATCATTAGTCAACTTATAGCAGGCAACGAAGGGATGGCTATCTAACAACTATGACCTTGAAAATGAATTTTCTCCAGTCATGTCTTTATTTTTGGATAATCTGATGCAGAATACAACGGGAAACCACAATAAATGTCTAGTGGTAACCACTAATGCCGCATGATGATGTTCGTCATGCTAATGGTTGCTTACTCATGCTGAGGTAAGCTGTTGAGAGGTAGACGGTCAAATAATTTATGAGAGGAGTTGTACCCATGCTTCTTGGAGTCTTTATTGTTAGTTCGTATATGGAGAAAGGCAAGGAGAAACCACTATATGATCTCGAGATCCAGAATATCTCTCCCCTCACTGAAATACTGTAGCTACATGGGCCATAGATAGCCGTACAGGTTAAGGCTTGGGTACACCTACCATTACCGCCAACAAGCTGGAGGTAAAAATAGATCAATGACTAGGTAAAAACTCTGATCACAGAATCCCTCGAGTCTCATTTGGGTTGGCTAAGGATCTTAAAGGTCTATAATGGTAACCGGGGATAAAAAATGGCTTAGACTCTACTCAATAATGCCGATCCCGTCTGTAGCATGATGTATGGTAGATCTAGACTTCGAGATAAGTGTTATAAAAAATTTCAAAAATATTGACCGTTAAGATTGACAACCTGTGAGAATTTCCTGTTTGCCCAGGAGCAAGAATGATCATTTCTGAGTCCACTCTTGATCTAATTAAAATCCGGTTATTCGTCAATGTTGCTACAATGAAAGCTATATACATCATCAATTCGGTTTGATTCATTGCTGTAGGGTGCTTGTAATATCCAGGCTGAAGGCTCTCACGCTCTTTCATATAATATATTCACAGGCTTCACTAATGAATTCATCAGCCGTTGACCAAGTTAATTCGACACCAGGGGCAGATGAGGGGGAAAAGTCCCTCTAATGAGCTCGGGGAGGTTCGGTCCCGCCCCCGATCGCTACCGAATGAGTGACACTAATTAAGCCAAGGAGGTTGGGAAAGGCTGCCGGCTCGGCTTTGTCGGCCAGCTACTCCTTTGCATAACATACCTCGCTGGAATTTCTGCTCCATGAATGTAGGCTGTTGTCCGATGTGGGAGGCTAGAAAGGTATGACCATCGCCTTCACTATTACCTCACAATCCGACTAACGGTTAAGTTCAGGAGTTAATTATTTTTAGTTAGAATCGCCTCAACAGAAATTCTCTTGAAAGGCCTTCAAACTCTGGCTTGCAATTTAATACCTATTCCATTAGTAATTAAACATCGGGGGAAATTAAACTTAAAGTTGTGTAGGTATTTCAACATTTCGACTTCATGAGATTGCAGCAGGTGTAGCGGTTTCATGACTTCAAGTGTTATTAAAATGATATGTGGAATATGTCCAATTCACAGAGATTATTTCATTATTTCCTACGTAGGATCGATGGACATTTGATGAAATTTTTTGAAACCACGTCATGAGTACGATCTCAATAGCTGATTTCTCGTAAGGTAAATCTACTAAAATGTGGTGTGTCCTCATGTGAGGTCTCATTAATGACTACTAAATCACCCGCATTAGGATTCCCATTACCACTTGTCATCATTAAAATTAAATTTGGTTTACGTTCGGTTGAAATTTTTATTATTATTATTTTTTTTTTCTTTAATGGAGACTGGACCCCGGACATATTTAGAAAGAATGCTGAAGACGGTTCATTGAGGGAAGAGGAGCTCTGAGAAATGAGAGCATTCCAATGGGGAATGATATCATTTGTGATTTTTATGAAATAGTAGTAAATGAGAACGAGGCCAATGACTGTAGAGTAATAATCTGGTTTCCCCATGATTATGAGTAATGCAGAGGTTGGGAGTGCCTGAGGCACCATCCTTCATATATATCCCTCTCAGCTACATACAGTCCTACCAACCTCCCCTATATGGCCTCTCGTATAGAGTTAATCCGACAGCTGGGACAAACCTCAAACAGAATTGGGAAACTTCATAATTGGGGCGCAGTTGTTGTCTTCGTCAGGAGAAAAAGTCCATCACCGGCTGCGTTAACTAAGCAGATTTCCCACTTGCGTCCCGTATTTGCATTTATCTCACGACGTATAAGTTCAATGAGTACAATATTTGTTATTTAGGCTTCAGATTCAGTGCTTCATAATATAACTGCTTATTGTTGATATGACATGAGGAGGAGTGGGGGTTTACTGAAGACCGAAAACTAAAAAACGCAAATATCTCGGTTAATATTAAAGATAATGAAAACATGTACACAAGAACATTTATAGATCTTTTAATTTGCAATAAGATTGGTTTTATACTCATTTTCGATCCGACGTACAGTAACGGAGATATTTTTATTTTTTGAAAACCCGCCTCACTAAACCACCGATTTCAGCCGTTTATTATTATTATTATTTATTAACGTCCACTTTTTGCAATTTAGGCTAATTGGGACGGGTTATCTACAGGTTACCACCCTTTTCTAGCCAGGGTGGGATTTTAGGATGTTATTTAATGAATTTCGTCACTAAATAATTTCCTTGGTCCAGGCAAGAATCGAACTCGCCACTCCAGGTTTACCATGTGAGATAAAGGTCAACGCTTTAACTCGCATGGCTAATATGAGCCCCGATTTCAGCCGTTGATCTTTATTTATACATAAAACGTTTAAATATGTAGTTTGGTAGCGATTAAGCAAAAATTGCGGCGACCGCTAGATCGTTAACCGACAAATATATATATATATATATATATATATATATATATATATAATATATATATAAGCTGGGGTAGTGACAAGACTAATATAACAACTGAAATTTTCCAATTTTTTGTTTGATTTTTCACTTTTTAGCAGATTCTACTACGGATCCCATTTATGTATACACACACACACACAAACACACACACACATATAAATAAAACACATTATTATAATTTATAGCTGTCTATGAGATTGCGAACAAGAAACTGTCGCCCTAAGGGAATCCAGTTATTGAGGTTGTACTCATTACCCCATTTTCGAAAATTTCCCCAAATTCCCATCGATCCTATATAGATGACGAAAATGAGATCAGTCAAAATGTTTTATATACACAAATACTAGCCTATTACCGTACTTGCAGTCTAAATTTTTGTCGTATCATTACCAACCGGGGGGTTTAATGGGGGAGGGATTAGAAAATTTGAAATATTTCCGATATTTTATAGATCGGGTAGAAAATTTGTATATAACCAATCTTATTGCAAATTGAATTACCTATAAATGTTGTTATGTACATGTTTTCTATATTATGAATACTAACGGAGATATTGTATTTTTTTTTTACTTTTCAGCCTTCAGTATACCCCAACTCCAAATAATGTCACATTAACAATATGCTGATGTCGTGAATAATTTTATTTTCTGTCAGTCCTGAAAGAATAATTTCGGGATAAACGAACCTAGCTCCGGATATTGCACGAAAGGAATGTGAGAGGACACGAGTTCGGAGAAAAGACAAGCCACACAGAAGTTAAAGGCTAATGTACTCCAAGAATTTGGAATGCGTATTGGCAAAATTGTGCTGGGATACCATGCAAACGTTAAACTGAATTCATAACCATGAACTAGGAATGTGGATAACGTAGAATATAATGGCTGCAAACAATACTTTACAAAGATTCCCATTAAATTGCATGCCAGCAATGGGCAATGACATTGTGAGCGAAATGACGACCTCGTCGAGAAAGTTCTGGCATCATGCCTAGCTGTTCAATCGGCAGGCTTCTTGCTGAGACGGTTACAGATCTATCCATCTCCAGAAATGACGTTTGTTTGATCGCTCTTCTCAAATGATCAGTATAAAACTTTATTAGTTACAAACTATTTGCAGAATTATAAATTTGGCTAAATAATACATCTTTGGGGCTGAACATCTGCCTGGCGTCGGTCTTCGGAATATCGTATCTTAACTAATTTGATCGGGTAATTATATAGTTTAGGTTATTAAAAGGCAGAAGAAAAGTATATTACTATCCAAGTAGAAATCTTTTGAGGAAAATGTTAAAATTAATAATCTGAGCGATCAATACTTGAATTACATTGAAAAGCTGATTGTCACAGGATTTCTGGAATTATTGCATCACATAGTTCAGTTATTAACCGTAAGTAAGTTTCCTAATTTACAGCATTCTATGGACAATATCTTATACGTGCGCCGTCAGCAAATTTAGCCATTGAATCTGTTGCGACACCAGGTACCTATGTAAATTTATGTAATTGTATGCACTGGCAGAGTGCATGCAATATAATTGATTGTGCAATTGAATCTGAATGGTGTAATTATGCGGAGATCCGGTTGAAGGATAGCTTAGAATTATTCTGTCAACCATTTCCTTCAGATTGTCTCCTTAGCCAGAGTCGATTTATAGGATCGTCGTTAATCAGATATTTATCCGAAGGCTTAGAGCAATAAGAGACTATTTACAATTCCAGCAGAGGCCTAGTGGGCACTATTTACATAGCTCGGCTCTCACTTTCTCCTATTTACAATTGTAAATCTCGGATACTCCGCATGAACAGACTTCGATTCACTAAAGAACTACAGGGAGGCTGCAATCCTCATGTTCCCTTACAATGTAAGTGGTTATTGCATAGGACAGATTACTAATTAACTTGAAATATATTTTACAGATTAACATTAGCTTCGCGAATAAAGGATTACTTCAAGCTAAACCAGAAATGACGTGCGAACATTTCTACAAATGTTCCAATAGGGAAACTAAAAAAAATGGTATACCAGACCGGAAATCTCAAAGTGGTGGCGCTGTTGAAATCAGACAAACAAGCAGGTAATCATAAATAAATATTTAGCATATAAGAAAGCCTGTGAGTTTATTTTTAACGAATCAATAAAAACAAAAACTAAAAGCAAAAACAAACCCAATACCCATGGATAGCTTTCGAGGGCGGAGAATCAAAATAGAAAAGTGCCAAAGATGTAAATGTAGAAGCTGACACATGTTTTGTTCCACATTTTATCGCCCCAGGATCTTATCTGATCAAAACAGAAAGCGTCAGGCCTCCACCCTGACCAAATTTATTTATCTGCTTTATAGTTATTTTTAACATTCTATCTCTTGTCGTTTTATTGGAGCGTGACTTTCGTTTTTTTGTGTCTGGATGGCACGCATTTATAATTTCATTAACATGGGGAAGTAACTATTATAATTTACAATATAAGAGATTCTATCGGTAGGCTTTGTAGATCTTTAACCACTATTTCCAGCCTTTTCCAGATCTGTCAATTCTCAACGATGGTTCACTACCGGAATCGAATTGCAAACTTTAAAGAACGGTCATTTGAAAAAGTTGAGCATCAAGATAATATATCCACGGTTTTACTGGAGATATTACATTGTTATAACAGGAGATTATTAAGAACATCGACGTATGATAAGGCATTCTAAATATGCAAAATGCTGTAATGGATACATGGCCTTTGACGGGATGTTGGGAATTTGCTGTGTGACCTACACGGCCTGATATGTAATTCATACCAGTCTACTTCTGACAGCTAAGATAATATCTTTAAATTATCCAGAGCAAATCACTAACTCTCCAGCGGGGTGCGTTTAGAGAATACGAAAAGAGGTCATTCACCAGCCATATTGAATATAAATATCTGCTCATGTTACAAATCCAAAATTTAATAAAATGTTCAAGATTTCCTATCGGGGAATATTTAATTTTAAGTGTGGGAAGAAATAATAGTACTCTTAATTTGTTTACTCTTAGTAAGTGAAACCTAAAACCTCTCTTGGTCTGGGACTGAAGACCCTTCAGAAAGGCGTTTGGATCCGTGAGAGAGTAACACATATGGATTGCCAGTAGCTACGCTGACCCAAAGGTTTTGAATGTCGTACGGCTATCGTTTGGAAAGAACAGCTCCCGACCCAAAAGTTTGTCACATAGTTGTCTGTGTAAAATAAGCAGATTTCCCACGTGCTGATATGACACACTCATGTTCTCGCCTCACCGTATATTCTCTATTTCCAAATAAAAATTCCATGTGTAGAAGTCTGGTTCTCCCTCCAAAATTCTGAGCCCAGTGGTTTATTACTATAGCAACTTCCTGCACGGATTGATATTTTTTCATGTATAAATTACAAGTCCGGTGTTCCCTTCCGAAATCCGATTTAGATCAAGGTTCTGTTAGATTATGTTATGTCTGTATATTGCGAGAGCATACATAAAATAAGTACATTCAAAATATGGCTTTTAGGAACCAGAAGTAATCAATCCATTTCAATCACCATTTTTAGAACTACAGTTACTATATCTCGCAAGAGCTATTCTTGAGCCGTGGGGTTCCTGATTCTTGACTGATTTACTGGACAAGACGACATGGACTTCATAATGACCAAGGATATGATCAGTCATTTGCATTCCAAAATAAAAATAAAATCAAAAATAACCAACATTTAGATTTAGGGTCAATCTTAATTATGCCATTACATCCAAGAGATTATGGAAATTCGGACACCCGTATATCCTATCCTGGCTTGTTACATCTAAGCCTTGCTAACCATAGATAATGAAGGATCTTTATTATCTTTAAACCTTACTAACACTAACTACAATATTCAATGGAAGGAAAACAACCTCAGGGAGCGTCCAAAGGTACTATGAGTCTGAAAACAAATCACTGTGTAAAATAGAATTGGCCAAAAGACTTAAACTTCACTGATCGCACCAATCGCAGCGATCGCAAATGCAATGAACGTTGCAGCCCTTCAGGTGATTAAACTACAGCAAAGACGACTATGTAATAGTTGAGAGGAATGGCGAAAAGCTGTAGAACAAAGAAGGAAATTAAATATCCTCAATCTCAGACGAAACAGAAAAGGAATATCTGAAGAACAGTTAAGAAATTTCCTCTAAAGAACATTTAGAAATCTCATCTTAAGAACATTTAGTAAAGTTTCTCTGAAGAACAGTTAGTAAATTTTCTCTGAAGAACAGTTAGTAAATTTTCGCTGAAGAACAGTTAGTAAATCTCCTCTAAAGAACAGTTAGTAAATCTCCTCTAAAGAACAGTTAGTAAATCTCCTTTAAAGAATAGTTAGTAAATCTCCTCTAAAAAAAAGTCCTGCTTGACGGAGGGGATGCGCTAACTAAGCTGATTTCCCATGAGCGTCACGTATTTGCATTTATCCCAAACGTAAAAGTTGAATGAGAACATTATTAGGTATTTGGGCTTCAAATAAAGTGCTTGATAATACAATAGCTTATTGTTAATATGATAGGAGTAGAGTAGTTGTTCACTGAAGTACGAAAACTAAAAAAATGCAAATATCTCCGTTAATACTAAAGATAGAGAATAAATGTATATAACAATATATAAGGTAAATTTTATTTTCAATAAAATTGGTTCTATACGAGGTTTAGGTACAATAACGGAGATATTTCAAATTTTCGAAATTCTCCCCTCTAAACTCTCCCCTGCCAATGGTTCGATTGTAGCTATAAACGAACTCGACCTTTAGTTTTATATGAAACTCATATATATCGAGTTTGGTTACTAGCAAATAAGAATTTCGACCGCTAGAGCGGCAACAGACAAGTATGTGTGGGTGTGTATGCATATATATATAAACTAGCTCAGATACCCAGCTTCGCCCGGGAATTGATTTGAGGCTGAATGGTGATAGAATTTTTTGGCAAGGCTATACTTTGCAGAATATTTTGACATTTACCTGTCCCAGTGTTAAGGGGGGGTGTTAGGGTTAATACCCGTTGTTGGCATTTGTTAATAATAAAATTATTTATTTATGTAAGTCTTCACTGTCCTCCAAATTGTCATATTTCCCGTCTCCTGTGCATTATGCATAGATTTCAGCTATTTAGGACAAAATATTAACATTGATTTGAATTAATTTTTCCAGCTGAGGTAACTGATAGTTCAAATAGGAATGAATTGTTGAGCATATTACTACGCAAATTACTTGAGATATTTCTACGCAAATTACTTGCTCCACACATTGTTCCTGGAGAAATGTATAAAAAAAGTTAATCTATATAACCAAGTAAACAACTTTTGTTATTTACATGTTTGTCGAAAAACAAAATGAAATATCGCGAATTTTTATTTCAAGCCTCCCTTATAACCCCCACTCCCATTCTAACTTAAACATTTTAATATAGCTTATAATCATGGAAGAATTAATGCTAATTGACATACCGAGTTTTGTTAAGTTCGGTTCAATCGTTAGTGCCCAATAAAATTATAGATCTCCGCTTTGGTTTTTAACGTATATCTCGTTTATACTTTATTATACTACAAAAGTGAATATAACAAAAGTTACTTTAAATAACAAAATAACCAACTATTTTCATATTCATATTTGCAGAAAAACAAATAGAAAACGAAATACCTCTATTTTTAATTTCAGGCGTCCCTTACAACCTCACAATTGCCCGTCCCTAGAAATGTTGGTATGGCTTATTATAATGAAGGCGTTAGTGCTGATACACATACCGAGTTTTATTTAGGTTGAGTCTTTTGTGACAAATAAAATCGTTAACCCTCGCTATACTTTTTAATGTCATATGTTTTAATGTGTGTATACTTCGATATACGACAAAGGTATATATAACAAAAGTTACTCTAAATAACAAAATAAACAACTTTTGTTATGTGTATATTTGCCGAAAAGCCAATAGGAAACGAAATATCCCTATTTTTAATTTCAGCCTCCCTTATAACTCCCACTCCTGTTCGTCTCAGAGAATATTAATATAGCCTAAAGTCTAAGTTGGGTTAGTAGTAATACACATACAAAGTTTCATATAATACGGAACAGACGTTTATGAGTTAAAAGGTAACAAACAAATAAACAAACAAACTGACACGAAACACCAGTTATGATGTCTATGACATGTGAAACGAAAAGTTATCGTGAAATTTCGCGAAAAAAATCAATATATTATATATAAATATATATATATATATATATATATATATACAGACAGAGGTTACAATTGTATATATATATATATATATATATATATATATATATATATATATATACACCCATGGGTCTTCCTCGATGGGTCAAATCGCGTCATTAGTACGACCTGAATCCCTTAAGGGAAATCTGCTAACAGTTAGTAAATCTTCTCATAAGAACACGTAGTAAATCTGCTCTAAAGAACAGTTAGTAAATATCTCCACTAAAGAACAGCTTATAAATCTCTTCTAAAGAGCGGATTGTAAATCTCCTCCATACAGCAGTTAGTAAATATCTTAGAAAAGCCTATGCTTAATTTCTTAAATGTAGTAGTGCAATGTCACTAATAAATTTCTCTTAAGCCACGGATTGTTGATGCTTAGATTTGAGTTGGAAAGTTCATGTTTCTGATAAATACCTGATTTTTAATATCTGTATATCTAATGTTTTGGAGGTTATATTGTTATTGCATGATAATAAAAACGTTTCTTAACATTTGAATTATAAATGGAGTAAAGATAATATTTTGTATTCTGGAAGTTTATAACTATTGGCAAATTCCTCCTATTAAATTGAATAAGGAATGATAATGGGTACTTCCATCGTCCAAGTTCCACCGACTCCCCTTAGGGTAATGAAAAAAACTGAGTAGTTCATAAATTAAATAAATAAAGTTGAATAAAGAAGTAGCGCTCTTAGGTCTATAGTGCCACTACAATACACGTCAAGCCGACCACATTATCTCACAAACAACTGATCCATGTGGGCAGGTTTTGGCCCCTCATGGGCTGTTGCGCTATTTTTGTTTTTTTAACGTACTAACTCTACATATCTTAAAATGACCTTAAGTATAACACTTCAGAAAGCAATATCACGACATGTGTCTAATGATTGCAAATAGGAAAATAACAGTGTACACCAGGTCCGGTGTATAACTTTTATGTACTTAAATCTTCATTAGTATTCAGAGTATCGGCATTTTTACTGTTTGCATTAATTATCAGAATTAGTCATTTATTATACGTAATTCGTGAGTTAATGTATGTAAAACGGTGTCATATAAACACTACATGTCCTTTATTAGAGGCACGAACAACCTTCACAACGACAGAATAGTTTTCTGCCATTGTGGAATGGTGCTTTCTTTGTATATTAACGTCATAAAAAGAAACATAAATAAAAATGAAATTAAGTAAATTTTCTTTATTGTAATCACGAAGATCCAATAAATTTGATAGTGGTGAATAATCAGTTATTGACGTTGTACTCATGACGCTTTTTTCCCACCCAAACGATGAAAAAAGTGTGTGTACATATACATGTACGTATGTACAATATTTATCTGCCAACGCTGTGACGGTCGCAATTTCTGTTTGGTTGTTATCAAACTTGATATTTTAACATTTTATGCAAAACTTAAGGTCAAGTTCGTTAATTGCAGAAACCAGACCATTGGAAATTCGAAATATCTCCATTATTATATATTGGGTCGAAAAGTTCTATAAAGCCCGAATGTAATTTCCTATACATGTTGTTATATGCGATTTTTATCTCTATCTTGAAATCTAATCGAGATATTTGCATTCCTTTTTCAGCCTTCAGCAAACCCCCTCTCCCATGTCACATTCACAATAAGCTGTTACTTCATGAAACACTTAATTCGAAGCTTGGTGGGATACGTGCAAATAAAAACATTATTATGACGTGTGAACGTTATAATGAGACGGATCGAAAAATATTTTTAAAACAAGCTTCTTAAACTATTGACGCTCTACAATTGTTGTTACATACATTCATTGTAACGCAAAGCGTAATATTCATGCTTTTTGGTTTCCGTATTCAATGTACCACCACTTCTCCACTTCTGATTGTTATTTAGAAATAAAGAATATGTGGTGGGATGAGATCATTAGAGTTATTTTTCCCGTTTCCGACTACTACTGATAAGGTGTGTCTCATTTTATTGCTCCTTGTTTTCAAGTAGTACCTCATCGAAGTGATCCAAGTGAGCAAATTTCAGATAAGCACCTCAAAACGTCAACTTCATGAATCTGATGAATCAGAAGAAATGTTTTGCTTAAAATTCAATGTTTTCGTGATTCCTGTTCTCCTTCTACTACTTCTTAATTCCTCCATTCTTACCTCACCCTAAATACCTCCAATCTTCGTGGACTTTTTTTGGCCATTCACAAACATCAGCTGTAGTTCTATTTGAACCGATTAAATTTCGAATTTGAAAACTATCAGGAGCAAATTTGTACATGTATTATGTGTATGCAAACCTCATTTTGTCACCTTAAGATCGGTGGATATTAGAAAAAGAAATTTTAAATCGCTTTACGTGTTCAACTTGAATGGCTGAATTCTGGCAGGAGAAATCTAAAATTGAGATAGCGAGAGATTTGGAAGAGGAAACCAAATAAAAATTGATTATATATTGTGCCTTATTTGGCAATTTTCTTTTATTATTAAAAAGATTCCTTTAATTTTTGAATGAATTTGTCGTCATTTATAGAAATCCCTCTACCAAAGAAAATATCATAAATATCACTATCAAATGTTTTTATTTCCATTAAATGTTAATATAACGTAATAAGATACGTCATATATTTTTGTTGTCTCTAAAAAAATATGTGAATTAATTTATTTACATATTACTGAATAACATTCATATGCAGTACATCGTTATAAAACTATCCCAAATTCAATGAATAGATTTTATAAAATCTATCAATTTAATAATTAGATATTTATTTTGTTAACAATCGTTATACCACTCTACATTTGTAACATACATTTTTAATTTATTAAAAGATAGTTCATAAACGATGAGAAACTTGTTCCCACCTTAAAGGGACAATGTACCTGATCATAAATTGTTCTTTGACAGATTTTTATGACGAATGTTTTGTAGTTTTATTTAATAATTGTACATTTTTCATAGTACTCGCCTTGTGTATAAAAATATCTTCCAGACATGTCGTTCATTAATCCATTTTTAAACAAAAAAAAATATTTTTAATAAACACATTCGGGCAGTGCATTAAAGAGTTTTGCTCCGGAAAATGATACAATTTTCTGGACATGTTTATTTGGGGAGAGGTTGAACTATATTTTTGTAACATCTTTTAAGATGTTATTCCCTCTCTGTAATTGCAGGGGATTTCCTTGAGTTCATGTTATGTTTCACAGAAAATATTGGTTGGTACATATATATATATATTGAAGGGAAAGTGATTTTTGGTTTACTGCTTAATGAGATGTAGAGAAGGACTAGGATGTGGGAGAGAGAAGAGGAACACCCCCCGTCAATAGAATCACGAAGTCGGTGAAGAGCAGACCTTGAAGATGTCCGATAGCTCACCCACTCACCAATCACCCACACACCAGATCCGGCTACTGGGCTACACTCCCTCAATCAGCTGATTCACACATCTATATTTACTACCACTTGCTATACAATGGCATGGAAATAATGGCCATCATTCGAATGCTGCATAAAAATAACCAGATTTCCCTTAGAAGTCTGTCAGGTGGGGCTGGAGATTTCCCACGTGCTGGTATGACACACAAGTAATCTCTTTTCCCCATATATTTTCGTTTAGGATAAGGTTACTGAAGGCTGAAATCAAGGAAGCATGAATAACTCTCTTAATATTTAAACTACGAAAAAATGTATAGAACAAAAACGTAGAACATCAGTAGTTTAGCAATATTACTACTAAAACATTTTTCGATTCGACACATAACTGTGACATTTTGAATGTCGACCCCCCACCCTCTATTCCTGGTCCAATTTGAGCCTTTAACTATCAACTCAAATTAAACTGTTAATGTCAATTATGATCTAGAACAAATAACCACGTAAAAGCCTAATTGATGACTTCATTATACAACGTATTTGCATGTATTACACAAAGTAAAAATTAAATGAAAACAATGTGGGATTTATCCTTTGAATAACGTGGTTCAAAGAAATAACAGCTTCTTTTTAATGTGTCATAAGCAGGAGTGGTTTACTGAAGGCTAAAGTATAGAGACAACTAGTATATAGCGACATTTATATGTTTTAAAACTTGCAATAAGATTTGTCCTATACTACTTTTCGATCTGACGTATAATAACGGAGATATTTTGAATTTTCAACATCCCCCTAAATCTCTTCGTACCGGAATTTTTTTTTTCTGGCGTCTCAAATATCTTTGTTTCTGTTGACATGGCTCTCTTGTTTTCCTTGATCCTCGTAAATGTAGGCCTGTTGGCCATCTTGTAAATTATCTCTATTTTAAAAGTGGAAAGCATTTTTTTACGACAAAGATGCATTAAGGTTGTTAAATGTACTACCACAGACTCTACACAAAACAAATTCCCCAGGGCAACAAAACTCCTTGGTACGTCTAGAGGATCATATAAATATGCTTCGTCTTTTATGTATACTCATTATTTTTCCTAGATTTTGCACTACTTTTTCGAACTCTTTCTGAGCTAATGCCGCAACATTTATATCTGTGATGATGCATCATCAGCAATATGCAAGGGCATGGTGGAAACAGACTATTCTATTAGTAGTTTTAACATGATGATTTCTAAAATTCGAATATTGAAGGACATTTTTAGTTTTTTTTGTACTTAACTGTGGACATGTGAGCAAAAGACACCACGGCCACACTTATGGTAAATCTGCTTATGATACGCTCCTTCGAATGAGTTTTTCCATAGTCGTTGATCAGATAATAGCAATGAAATTACTATATGTATTAGAATAGAGAAATCATTTCATGAGACTTGTTTTAATAACATATTCAAATTTCAATTTCAACTACAAGTTTGGTAATATTTAGCAGGAAATATGCCAAAGATATGCCTTTCGTCTTTACTGTAATGCAACTTCTCTGGTTACGTACAGAAGAGATAATGGTTAAAACTATTTTTTTATGAATCAATTTCTCCAATAATTGAAGGCTACGTTATTCAGGTTGAGAGGGTTCTAACGAAAATGTCACAAGGGTTCATAGCCATTGAGTAAGTCTTTAATTCTCGACAAAAGTGAAATATTCCCGCAGGCAGGAGCGAATATACGGCCCGTTCTTCCTGGGCTATGGACGCACCTCCAAAGCGTCATTAAGGCGAATCATAAACTAGCCTGTTGCCGTAATAGCTATAAAATCTCTGCACGAGCTAGGTGTAGTTTTAACGAGTACCTGACATCATAATAGGCTTGGGCTGTTTACGTCCTTCCCGGTGGACGCCATACGCAACGCTCAGCTTACAATCCTCAAGGCTCGTCGAGTCAAGTTCACTTCGACGTCCAAGAGCAAGTCGCTTTTGAAATGTGTAAAGTGAGAACTCTTTTAATGTGTTAATTTTAGCATATTTTCTAGGGGGAAATCTGGGATTGAGGTAGTACTCAAAACGCAATTGTAGACTGTCCAATCCTGCTTAATAGTTGTCGAAAAAATGGGTTCGTTCAAATTATGTTCACACATTCCTGTACTTACTTGCCTTATTAACTCAAAGAGCCAGTCGAGTAGAATCTGACTGAACTAAATGGGTTTCCCACTTTCAGGGAATTTACCAGATGATGGGCTTAGGTTGAAAATCGCATGGGTATGCATGACAGTTTACTGCAGTTGAGAAAGCAAAAAACATTTAACTACTTACTGTGGGGCGTTACGGTCATTGTTGGGCCTATCCATCTGACATTGAATAATGTACTACGGAAAGCTTGTAGTATCAACCGTTTGTAATACCTAACCTCTGCAAACAAGGCAGCGAGTTAGGCCACATTCTTTTGGCCGGTCATAACCATCACAATCTGTCTTACATAATAGCACAGGTGATATGAGGCTCGCCATAAGAGTCCTTCAGATTGCCGTTGATTCTGATCCTCTATCAGGCTCTTGTTTTCTCTCAGACCTGCAGGCATCTCGTCCTTTTCCTTGGTGAGTATTTACGTGACTCTTGAAAGCACCTGGTTCCTGCATCCGATCTGTTTTCTTTTATCTGCACCCACAGAATTACTCTCTCCTCAAGTACACCTTCCAGGTATTCAAATGTACTGCAACTTGGAACTCCGAACTCCCACGGCTTGACAAAACTTTCATTGTAGACAGTGGAATCGGCCGCACCGACAGAATACATGAAGATTGCATTCCATAGCAATCTGTTAATAGCATGATTAATAGAAAATTCAGGTTAATACCAGCAGGTCCACTTACGTGCTTGAGGTACCTAGGTGGTTATCTTACGAAAACACAGACTTGTTATTGGATTGCAATATGGTATTCGACAACAATTAGAAACTGTAGACTTACGTATCGAAAATACCTAGTGCCAGGCTTTCTCGCCTTGAATATTGTCATCATGGAGTAAAGGCTAGGCCTTGTAGTTGACACCATGATGTTCTTTCCTAAGCCGCTCTTTCAATATTACTATACCCACCGAAACACATAGGAAGATAGATGCCTTCAAAGACGGATTTTCTAACCTTTCCCCATGAAATCTCGGTGCCTTATGATACTGTCAAAGACGTTCCAACTTTTTTTTCTTTCTTTCTTTTTTTCCATGGCCTTGATAAGACATTTGCTTTCACTTACATCATCTAACACGGATTTTATGAGCTCAACTTTTTCTGGCGATTCTACGCCAGATCCACATTTGCACCGATTCCAATTCCTATTGTGGAGAGTCCATCTTTCACCCCAGTAAAGCAGTACACTCCATACGAAAGACTTAGCAATCATTTTTGGTGTCCATGCTTATTGCTTGTATATTATTTCCAGTAGGAGCATTCGAGGTCCTATTGAGCTTACAAACAACTCTCCTGTTATTCAGTGGCAAGGATTGGCAGCCCTGTGTCAATACGGTAGGGAATGAGTTGAGCACGTGAGGAGACTCTCCTATTCGAGAGCACGGTGGAGATTTACAAGCGACCATTAGTCAATGCTCATTCCGACAGCTGGAGATTGACTCGGTCTCACCTTGACCTTTCGACGATTCAGACTCCTTTTCATTATGTTCCGGAGTGTCTTCCGCGTTCAAGGGCTCCAGACAGGACCCGACCTTCTCTAAGCCCGCCTCTCACTTATTACTAATACGGAATCCCATTTGAGTCTTTTCTTTCGCCCGGAGCGGGAGTCCTGAGTGCCTTTCGAGGATGGGAATATGGTGGGTGGTTTGCACAGTTTTAGGAAGGGTTGGTCTAATTGAGCCTACAAGGTTGGTTAAGTACTTCCAATTGAAGAGCTTGTAATAATGTTTTGGACTGAACCAACTTGCCAGCCTTCAGTATATTTCCTGGATAATTAATATTCCCCTGAAACGCTTCTAATGGAAATCTCTTTACAAATTGCCTATATTCAAATCTTTTACACTTGGCCTAACATCATAAATGGTAATCGAACGTAGTTATGATGTCACAGATCAAAAGACGCCTATAAGATAATCTTTGTCTATATTGCATCTCTGTACCTGCACACGAGTTCAGTGGTGTATGTTTAAAGCTTGCACAGCAAGCCATGGTTAATGAATGTATGCCTTGGCCTCCAAATGATGCTTCTGAACTTTTAAATTCCCCTGGTGAGGTTGTTACGAGTTATGGCTGGTAGTTTTGACAAGGATAAGAAGTTCCGTTTTTACAGAAATCGACAACTTAAGAAAAAAGAAAACTGATTCTTTCTTCATGAGGCTAACCAACAATAAAGACATAACGGTGGAGAGAATTCTACTCAATCTCAATATTGTTAGACAAGCTAGAAGATGACTAGGGACAGGCACTAGCAAATATGAGTATGAAAACTGCAACATTATTTTTATTAACATAGGGTGGCTAATCATGACGGGCTATCTACCTGTTACCACCCTTAGCTAGTCAGATTAGTGCAAAGGAATGTATTTAGTGAATTTGTTACTCAATGTCCACGCGGGAATGGAACCCAAGACTCTAGGTTTACCATGAATATAAACACCAACGTTTTACACGGATCAACATGACCCCTCCAAAAAATAAAAACAGTTTACAAGTTTCATGCATGTGCCCGTCGATTTAAAACATTTACATGGGTGGAGGTGATAACATTACCGCAATTAATATTAGTTTTAGGACTATATTAGCAAAATTACTAATTTAAAACTAACTAAAACTAATTTTGGTTAATCAATACCATTAGAAATAGGTAGTTAGTTTCTGGGAATGTGGTGAGCTCTCTGCTTTAATATAGTGACACGCACAAAAAATCGTTAATGGAAGATCTCTATAATGAAAAATATTTTCAATTACATAAATAAAAGACATTCTGGGCAGAATCCCTTCCATGCAGAGTCGTGAATATCTTGCCGATAGTGTTGTCATATTTACTCGATGGAATTTCCCACAACATAGCAACTTAGCCGGTACTCGAATGGTCCGGCACGCATGTGTTGCGCGTAAAGTAAGAAAGTTCTCACACACTCGAAGAATATACACATTGATGATATATCTCACCATCTGCTTCCTATTTATTCCACCCTAAGAAGCTTATAAGATCAGGAATACAATTTCAGGTGGACTCGAGATGTTTAATGAAAATCGGATGAGTAGAAGAGGGGGAGTGCAAAAGGCTGAAACCAAAGAAATACAAATAACTCCGTTAATATTCAGAGTCACATAAAACAAGGACCCCCTCCTCTCTAACTCTCTACTTCTAAATCTATAAAAAGAATATTAGGTATTTACACTTTCAATAGAGTGGTTCATGATACACCAACTTTATTGCTAATACGTCATGAGTAGGAGCGGGGGTTAAAAAGTGCTAATATCTCAGTTACTATTCAAGATAATGAAAAATGTGTATAGGAACATTTTTAGGAAATTAAATGTGCAAAATGCGCAATAAGATTGGTTCTATAGACTTTTTCGATTTCCGTCATAGTAATAGAGATTTTTTGACTTTTCCGTTTTGCATGAAACGTTTATATATGGGGTTTGGTAATGATAAAAAAAAGTATTGCAACCGCCAGAGTGGTAACAGTTTCATATATTTATAATTTTGAACGGACGTCATTTACGTCATCTCCAGGTAGGTTCAATGAAGATTTGAAGTCATTTTTCAAAGGAGTACAACCTCAATAACTCAATTTCCAAGGAAAATCTGCTTACAAATTCGAAATGATAATAATAATTATAAATTTTATAGACCTTATTCTTCTTGTTTGGAAATATGTTAAATAATTATACCTAGAGAATCGATTCAGCCTGGACTCTTTGGAATCAATTCCCAACTCACCTAATTATGGAGAGTACGTAGCTTTAGGATCGTTCCTCTCGGGCCAAATCACAATCCTTTCACTACCCAGCTTTTCTATTAGTTTTCCTGGAGCTTCTTGGAACAGGATATGAATTCTTCATTAACTCCTATTTTCTTTTATATCAACTGCTTTGAGTTTGATCGCTGACATTACTTCCGTATCTGTCAGAAGACTTCATTAGATACGTGGATTCTTGATATATAAGCGTTTCATGTAAAACAAAAGGCTGAAATCGAACGAGTGAAAGGGGAAGAGGGTTTTAGAAAGGAAAATATTGTCTCTTATTGCCCTCTTCCGCAATTTAATATTAAAACATGATTTTTTTTTAAAATCAGGTACACCTATGCGTAACGCATAAGTTAATAATACGTTAACCGTCTATGGTCCATACTATATACGATAGTATATTAGTAATAGAGTTAGAGTTGCCATTGGAAGATATCCCTTAGCATATTTTAATATGAAGCAAACTGATTTTAGTTAATTTCTAAAATCTTCAATATACCAAAGACGAAACCAGTGAATTGAGCTTACTCTAAATGTATGAAACACTTGAGTCAGTGGTGAAGTAGGTTACCACACCTGTCTGCATTTGCAACGAGTTCTGTGTTACAATACCCACCTATTTAAACACTTTTTCCTTCAATATTATAATATTTTAAAAACAGATATAACTCCTGAGACCATCCGGTGTGTCAAGCGAGGTTTTCCAAACTCACGAGAAGAAAATGAAACACGCCTACATATTTCAAGGACCGAAAAAATAATCAGACGAGAGAGAAATCAAGATCCACGACGCCATGAAAGTGATTTTCTCAAACAAGGACAACAACCTTGCACTATTTTGGAAGAGATTAAGAGCGGAGACCGCGCCCAAAACGTTTCCAGGATCTCTGTGACATTTCTGAGGCCTTTATGTAACCGAACTGCTAGATCGGCGATACATCACTCCTTGTTTAATCCAATTATGATGAAATTATTAATGAGGCACTCAAGGAGAATTTTTAAACCCCACATTCATCTTCCTGGCCGCCTTACATCACCGCTCTTTCCGCTGTACAAACAAATTCCCGATTACTCCGTTTCGGTGACGTTTGTCACGAAGTTAATGCGTTCATTTAGAGAAACGAGTTTATAGCATTTAGAAATGACCAAGGTGGAGAGAGTTTTCTCGGAGGCGGGAGCGCCGTTTAAGAAAAGAAATCAACCTTTATAAGTTTTGAATATCCAGTTAGTATTTTATTCATCTATAGGATTCTAAAATAACAAACCAACGAACCAGGAATATTCCCGGGTATTAGATTAATTAAATTGAAATTACATAAAACTGTCAAAAAATAAAAATATATAGGCGCCTTGATTGATTGTCAATTGAGATGTAGAAATAAGAGCTGGTGATATACCAGCTTAGGATCGGCCCATAGCAGCTAAAACTTATTGGAAAAATTCATGCTATCTCTACTGAATAATGAATATGTTTCTACTACATACTAAGATAATGCCGTTTTTATTTTTCACTGGAAAGGATAATTATTTTAACACGTGAACCAGTATAAAGTCCCATATATTCATCAACTATCTAATCCACGCTTGAAAAGTAAAGCGAGATAATAACAGCAGCAAGAACATTTTCAGCGTGTGATGAAAATGAGTGATTAATAACAGTTATTGTGAACCTTGAATTCGTCTATATTCACTCTTAACTTCACACGTATATTAAGGGAATGACTTAACAGAAAGGACGTTTCTTTCTAAGAGAAATCAGCTATGGAGGTTGTATTCATGTAGCGATTTCCTGAAATGTCCATCGATCCTACCTAGGAGTTTACGAAAATATGGTCCATTCAAAATATTGGTATACATTATATATTTATATACAAATATACAAGTCAAATGCTAGATTGATGTAATCGTTATTTTTTGACTGGAAACTAATTTAATTTTGATTAAATAAAATAAATGATAATCATTCCGTCAATATTCGTCTAATGGACATTCCGTGCCTTGCGCGTATAACAATTTCTAAAACAAAGAAATTAGTCAGTGCTTAGTTAACCAAATATTTATATTTCGACGGGAAGCCATTATAAATACAATTCGTCCAATTCCCAATTGTACTTCACGGGTATTAGAACTGAATGACTCTACAATGTAAAGTACATACGTGAAGAAAATAAAAGGATGATTTCTTCACAAGTTGATTTAACCTTTATATTTATATGGGAAACCATTTTTATTTCTAACCGTGAACAATGGGTAAAGCGGCTAATATTATTTATTATTTATCCTGTACTAACTTTTAATAAAGCTTCGCTTTTAAAAATGCATTTGCAGCACTATTTATGAATGAATAAAATGGTAGCTAGTAAGGCAGGAGTGAGCTCTCTTGAAAGTGGAGCACAATAATTAATTAATATTATTTTAATAGAATACAGTTAAAAGACAACATTAATTCTCCTAAACCAGGGTTATCTCTCTCTTAACTAGCTTTTGATAACTAAATTGGTACTCTTCAAGTTATTCACTTGACTTTAAAGATTACGGTGCTAAACAAATTGCCATATTGCTACCAGCCAAATCCTTAAATCAGCTAAAGTATACATACTCAACCATCACCACTTAAGTGTAATATCGTTTTGGCAAAGTTGTAAGTATATCAAGGACCCAAATGTCCAACGATGATGTATGACACTTTAAAGTTAAAAAATAAATAAAATCTTTCATTGGGTTTTTCGATGAGCAATGTCTATGAAAAGGTGTTCACGGCAGATGATAATAGAACTATTTGCATATTACATGACAGCTCGGCGAACCAATGATGCTGAGGAGGAGTATAGCTCAAAAATAAATTATTTGAATGTGTAATAAATATTCCAGTGAGTTATTATGGAAAAGCCCGGCTAGAAAATGGTACTTGACTCATCTTGCAGCCTTTAACGCTAACTACAGTAGCTTAACGATCATAATGTTTCAAAGACTTTTACAAAACGATAACAAAATATATGCCCAATATTGTCTATGTCCGATATTGTAATGTGAGCTTAAAGGGAATTATTTAAGTTAGAAAGACATATTTCTCCAAACCACAATCCGAGATAGCCAGCTAGAGTTTGAAGATGCCAGGGAGGACATGATTTTTAGCTTTAGTTGTTCATGACCTAGTAACCTGTCAGAAAATTCTCCGGTCATATTCTGACATTGAGAGATTACAGTTAGGGATCAGCCACAAAGAACTGGTCTGCTGATAAGGAACTATGAATTTAATAACTACTACCTCATATGAGATAAATAAAATAAAAATACCCGTCACACAGACGTTGAGTAAACTAAGCAGATTTTACCTATGAGCTGGCTTAGGGAGAAGCTGATGATCATTAGCGATTTAGTTTTTCAAAGTACAAATCGGATGTGTGAGTTTACTTAAGACTGAATACTAAAAAAATTCGAATATCTCGTTAAGCATTTAAGCTTTGAAAACCTTAAATGATGGTGCCACACAGTAGATATATAATCTAACATCGTAGAAGGGCAATGAAAACAATATTTGATATTTAATCTTTAAATCAATGAACCCAATGTATATCGATCCCAGGTGAGTGTGGGATGTAAACGGGCATACACGGTAATGAGTCTCATTTAAGTGTTTCGCGATTTTAATTTTGAATGTTTAATTTAATTTAACATTTTTAACATCCTAAGGATCTGAATCGGATATAAGGTATTCTGGCTTCAAAAAGATATCCTTGTTATTTATCCCTCATGATGGAGAAAGTTTTTATTCCTTTTCCGTCATCATTTCTAGTGGAAAAAGGTTTCAGCGCGGTTGCCAATCTTCTAACAAAAAAAAAAAAAAAGAAGAAAAACTGGATATCTTTAATTGAGGAGATTTAAGATTAAACCTCACTAAATTGAAAATGTATTATCAAAGCACCTGATTCATCGCCACCACTAAAAAGGGGTTATTTTTACTTACTGATTTTATGTAATGCACAAGTACTTAATTTTATTGTGGTTTCTTTTAATTTCGTTTTTATCAATAAATACATAAAAATAATTGAGTATTTTCATTCTTTTTTCTTGTACAGCTCACTGCACTTAGACCCTCTAAACCCCAAAATAGATATTCAAAAATCGTCAATCATGTGCTCAACCTCCGTAGGTAATTTTCCCCAGGACAATCTGCTAAATGTGGTCGTTTAATAAAAAATACAACAAGCTTCTGAAAATCGTTGGTGGCTCCTCTAATGGTCGCTATTTGTTCTTTCTATATTCAACCCTCATCACAGATTACAAAAAAAAAAAAAAAAAAAAAAAAAAAAAAAAAAGGGAACTAAACCGTTGATTTAGACTTTTGCTCCGACTATTGGACGGAAATTCAAAATATTTTCTCACAACCAAACGACTCACATACATTACTATACTTCGACTATAATGAAATTGAACTGTGGGGTTCCACAAACGTTTCTATATAATCCAAATTGTGCCAGTGCTAAAATCCTCTAAACAATTACTAATGCGTGCTGTTTTGTATCAACGCTATCCCTCCACAACGACCTGAACATCCGTATTGTTACAAGCTTACACCAAATCCACCAGAAATTCCATCCCCGTCTACACGGCCACGAAAGCCCTAGACAGCAGCACTCTACGTACGCCTGGAATGCTCCAAGTTTGGTCGCAAGATGCACTTGTAATATTATCCCGTTGGGTGCCCGTTCTACAATGATCATATCTTTTTGATGACTATGATTTATCTTTTTTTTTTCTTACTGTTTTATTTTTATTTTGTATTTTTTCCTCATGTTGTAAATATACTAGCAATTTGTATTTAGTTTTGTCCATTCTATTTATTTTGCACATTTGTAAAAGTTAACTGTGTAAAAATTTTAATATTTATTTAATTCTGTAAAATTATATTCTAACATATTAAAATATGAATCGCCATTGTAGCGGCATCGTCCTATTTATTTTGTACTTTTGTAACATTTAGTTTTGTAAAAATGCTAATATTTATTTAATTTTGTAAAATTATATTCAAACATGATAAAAGATGAATCGCCATTGTAGCGGCATCTCAAATAAATAATAATAAATAAAAATACATTGATCATAGGGTCACGTCTAATCCAATTAATTCACTCATCTCTTGGATGTGCTGGTTTAATCTATTTCGCATGCGAGGTTAGAGAGTTTCGAAACCGCATTCAAATATGGTGGCCTGTGAAAGAAGTAGTTCTGCTAGTCTCAACGATTTTTGTTAATCTCGCGATTTTGAAATTCATTTGTACCAATTTGGATTTAAATGTTTTTCTAAAATGGGTCGGTTATTATACTGTGAGATTGTTTCTTGTACTCTTTTCTTTTCGTTGCTGTATTAATACCTTATACTCGAATACATTTCTCAGGACCCACCCAGTAGATTAAAGCCTCAGAGGCAAAGAGTCTTAATAATTACAAGTGTTGACAAAACCATAATATATCACAAAAACAATTGAAATAATAGGTGATATAATTGTCATTTCCCATGCCTCATATTTTGTTAAGCAATTTTTATATATATTTAACAAAGTATTGCACATTGTCTTAAAATCAAACAAATTTATACATGGGTAGAAAAAAACAGATTATCCCCGAAGGGAAAGAGTTTAATACTCGTACACTGAATGTCTATCTGAGACCAGGATTCCTTTGTCCTGTAAAGGTGAGACCTCCTTCCCGAAAGCTAAAACTCTGAAAAGCGTTTGAGGTGGCTGGATAGCTCTCGAGAAAGCAGGAAGGTTAGGATTTCGCCTATTTTACAAATGGCTACACCGTTTTGTGTGGCATTCCCATCTTAAAAGGATTTTATCGGTCCTTGAGGCTATTAGAGGCTTAATGGCCAATTCAGGCACCTGTTGGATCATTTGAGAAATTAGAGCCACTCTAAACTGTGAAACTCCCATCCACTGGCAAAGGGGGTGAAATTAATAACGAATGGATGAGAGTTCCTCAATCTTCAATATATTTAATCTCAAATAGTTAGATCTCTCTCTATATATGTGTGTTAGCAGATTTCAATTTAGAGAAAATGCTATTGACGGTCTTCTCATAACGGGAATTTCGAAAAGTGTCTTCAAGAGGTCATTAATTCTAACGAAAGCTATTTTTTTTATATATATATATATATATATATATATATATATATATATATATATACATACATGCGTCTGTTAACATTAGTAATTTTCGTATTAATCTTTACCCGACTTAAAATATTTAAATGCTTCATGCAATAGTAAAGATATAGCTCTTCAATTGTCGAAAATGTCCCTAGAAGAGATGGAGGTTTGAAGGGTTAAAACGAACAGTAACAAATATATCTGTTATTATCAGTCAGATCGAAAAATACTGCGTTACCATTATTATTCATAATGTGATATGCAACAATGCTCAGCCTATTTCTCTAACTACAATATTAAAGGAGCTGTTGTTCTTTTGGAATTTCGGCGTACAATGAATGTAGGTTAAAAGACACATAACTATAGTTAAGGAAGTAACCTACAGATCTATAGAAAATCATGAGTCTTTTAACATTGGGAGGTGTGATTTTCTTCACAGACGTACAGACACGATGGTCGGAATCCAAAACAGTCCAGATAGTCATTGCAGAGAAGACGGAGTTCCATTGCAACCTGATATTAATCGCAAAGGTGGGAAGGAGCGTGAGTTCCATTATAACCAGAAATAAGTTCTAAAGGTAGCAAGGAACGTGAGTTCCATTATAACTAGACATAAGTTCTAAAGGTAGCAAGGAACGTGAGTTCCATTATAACTAGACATAAGTTCTAAAGGTAGCAAGGAACGTGAGTTCCATTATAACTAGACATAAGTTCTAAAGGTAGCAAGGAACGTGAGTTCCATTATAACTAGACATAAGTTCTAAAGGTAGCAAGGAACGTGAGTTCCATTATAACTAGACATAAGTTCTAAAGGTAGCAAGGAACGTGAGTTCCATTATAACTAGACATAAGTTCTAAAGGTAGCAAGGAACGTGAGTTCCATTATAACTAGACATAAGTTCTAAAGGTAGCAAGGAACGTGAGTTCATTATAACTAGACATAAGTTCTAAAGGTAGCAATGACCGTGAGTTCCTTTGTAACTAAACATAAATTTCCATAACACTTCTATGTTTAATCCCAATACGATTTGACTGAGGATTGATAAGTCCTTGAGGTTGAGAAAGCCATAAGTGATTTGCTTCATGACCCCTCCCCAGAGACACATGAGTATACAGCCAGTGGGCAACTAAGACAGGCAGGTGTCATTGTTGTGAAGAAGGTGGGGCAGCCCACACCTCCGACATACCGTGCACCAGGTGTTTGAGGAACAGGAAGACCTGGGAAGAAAGGACCTTGCCCTGACAGACTGACAGAAAAGGTAAATAAAGACGAAGAGATCGCGAGACTGTGACCTACAAAGTGAGAAATATCAAGAATGGGAATGTCAAGGACTTCGTAGACAAGCCGCGAACTTTATCAATAATGTATTTTACTATAATCCATTCAGAACCTTTTACGCTTCACTTACGACTTTACTTGACATTGTGATTCCAAATGTTTTTCCTTCCCATTACATTGTACTATTTACGTACTCTTATGGACTTTTGGTTTTGGTTTTCTATTTTATAATAGCATAATTCTTAAAATATAAAAAAAATATTTTCTTTTATTTGTAATTTTATTTCGTACCTATTGTCAATACATATCCAAACTATTGTCAACAATATTGTTAAAAATGGTTGGTTCATTTGAAACGACGTAATCATTCAGAATGTATCAAATTCAGACTGTATTAAAACTGAAGAAGAACAGAAGAATAAGAACAGAACACTTCAGTCTCAGATTAAGTCCTGTGGGCGCTTGGAAGTATAAAATATGGAAGACCCGGTCAAAAATCTGAAGGCCTTAATAATGACAAGGGTCCCTGAAATCCACGAGTTTATTATTTTTATAAAGCTCTTCAAAAACTAGAGACTTGGGTTTGATTCTCGCGTAGGCAAAAGAACTTATTTCGCGGCGGATTCCACATCGCCCTTATAGCAGTAGTAACTATAAAGAGGCGTTAGTAAATAAAATAAATACATGGCAACCAGGCAGAGATATGCAAGATAATGTAGGGAAGCTCACTCAGTCGATAACTCTACAGCAATGCTTTATTGATGGTATTTTTTAAATTGAATATTAGATCACTAATGAATTTAAAACAATTAAACATAAAAAGTGGTAACTGTAATTATCAATATTTCTTATGAAGGTTTACGCCCAGCATCTGTATTATATGTGCACATCTATAGCCTTTTATTATTTAATTTTCGAAATCAATTGTAACTCGATTCTTTTTGCTGGACTTTCGCCTATCGTTTTTCTATTGAATAGTTATTATAGATATTTAATCTTAATAAATGTAGTAAAACATTTGAATTATAACTGTTAATTATAAATGTCAAATAATTAAATCAAGGAGCTGACAGTATTATATACGGTTTAATGTCAAACTATCTACAATACAGGCATAAAGTTTGGAAAAATATAACCATATCTTACCACCATCTATGAGGTAATAAGTTAGTCAAGAACCACTTTCTATCTCAAACACGGAATAGTAGAGATTGTTTTGCACATTATTTATTGGATAGGACTTCCAGTACAATAACATTTATTATTAGAACATTAATAAATCATGTAATTCATGCTTATAAGACACACATTACAAGGAATTGAAATATATTCAGGAGAGCATGAATGAGAATTTAACGCAACGTTAAAGTCACCTAGAGTTCTAGAAGGAAGCACACAAATGATAAGGTTCTCAGCCTAGCTATAAATAGCATTTACAAATTACCAATAATTGTCATTTATGTTTTAGTTATGTGTAATTAAAATATTGTTTCATTTTATCTTATTATTAACTTGCTCAGTACTACAGTCCTTGAAGAACCCGGACCTCTTAACAACCCTTGGACCATTAAAACATCTCTTGAAGTCTGCGACTATGGTCCTGACCCATGGCCTCCTCAAATCCTTCCTCCTTACTCCACTTGGAGTGATATTTAACTTCATCCTCTAGACTTCTATTAGTTATTGCCAGAGTGCCATAGAAGGTCACAAGCAGGGCCCAGCCAAAAGCATCCTGGTTTTTAATAGGAACGGTAGAACCACATTTGTCCCGAGGATCAAAATAATTTAAAGAACTTCATGTCTGAATAATGATTTTCACAAAAGATATATACAGTTTCGTGGCTTATATGCCACCTCTTCAGGGGCTATCCCTTTTCAAAAAAAAATATTAAAAGAACAAAAATTGAATAACATTATTTTAACAAAATCCTTAATAATTCTTTGCTAGAAATTGTATTAATAGGTGCCTACATATGTTTTATATATATATATATATATATATATATATATATATATATATATATATTATAGAAAAATAGGATTTGTAGGCATTTGACTATAGTGTTGAAAGATCGTGTCATAAGTTACATCCACATTCTTCGATATTCAATATTTTTTAAAAGATTATGATAATTTTTTATTGAATTAATGTTTTTTAGAGTTTATAGCTATATGAAGATTCATTTCAGGACATTGTATCCTTTATCATATTGTTACGTTTTTGTATTACCAAAACCAGTAATAAACGGTTTTAATAAGAGTTCTTTTGGATTGCAAAATTAAATACTCGCAAGTTTCACAGTTTTTATCACTGCAAAATTTATTTCACAATGCACAATAAACTTGGTGATTATTCTTAATTACTACTCACAGTATACACTGATAGCGTTACTGTTCTTCAATGAGTCACAGTCCAATAATTCACTGAAATTCACAGAAAGACGGCACTGCACTGTCCTTTACTTCGGCACTGCACTGTCCTTTGCTTCGCGGCACTTCACTGTCCTTTACTTCGCGGCACTTCACTGTCCTTTACTTCGCGGCACTGCACTGTCTTAAACACGGCACTAAACTGTTACTCACAGTCACGGCAC
The DNA here is from genome assembly GCA_019009955.1 of Riptortus pedestris. Lineage (NCBI taxonomy): Eukaryota > Metazoa > Arthropoda > Insecta > Hemiptera > Alydidae > Riptortus > Riptortus pedestris. The sequence continues at coordinate 11,073,962 of CM032230.1, read as the reverse complement.
AACACTGTTCTTCTTATAAAAACTCTTTACCGCACTGTACTAAGTCGCACTGTAGCACTGATGTAACCATCAAGATCGCTGAGCATAAACTGACTCACGGCTGGCCCGAGCTCCTTTTTATAGGGAGGCGGCATACATCAAAGGGGAATTGTCTAGTCCATTCGACGTCTGACTGGAAGGTACTGGTCAGACCTAGAACATTCTATCGGTCTCTTTGATCTACGTCACACTTTCCAAATACGCGACTCTCTCTCTCTCTGAAGGATTATTCATCTATTTAATTTTCGCAACAATATTTTAAGGAAAACAGAATTTGTCCTTTTTTTATTCAATTCTAAGTTAATTAGTTTTCTGTCCTATAGAGTAACTGCATACATTGTGAGGAGACATGAGAATTGCAAGCCCCCTCTAGTTCTTCTGTGAACCGAAGTCTTTTAATGCAGAGTATCCGAGATTTACAATTGTAAACAGGAGAAAGTGAGCTATGTAAATAGTGCCCACTAGGCCTTTGTTGGAATTTAAATAGTCTCTTATTGCTCCAGACCTTTGGATAACTATCTGATTAACGACGATCCTATAAATCGATTCTGGCTAAGGAGACAATCTGAAGGAAATGGTTGACATGAATTCTATGCTATCCTTCAACCGGATCACTGCATAAATAACCCATTGAGATTCAATTGCATGAATTCTGGCAGCCCATAGAATTAAATAAATTTACATAGGGATCAGTAAATATTAAGTCTTCGATGCAGAATCTTTTGTAGAACAGGAAAGAAATGTAACAACTACACTTTACTAAAAAGTACCTACCGTACTATATAAGTACGTACCGTATATTATAGCTCCAATAATAAAAATTGACGACCTGATCTTTAGTTTTTACATGAAACGTTTAAAAATAGTGAATTAGGTAACGGTCAAACAAATAACGCTACAGCGTTAAAGAAAAATATATCATATTAAATAATATATACTATAAACACCCTAATTCATGTAACTAGCCTAGTCATCTCTAATGTTCAAAATCTCTTGATGGGCCTGTCATATAATGTGTAATCTATAAGCTTTAATAATAGTATCATAGGAAATGGAATTTGTACATCTTGTTGGAAAAATTTAAGCAAATTTAGGTAATTTCTAATATGAGATTTATCTTGAAGCCCAGTGACAAACAAACAATTGATGGGGATACCCTTGTAGATTAACATATCAATATTATTATTTTAGACTAAGGATTAATCTTCATAAAAAAAAAAAAAGAAAAAATAAAATAGCAAAATGCATTTACACAATTCTTAAACAAAACTTCTATTATAGTGGTACACGAATTTAGATAACGTACCCCCAAATAAAATATACTCAAAAAATTTAACTTTAAAGTAAAATAACAAAAAGAAATTATGAGAAAATACAGTTAAATTAATATTTTTAAATGTAACACAATCTCAGCACCTAGATTTTTAATATTAAAAACTGAATCAACAAGGACTTCAGGGTACTTTCAATGTCAGAGAAAGAGAAGCACTCTTACAAGTGAATTCTTTAGAAACTTTCACCAACACACCAAACCAAATATTTGGGAAACATTATTATAGTAAAAATAGTTGGCCTATTAATATGGCATAGAACATAATATATTGTAATAACATATTTTTGAAATTAGCATTTTCTATGAACAACTACTCAATAATTATCAGGATATATTAAATACATTCTAGTCGAAAATCAATTTTAATTTCAATAATAAATTTTAATTGCATTATTATTTTGAATCAAGTTCCCACAGAATTATAAAAAGTATACTTTTCTATACCTGCATTGTTTCAAGTCCTAGTGTGAACAATTATGATATAATCAAACTATATAGGTGTTGAGGATGACAAAATTCAAAACCACAGACGAGACTACCTAGCAAAGAAAGCAATTTCAAAAGAGGAAGGAACATATAATAATAAATACTAGTGCAAACAAATACAAATCATAATTTTTCCATATATATACAAAATAATCATCTTCGGGGTAGGATCGAAGGACATTTTCGAAAATAGCGTCATGAGTACAATCTCGATAGCTAATTTCTCTTAAGGAAAAACCTCCTATTATGAAACGCAACGGAAGCTGTAGCTAAATAATGAGAAACATACTACTTGCTTGAAAATAATTAGGTCATTAAAGCGTTTAATCACACAAATTAAGGTGGCTCAGGCTATCCACGTATTTAAGGCACTAGTCTTAATATACTTGGCGAACCTAGTGTCGTGGGTTCGATTCCAGCGGGCGCAATAGGAAATTATTAAGTGACAAATTCACTAAATGAAAAAAAATTGTCCCTTCTTGCCTAGATAAAGATCCTTAAGGGAACGTACAAAAACGGCTAGTTTAAAATGTAAAATTTAATATTTAGAACTGTTGTAGAGTCTAAGTTGGTCGCATCCCCTTTTGATCGAGTTCGATCGATGTAGCAGAGGAGTGCTAAAATAAAAAAAAAAACTGCTAACTTTTCCGAATGTACTACAGATTAAAAAAATATTATTATTAATTACCGTCCACTTTTTGTTTCTAAAGCTAATTGGGACGGGTTATCCACAGGTTATCACCCTTTTCTAGGCAGGGCGGGACTATGGATTTGATTTAATGAGTTCTTCTCTAAATTAATTCCAATTGCCCACGCGGGAATTGAATTCCCCACTGAAAGATTGACGTATATTTATTTAATAGGAAAACAAGAGAGTATGGTTGTGTCCACATCAGATTATTTTTTTTAATGAGAGGATAATTTTCCTGTTCATATCAATTATTATAATTGTATATAACTAAGTGTAACATACAATTACTGTTATCAGTTAAAATAAGGAGTGAGGATCTGACCGCAATATTTAGTGACTAGAATCAGCAATTGCTGGCTGAGTCAGCCCTCTCTCTTGCCCAGATTCCGATCTCCTTGCTTCAAAGCCAGTTTAGAGCAAAATAGAACTTATTCATTTGATAGGATCATTAATGATTGCTTGCTGCAACAACAGCGACAGGGCTCATTTAAATAGCAATCTGGGGTTGTATTTTTTTTAACGTCTGACACGTTCCTAAATGCTTTCGCTTTTTCACAGAAACTCAGCTGAATGATCAATCAAATTAATGACCAGCAGGTGTGCCATGATTTCACTGAATCCTACGTTGAATGAGAGGAATTGAGAAAATGGTTTCAGAGATATCGCGATGTGAAATGGTCCATGATTGACCGAGCTAAGTTAGAATCAGTTTATGTATGTTTGTCTGCGCCAGGACGATGTATATGTATGATTTAGACTGATCGCCAAGACTGATCTCATCAAATTTGGTATTTATGATGCCTTTTAGGTTCGTAAAATGATTTCATACGACGATTGCTTTTAAAAATTTACTTAATTTTTAATATGGCAGCCATTTAGGTGTTCCATTTACTCCCCTACAGTATGATCAGATAGTCTTTTCAAATTATTTCTTAGGTACGTTTCATACAGTTTTGGTTTATGGAATTTCGTTATTCGTCCGTCGATCAGCCATTCAAAATGTCGATGCTTCCATTTCAGCGTTTCATATACAATGTCTTTCACGCATTAAATTTAAAATTAAATTTGCAATAAGATTGGTTATTTAATTATTGAATGATCAGATGTATATCTGAGATATTTCGATTTTTCTATTTCCCCCACCATGTAACCCCCCCCCCCCACCTACATTCTGGTCCAATTTCAGCCATTATCGAACTTGTTCTTTTTTTCGGCAGATTTCTCTTAAGGTTGTACTTATGACGAGATTTTCGAAAATGGCCATCGATCCTACTCAGTAGGTGACCAAAATGAGAACCATCCAAATGCATACACACATATATATATAGACACACACACATATATTTGTCTGTTAACGCTCTAGTGGTCGCCATATTTCTTAGATCGTTACCGAACTCAATATTTAATTTTTTTGTCAATAAAAGAAGTCAAAAAATCAAGTTCGTTAATGACAGAAATCTGAGCAGTGGGAGAGGCAGTTTAGAGAGGGAATTTCGAAAATTGGAATATCTCTGTTATTATTAACCTAAATATTTGAGTTTTTTTTTAAATTTTCAGCCTTCAATAAACTCCTAATTTTAGTCATCGCACTTTAACAACAAGCGCATACTTCATGAAACGTGTGTTCTAAGCTTTGTAAAAAATATCAGTTTCATCTTCACTAGATGAGATATAAACAAATATGGTGCGTGTTTACGCCACCAATTAAGATTTCATTTAATGGCTGGAAAATGTTAATTGATCTATAACATACTCAATATTTAAGCGTTTCAGTCAGCACTAAAGGCCATTTCAGTTAATGGTTAAAATTGGGCCAGGTATAGGGGTGGGGGGGGGAGTGGAGGATGGGAATTGGTAAATTACAAATAACATCGTTATTTTAAGTCAGTTTGAAAAATGTTATTGAAGTAATCTTGTTCAACTATTGGTGTCCTACAATTATTGCCTTATACATTTTTGTACCTCAAGTATTAAGCAAGTTATACGTGCTTTCTTGTTTTTAGCAGATTTCCCTTAAGGGAAATCAGCTATTGAGGTTGTACTCATGACAGAATTTTCGAAATTTTTCTTCAAATGTCCATCGATCCTACCTAGTAGATGACGAAAATGAGGTCCGTTCAAAACTGTATATATATATATATATATATATATATATATATATATATATATATATATATATATATATATATATATTTGTCTGTTACCGCTTTAGTGATCGCAATTATTATTTAATCGTTACCAAACTCAATATTTAGTCGTTTTATGTAAAAATAAAAATTAAGTTCGTTAACGGCTGAAATCGGACCAGGGGGAGGGGGGGGGGTTTAGAGGGAAAATTCGAAATATCTCCGTTATGATGAGTCAGATCGAATAATTGTACAAAATCAATCTTATTGCAAATTAAATTTTCTATAAATATTGTTCTATTCATTTATTCTGTATCTCGAATATTAACCGAGATATTTGCATTTGTATTCTGCGTGTGGTCGACAGGATGTTCGGACTTTCCGACGAGAGCTCTGGCGGCCGTTTCTGTAACTATTCGTCCCTCGTGAATAGGTTTAGAGGTTTCTTACTACAAGAGTTGTTATTAGGCAGACTTCTCTATTGTAAAACTTAACGTGGGAAATCTGCTTAGTTACGCAGCCCCTTCGTGACGGACTTTTTAGCCTTCAATAAACCCCCCAATTCTACTCATTGGATTTGTATTTGGAAATATTATTGTTATTTATTAACGTCTGCTTTTTCTACTATGGCTAACTGGGGCGGGTGATCTACAGGTTGCCACTCTAGACAGGGGGAGGGGGTCTAAGGATTTTATTTAATCAGTTCATCACTAAATAAATTGCTATTCCCCAAACGGGATAGGACCCGCCACTGTAGGTTTACCATGAGTAACTTAAGGCCAACGCTTCAACTCACATGGATAATCTGAGCCCCCATTTAGAAATAGAGAATATATGTTGAGAGGAAGTAAGTCGTGTTCATACCAGCAAGTGGGAAATTCGCTTAATTTATGCAGCCCGTGCGTGACTGACTTTTAACCTTGTGTTTCCTGATACCTCTTACATATTTTATAATGGAGGTTGTCATTGTTTATAATGAAGAGAGAAACTGAATATATCCAATGAGGTAGAGATAGCACGGCGCTGCCCTTAGCCTTAGCTCTTTGCAATTATAATCAAATTATAACCTGCAATTAAATACCTTCCCAAGCTTCTCTCTTAATTAAAACCAATGACAAGCAGCGAATGAATTTAATGAATTATAAGCAATTCATTCACGCACTTTATACACGGTAGAGCTAAATGCCAGCCTTGATAAATGTTATTTAACTCATAAATTATTTCAAGCTACCTGCTTCGCTGCAGGTTCATTTCCTATTGTTTTTAGGTTATTTTACAGTTATTTGAGATCCCGAGTTTTCTATTGTCAAACGCTAAACATTGTTGTTTCAAAAGACACACGGATATATATGCATGTCTCTATTATCACTTTTGAATTAAAAAAAGGCGCAATTAGCATATGCCGTCAAATTAATCTTTCATATAGGAAAACCGAAAAGAAAGAATTACGACGTTTATGAGAGCATCTGGATAGACCACAGAGTATTTTAATATTTAAATAGAAAAATAGAGCTACAAGCTTTATATTTAATGAAAAGTCCGGAAGAAATCAGAAAAAACGAATTTGCCATCATATATACATAACGTAACATATAAAATAGTGATGAGGATCAATAAAAAGGCCCTGTCTTCTACTAGTGTTGTAGATTACACAGAGTGTACTTTCAGAGGCAGGGTTCCATGGGCAGTGCCGGATTAGAGCAGTGTAGCCTGGACCAAAACCTTCGCAGGCTCACTCTAAAAGTGCACTTTGCATCAATTAAAACACTAATAGAGCACGAGGCCATTGTATTGATCCTGATCAATTGGATACTCTACCAACCAGCATTTCGGGAGAAATATAAAATATTGTTGCTGCATGTGACACAAAGGATTAATTTTTTTTACAAAAAGTCCGACACGCAGGGGCTGGCCAGAATTCCTTCCCACGTGCTAGTATGACACACTACTGATCTCACCTCACCATATATTTTCTATTTTTAAGCCAAAAATTCTCATGATTAGAAGTTTGGGATTACTGTAGGCTAAAGGCAAGAAAGTACAGATGGCATATGAATATATTCCATCTTGTTAGTTATTCTTCCTTACAATTGCGAAAAATGTGGGTCTATAGTTTCTTTTATGTGAGCGTGTGTAACACATGAGAACAGGTAAATAGGAACCACGTAAATCTGGGGTTTAAAGAGATTTAAAAACTAGAGCCAATGGTGGAACCAACGGAGGTTGAGTTTATATCCTACTGATACATTTTAAGTCCCAATTCCCTGGCATTTACAAAAAAAAAAAAAAAAGTATGCTTTTTGTGTTAAAATACCAGTTTAGCAATTATATATAATGGATACAATTCAGTTCCATGAACAAGGGCGCATCCTCAATTCAGGATCGCTTTCAGATTGGCAAGTCACCATTGCTTAGGCTAGGCTTACTTCCTTGTTTTACTTGTGCGACAAATAAGACTTTATGAGGCAGCCTGCAGGATTCTATTCATTCAACACTTCTAAATTATCCAATAGTTCGGCCTTACATCGTATGCTTTTAAACTCGTCCATATATTTTTGTCAAGACTCTTAAATTTCGTTCTCGTTCTTTGTTGATACTTGTCAACAGTGCACTATTTAGGGATTACAAAGGGAGTTATCGTTCGAAATAAATTTTGGTTTCGATGTGAGGGGGGTCCAATTTCGAATACTTAACAATCTGAAGACGGAAATCCGTTAATTACAATTATGGCTACATCTTTATATGGAACGATGTATCCATAGTTGAAGTTACCTCGTAGTATTATATTTTTTCCAGCCGATCTGGCTTATTGCGCGAAACAAATAGGGTTGTATTCCTCATTTTCATGGGATTTTTACTTACAAATACAGAATATATGGTGAGATGTGATGACATGCGTGTCACCCAGCGCGTGGGGAAATCTATTTAGATTACCCAGCCCCTGCGTGACGGACTTTTAAACTATTATAAGTGATCGGAGTTATACATTGTATTAATTTAGAATACAGAATAATTTAGTAGTGAAGAATGTGCAACGCCTTTCTCAGAAGGTGAACCTAACAATAAAGATTAGCTGACACGGATCTCTTACATAATTTAGTTGAATTAATACCTCCCTTTATTATTGTATAGGTCCATCTTTGGAATTGAATATCTCTTTGGCACAGAGGGCAACCTCGACCATTCATCCATACACCTGCCACGGGAGTGTTCTTCTGCAGAATAAACCTCTCTGAATGAACTCTAGAATGAGTAATGACTTAGACAGCTGTCAGAAATAAATGAGAACGATTAATTGCTTACACTTCCTTTCATGGGCTCACTACCCATCGTCCATTCAGGAAGAGAACCTGACCTCCTTGTACTGTCTTCATAAGCTATGCACCGTTCTGACCACTGCCTCCTCGGGGGATATGCATATTCCAACCTTTGATTCCATGCAAACGACCCATCAGCATTCTTGAAGGTTTCATTCATGATGACTGATTTATCAAGCGTGCATAGATACAACCACCGGTAAGAACAATCATCTTGTGCGACTGAGAGGTATGAACTTTTACTGATGAAGAAAAGAAACAAAAGAGTAATCTACAAAAGGAGTTCCCTTGCACAGGATTCAGAATCACTATTAAGGCAAACCTAAAAGCATTGTTCAGCAAACTTGGACATCATGTCCTGTAAAGGAAGGTAGACCGGCCTGGTTTGATCATATCGCCATGGGAGAGACCAACAGATTTCCTAAGAAGATTTATTAGCTGGCATCCCCTAAAGGAAGTCCGTTACAGCAGTTGCTCTCATGGGGCGACCATTCAAAACTTTCCATTTTTTCCAAAGAAAATTGTTGCCCGGTAGAAGGTAAATATTTTTTTAAACGTATTTGTAATGTTTTCAGTGTTTAGTTTGTTTTTAGGCTTTGTTGTTTTTATCTTGTATGTAAAACTGGTCTTCATTTTAATTTATATATTTTTTGTTACATAATATTGGCACATTTTCTCTTATTGACTTTCTCTAAATTTGTATAGGTTAAGAGAAATTCTTTAGTTTGTATCAAACAGGATGTTAGCTTGATATACAATAATTGGATATATTTTTGTTGTTTGTGTGAGTCAGAACAGCCGTTTTCTCCTCAATTTTGATTTTCTATGGACATTCAGTGAATTCGGAACTGCTTCCGAGCTCACAGCATTACTGCAGGTTTCTGCTGATGATAACAGCGAACACCTGACAATATTAAAAATCATTGGACCTTGGAGGAATTTAATATTTTTTATTTAGCATTATACCCCTTGGCGAGCTTTGACAAAGTCAGACTCGAAGGATTCGTGATTAGATTTTTACTTACGTAGAGTGTGATCAACTCGACGTACATTGGGCATTAATGAGGAGGATCTGGAATGAGTTGTCTGCAGTAGAGTGGCCGGCCTTTTCGGGAAGTCAGTGGCCAGTTCATTCAGAGTTAGCTTGCCTGTGGACGGGATCTATGAGAGTCGTAATCGTTAGTCATCCCGAGGGGCTGTCAGACGTTTATACTCACTAATACTCAGCCTTCCCGACGTGAACGTGCTTTGGCAGTGACTTCTTGAACTAATGTTTTACCTTGACGGGGATCAAGCCTGTACCTATTTTAAACGGTAGTGTTAGACATGACCACGCCCTAACCGGCACATAGCGGGCGTAGGGAGCAAATATTACATTTAGGGACTAGGATCTAAAAGGAATTTCTCTCTGCACATGGATATCAGAGTACATTGGATGAGCAAAGTTGGTAGACTCAATCCTCAGATAAATCACGGACTAAACAAATTCAAAAACGGTTTGTCCAATGCTAGTCGTCATTAGTCTGCAATTAGTTCTCAACTCGTTTCTTGCCAATGGTCGTTCCTAAGAACACCATGGAAATGAACCATGGTATTATGATGTTATCCTTTCTAAAACTGTGACCACTGCTTTGTTAATATTTTGAGGTGGGTGAAGAAACTTGTTTAAACACTTTAATTTTAAATTCTACTTCTTCCTTTCCAGTTGCTGAGCTTTGGCTGAGGCCTAATACCAATCAGAATCCATTCTGCAATTACTGATTATTATTATTATTTCACACCCAAATGCATTTCTGCGACCGCTTTTGAATGCTGCTAAGTATTTGGTTTTGGATGAATTGACGTTCGGTCCTCTTTAATCAACACGTCTGTAGTGCTTCTTGCGGGAACCTTAAGTTTTACCAGATATTCCCTGAAAGAAATCGACTATATATTTAATAAGATGAAACAATTCAAAACTAAGTTAATAGGAGGCTGTCGTTAGGAAATGAAATTAATCAAAATTTGTTGTGTATTCAAGGACGGATCGGAAATCACTCGTAGCGGAGTAAATGGTATAATCCAGTCTAAACAATAACAAATTGGCAGTAGTAGTTTGAAATAAGAACTCGTCCCTGATTGGAAGCAAGGCCTCCGGTAACTAACTGCAATCAATCACTAACGACTAAGTCGTTACTCCATTTATCAAGGTTCACGTCGACAGACAGGTCCACTCAGGTTCGCTCAACCTTGGTCGACTCATACTGACAGGTACAGGACAAGACCCCCAACCTTTACCCAGACTACTTCCTCGTCAGCAGGGGTTTCAAACAAATAAAGCACGCAACTCCAGAATGGTCTTCGAATAGCCAGAGTTGAAGAAGTGAAGAAGTCCTATTGACGACACAGCTATTCTCGGAACCCCACACTTATCTCATGACTAACATCAGAATCACCGATTTGCAGAATGTGTAATACGACGCTGACAATCAAACACAAACCTACAGCAAACATACCTCATCATCTACAAGAACTATAGAAGACAAATCCACACATAAGTATGACCTTGAAGTATTTAAATATAATTAATATACTCAATGAAATAGAAATGATTAATTTAGGTTTTATTAGAGAATAACCATTGGCAGCAGTATATTATTTAATTTATGACGAGTAATTATTATTTTATTTTAATATTAGTTAAAACAGCTATATGTTAACAGTATAGTTGCCTTCACCTAAAACTGTCTGCTTGTGCGTGAATAGCCTCAGTAATGACAGACCAATTAAATAAATAAATAACTATCCTGTTGCCAAAGATCCTAAATGTTTGATTCCTGAATGAAGGATAACACCAAATTTCTCCTTTTCAACTGACTTGCCCGGCTGTAGAAGACATAGAGGGAACCTCTTATAACTGCTGTCCAAATGTGACCTCAATCCAATCTTCGGACTTGCCCTTGTGATTACACGCCTCCACAAACTTAATATACGACAAACTTAATGCAGATTATTGACTAACGAACGAGAAAAACTAAAACAGGATATTGAACGACAAAAAGGCAAATTTACAATTGAAGAAGATAACCTATTTTCAAAATATAGTAATGGTCTTAAAATATTTGCAGAACAAGCTCCTGGCACAATTCTTAGGTTACTTATTACAGCTGATAAAAACAACTACACTTAAATAATTACGACTAGTCAATAATTATTGTATTAATGCTCACAATTTTCACTTTATTAGTTTTTATTTAACGTTATTATTGTTAATTTGTTTGTATTGTGGTAATAGCATAATTTATAATTTGGTGATAATTTATATATATAACTATTGTAATATATTTCAAACGCATGCGATGTGCTTAAATTGCATGGGATATGCAAATAAATAAACGGTCTTCTTATCGCATTATTATAGGGAGGAAACATATCATTTAAACTCATCTCCTGGGTAGGATAGATAGACATTTGATTAATTTTATATATTTTAACATTTAAAAAAAAATAATATTAAAATATTCCTTATTACAACATCCACCGGAAAGTAAAAATTAGTTTTGTTTTTAACTAGAACGGGAGATTAAATTTAAAATTTAGGAAGTATTCTACTTTAGATGATGTAATATCTCTTTGACGACTACTGTCATAGAATTTTTATTATCAACAGTTCCAAAGTCACTTATGTTTTATAGTTTTCGTTTATTATATAAAATTACGAATAACAAAGTACCAGAATATAACATCTCTTCATGTTCATTATTTTTATTTACAATTGTTCGTTACAACACCAACAATTTAAATTCCTGTATATTTTAGAATTTACTTGAAAATATTCAATGTATTAACAAGATCTTGACATTTACTAACAACGATTGCCATTTAATGACCTAGTTATTTAAAAGTATACCTTATGCTAATAACCTGAAGGATTAAATAAATAATTACTTTCTTTATTGAATAAACGTTTGTAATTTTACTTAGAAAGCAATAATATGCCCACCATTCATTCAGATGTACTAATAAGAGAATAAAATATCATCATATTTTTTATTGTTTGATTATTTAATGAAATTTATTTTATAATAGTTACATTTGAAAGGATGTTAGAAAGTTTTGTTCTACTATTTTGACTGTACTTCGCCTGGGAATCGATTGGGTGAGATGCAAAATAATAGATATTAGCTGATTCTTATAGTCAGCTGTATTCTAAACTTTCAACCACATTTGGCTAGTATTGTCCATGCCTGGTACATCCATTGGACCTGATGAATCTTCGTATGAAATGAACATCTTGTAGAGAAAACTAATTTGTTTAAGAAAAGAAGTGAGTGGTTATTTATATATTTTATTTTACTTACGGTTGGTGTTCTTTTTTATCAACTGGTATCTCTTAGAACTTACCTAAAACAGAAAGAAATATTTATGTTAATATTCATTTTATTAATAATTATGAGGATGATCAAATATTTGTTCAAAGTATTGTATATATTGTGAGAATAATTACCATATCTTTTGTCATAGCCTAATAAGATGCAATCAGTAAACAGGAATAGTGTTTGGTCAATTGTTATTCATACGATTGTTTGTGCTGATATGTACAAATGTAAATGTAGACCATCCGATGTACAAATTACTTTTAATAATTCAATTTATTTAATTCTTATTTTCGAGACTGGGACGATTGGGCGAAGTATCAGAGTTTGAGTATTATATAGTAGTGAAATAGGAGGGCTATGCCCTAGGTGGGTTGATATAGTAATTCAGTCTATGGTAGATCTATGTGAGTCCTTAGGTAGCAGTCTGTTAGTATGTTTTATTGTAAGTCTTCTCCAGTATGTGTGTGACAGTCGTGAATGGCGAATTCTTAACCTCATTAAGACTACTTCTCTTCATATAGCATTTTGGAGGAAGGCCAATCATGAAGTGTATGTTCAAGTACTCGAGGTCATTTGTGCCAAACCAAGATTTCTGCCATGATTGAGAATCATTTGGTTTGCTTGGGTTTGAATATCTTGGTGTGTACAGTATGTGGTGTGGAAGCTCTTTTTAGGGTAGCTGATTTGGAGAGTTTATCTACATGTCTGCTATGTCAAATGTTAAAATGTCCACCCTATGGGATCTCACTTTTCTCCATTCTTTGCACCAATCGTCTCATGCCCAACATAAAGTTGATGTTGAGGCTACATAGGTTTCTTATTAGAGGGGAAATAGAATAGCTAATTTGAGATGAAAACATCGGCGAACCATTCCGGCATGTTGGAATTCTGCTTATTTTACACAACGCCTGCTTGGCGGACTTTTTTCAGCGTCCAGAAACCCCTACTAATGATGATATATTCGCTTTAAAACATTTTTTTTAATTTAACATGGTTCGTTCAGCTTCATATATGTCATCCTGTGAACCCTCCACCACTTAGAAAATCTGCTTATTTTACGCAGCTCCTGCGCAACAGATATCCCTCAGAACTTGTGAGATTAGATTGGATAGGATGCGAGTTTAAGGGAACCACCTGTTGGAACTCGTCCCGCTGTTAACGTGCAAATAAAGTTTTTATTTATCCTACTAAATCTTTTGGTATGGACTGGTATGACCCGTGTCTTGGGAAGGGCACTTTTTGAAAAAGAAAGAAAAAGTTCTTTCTTAAGAAGATCCTTGACAGAAGTGGATGAGAGAGCCGAGGGTGAAGGGATATAGAATCCTGAAGGTCCTCATATACATCTCCATTAGCCAATAGCTGCAATTTCCATCCAGTTCCGCGTTCCTTTTCATCAATCTCTTTGGCGAATTTCAATATTATCTCATCCTCACTTTCCATACGTCATACCAGCCGCTTTCATTTCATCTTAATAAAAGTTTTGGAGGCTTCCTTAGTCGCCTTACGTTTGTGCCATATTCAACTTGAATGATTCAAAGCCTCAAATGTGAGGACAATATAACAGAGTGAGGCATAAATAATTGTACTCATATCTAACAGTGGTATATAAAAACAGAATCTAGTTAAGAAATTAATTATATTTCGTTGACTAAACAGAGCTGGGCAACCGATTATAAAACTTACTCATTTATGCGTGCTTTAGGCCTTACAGGCATCATAAATATCATATATTATTTATTAATGTCCACTTTTTGCGACGAAGGCTAATTGGGACGGGTTATCTACAGGTTGCCACTCTTTTCTAGCCAGGGTGGGATTTAGGATGTTATTTAATGAATTTCGTCACTAAATAATTTCCGAGTATCGAACTCGCCACTCTATATACATATACTTACTGCTATATACTTTTCTGTTACCGCTCTAGCGGTCCTAATTCTTATTTGATCGTAACTAAACTAGATATATAAGCGTTTCATACAAGAATAAAAGTTCGTTAATGGCTGAAATCGAACCAATGGGAGGGGGGGGGGTTAGAGGTGGAGTATTTCGAAGATTCGAAATATCTCCGTTCGGATCAAAAACTTGTATAAATCCAATTTTAGTGAAAAATAAAATTAACTGTAAATATTGTTATATACAATTATTCTCTATCTTTAGTATGAACGGAGATATATGCATATTTTAGTTTTCGGCATTCAGTAAACTCCCACTCCTACTCCTGTCATATTAACAATAAGCTGTTATATTTTGAAGCGCTTTATTTGAAGCACAAATACCAAAAAATGTTCTCTTTGAACATTTACGTTTTGAGATAAATGTAAATACGTGGTGTACGTGGGAAATCTGCTTAGTTAACGCAGCCCATGCGTACGTGACGGACTTTTCTAATAATCTTACCTTTAAATACATTTGTGAAAAAATAATTGTGCCTTAATATATGGCCAATATACTTCATTTTTGAGCCGTTTAGCAGATTTTCCTGAAGAAAAATCAGGGGCTGCATTAACTATTAACTAAGCAGATTTCCCACGTGCAGTTGTAACACATTCTCGATTTCACCTTACCATACATATTATATTTCTAAGTAAAAATTGGACTTTACTGAAGACACACGAAAACAAAAATAACTCGTTTAATATATGAGCTATGAAAAAATGTGTAGAAAAACAATTGGAGATTGATTCCATAGAATGTTACGATCCGACTCATAATAATGGAGATATTTTGAAATTTCAACTCCACTCCCTCCTCTAAAGTCTCCCTATTTCTTGAGCGAGTTTTTGCCATAGACGAATATGAACATTAAAGTTGAATTAAACGCTGAAATATTGAGTATGGTATAGATCAAATAATCATTTTCGAGTTCAAAAGGTAGCATCATAATTGTATGTGACGCCAACACACAATGTATCTGCATGTATCTCACTCTGCAATAGTTCAATGAAAACATTATTTGGTATTTAAGCTTCAAATAAATTGATTCATGATATAACAGTTCATAAAAAATGCAAATGTCTCGGTTAATACTCAAGTTAGTGAATAACATCTATAACAACGTTTATAGAACATTAAGGAACTTTATCTTTATTTTTACCTAAAACGTTTGAATATCGAGTTTGATAACCATCAACAAAAATTACGGGATGTTAACAGAAAACATCATGAGTACAACATCAATAGCTGATTTCCCTTAAGGAGTATCTGCTAAAATGAGACATCTTGTTACTTTACCCCGGCAGTTATAACTTACATAGTATGAAGATACCACAGGAACGGGCTCAGGATGTTAAGTACACTGAAGGAAAATATATTCATAAATAAATTCATTGATTTAATGCCAATCATATAATATACTATTCCAGCTAAGGGATTAACGGCAAAGGAATGGCCCAATAAAACATTTGCTTCCTGGATATTGAAGAAGGATAGGTTCGAAGCTCATAAAATACTTGATTATACCCGAAGAACTAAGTACCTTGTCTCAGTCTTGCTGCAATTACATTAAACATTTTCAAGGCCTTCGTTAGCTAGATGTAAGTACACGACTGAACGCTCGAATATTCATAATGAAAGTTTTCGTGCCCGTTAGTTATACTGAATTAATGGAAATTATAAGTAATAGGGCAGATTTGCCTTGCAAAACAAAATCACGGATATCGAAATGAATTATAATGAGGAATCCACAGAGTTATTTAGAAAAAATTGCAAAAAAAAAAAATAAAAATGCTAACAACGTTCACCGTTCATCTCTTATAAACAAACATGACTTCGATTTCAATGCCGTCATTATCAAAGTTTAAAAAAAAATAATATCCCAACAAAATATAAAATTAAAGGTAAAAGTTTTAATGAAAAAAATGAAGTAATTAGGCATTTGTACGTACTTGAATTTTATGAGTAAATAGTAAATCAGTACTTTAATTCAGTAAATATATATAATATATATATATATATATATATATATATATATTCCAGTAATAATAAAGATAGAGAATAAATGTATATAAAAATATTTACAGTGCATTTTATGTCCAATAAGATTGGTTCTATATAATTATTCGGTCCGACGTAAGGTAACGAAGATATTTTGAATTGGCAATAATCCCTTCCTCTATACTACCTGTTACCCTGTCCGGATTCGCCCATTAACGAACTTGATCTTATTAAGTTTATATATCGAGTTTGGTGACGATACGACTAAAATTGCGACCGCTAGAGCAGTAACATACAAATATATTGACAGATAGATAGAGATACCTATCTATCAATATATATGGGTATATATATATATATATATATATATATATATATATAATTTAGAACGGACCTCAGTTTCGTCATCTACTAGATAGGATCGATGGAAAATGTTCTAAAATCGCGTCAGGAGTACAACCTCAATAGCTGATTTCCCTTAAAAAAATCTGCCAAAATAGCAAAAGACAATTCGGTTAATACTTATAACATACTATTTTCTAATTTTAAAATACATAAACAAATGAATACAATACAAACAAACGATATATGTATAATATATCTATTTAGTTCAACTAAAATACTTTCATTAATTTAATTTTAGTATTAATTCTTTTAATTAGAAGCTTTTAGTTTAGGCAAACACTGTGTACAATCTGTGATGCTTAATTACTTCTCCGATGAGCAGATGAAATAATATGAAGTGATTAGGATTTAGACGCACCGCAGTGATTTAAACCTACCTCTATGTAATTTAGCTACCTCTAAGCTATTAAGACACCTCCAGCAGGAGCTGCGTCAGATGAACACTAAACTCAGCCTGAATTAATGGAGTTATGCTACTAGCACCGCAATAAACCTGTTCTAGGATGATATAAGCTCTGTAATGGAATATTCAGCATTAACATTAAGGCTGAAAAATCCTAAAAATGAAATTAGTGGCTGCCATTAATAAACCATTTCTCGTTCTCCGCCCGAGACCAGCCAACATTTTTCTGTCTGAAAATGTTATGAATTTTCAGAACACCACTTTCTAGTTCTGCCGATTTCACAACAGTTTACAAGATATTCACGAAATGTGTCAAGGTACGTGGCTAACATGAAAGTGTCTCATTTTCGAATCCTCTTAATTTTACATATGTGTGCTATAAAGTTGCTAGGTTGATTTCGTAACGAGCGGTAATGAAACTTTTGACATAAAATGTTAAATCAGTCATATTCAGTTCATTTTGAAAGGGAGCAAGCAAACCTCAAGCAGTTACAACATAAAAAAAAGTCTGGCTGTATTAACTAAGCAGATTTTCCATTTGAACTCCGCTCCCCATATATTTTTATAACAAAATTTACTAACATCTGAAAACAAACAAATGTATTGAAAAATTGAAGAGCACCAATTGTTTAACAAGACTGATCCTATAACATGTTATGAACTGTTTATGGAATTTTCAAAATCCCCTCCCCTCTGTTCCCCATCCGATTTCAGCAATTAACGATTAAGACAATTAGTATGAATTGATGGGTTAAATATCGATTATGGTGTAGATCAAATAAACATTTTCAGCTAAAACTTGTCATAATAGATGATGTCACACAAGCTATTTACCTTTATTTCAAGTAATACAAATTCTTGGTATTTAATCTTTAAAACAAAGTGATTCAGGATATAAAAGATTATTGTTAATATCACATGAGTTGGGGTGGAGGGTTTACTACTGACTGAAAAGTAAAAAAATGTAAATATCTCGGTTAATAATCAAGATAGTGAAAAAACATACATAATGTCATAAAAGAGAAATTATAGATATTTTAAGCATAAGTAATAAATTTCCTATCCAACATTGTATTATAAGTCGGATGGAAAAGTATTCCGCAAGGCTGAGACAAGGTACTTAATGAGTTCTTCGGGTAAAATCAAGTATTTTATGAGCTTCGAACCTATCCTTCTCCAATATCCAGGAAGCAAATGTTTCATTGGGCGATTCCTTTGCCGTTAATCCCTAAGCTGGAATAGTTTATTATATGATTGACATTATTAAATCGATGAATTTATTTATGAATATATTTTCCTTCAGTGTAGTGAACATCCTGAGTTCGTTCCTGTGGTATCATCATACTATGTAAGTTATATCTGCCGGAGTAAAATAACAAGCTGTCTCTTGTTTTAGCAGATAACCGTTAAGGGAAATTTTTGTTTGACTCGATATTTAAACATTTTATGTAAAAATAAAGATCAAGCTCCTTAATGGTCTGTAAATTTTGTTATAGATGTTTTATACTATCTTGTTTATTAACCGAGATATTTATCACTTTTTTATTTTAACGGGGCTCAGGTTAGCCATGCGAGCGTTGACCTTTATCTCACATGGTAAGCCTAGAGTGGCGAGTTCGATTCTTGCCTGGGCAAAGGAAATTATTTACTGACGAAATTCATTAAATAACGTCCTAAAATCCCACCCTGGCTAGAAAAGGGTGGTAACCTGTAGATAACCCGTCCCAATTAGCCTATGTTGCAAAAAGTGGACGTTAATAAATAATAATAATAATAACGGAGATATTTGCAATTTTCAGTTTCCATCCTCTAGAAACTCCAATTCCTGCTTATGTCATATTAACAATAAACTGTTACATCATGAACAACTTTATTGGACGCTTAAATACAAAGTATTGCTTTCGTTGATATTTTACTACTGTTTGATGATGTTCATCATTTAAGACTTTGCACTCTGAGTACGAAAGTGTTTATTTGATCTATCCTATATTTGACACATAATCGTTTGATGGTTGAAATCCTCTCGTGGGGGGGGGGTTTGTTAGGAAGGGATTCGTAAATTCATAATATCTCTGTTATCAAAAACATTATAGAATCAATCTTATAAACTATTGAGTTGTTGGTCTATACATTTTTTCAGTAAATCAAATATTAAAAGAGTTTTTTGTGCTTTAATGCTTTCAGCCTTCAGTTAACTCCCAATTAAACTCATCGGATTTTTACTTAAATTTGTAAAATGTATAGTGACTTGAGAACAATAGAGTGCTATGCCCACAAGGGGGAAATCTGCTTATTTTACGCAACCCCTGGTTGACGAACTTTATTTATTCTTAATGGAAGCCTGTTCTTTGTACAATCTTTATAACCTTCTCTTAAGTCAACCATCCTTGAACTGCAGACTAATAGATGCACACGATACCTACTCCTCCTTTTACTCCAGACATGCTCATCTTTAAACAGGTTCTTATCTAACTCATTTATCTCAGGTTTTCTTTTTATAATAATTAAATATTTAAATTATAAATTACTACTGCCTGATAATTTAAGAAGAGAAAGTGCTTGATCACATATTATATAAATACCTACGTACAGTTACTTCGGTGAGATTCCCTCCATCAATAAATTTATTTTTTAAAAATAGTATATTAACATTAGTATTAGTAAGTGTTTTAAACAACCTGTTGAGGTTTGTGACACTTTTTCGAAACATTTCCCAAAAATATACATGCAACCTTCCCAAGGGATGATAAAAATGAATTCCATTGAAATTATATATAAACATCAGAGTTTTGGAGCCATTATTGGTGGGGATAAATAATTTCTTCTATTCAGTCTCTAATAAATATTTCTTTAATCCCCGACGCGTTTCGAGTGCTCACTTTACTTCTGGGGTTATTTAACCGTCATAAGTTCTTAGTATAACAACACATATTACACTATTTTATATAATAGAGTCCTCGTTTACATAAATTCTCTCAGAATAGTGGTAATATGTTTTTTGTAGACAATTTATGTAAATGGAGACCACTCTATTATATAATATAATAATTTAGTAGGAGCAGTTTTGGTTGATCGTTTCCGAAATAATAGAACTGCATGTCAAACCTGAAATAATTCATGCTTTCAAAAAGGATAGACTACGATAGCTGGGACATGACGAAGAAATGGAACCTCTATCAGAGTGCCCAAGAAAGTTGTATATGCATAAGCAGAAAGTCCGTCACGCAGGGGCTGCCTAAACTAAGCAGATTTCCCTCGGGTAGTTTAGTAATAGATAAATATACATACTGCTAACACAACAACACCGTGAATAAATACAAACGGAAATAAGAAATGTTTCATCCAATTTCAATAACCTGCCGACAGGAAGCGTTAGGTTAGAAATGTAAACAAACGGGTCGGCCCGGCTCACACCGGAAAGAAAAACAATTACTGAAATATATCAGAACATAACACATTATTTTATTGAGAACTATTTACTATATCTAGTACTGTAATTAATAATGACTCAGAATAATTGTTATCTCAATCAATAAAATTTTAGTAGTCCAAAACTTTAAGATGGGGGGGGGGGTAACCAGGTCATATTTGCATGTATCTCGTATAATAAAGGTCTCTTGAATACAATTTTTGGTATTTCAACTTCCAATAATGTGATTTATTATGTAGCAGAATATTTTTTACGTAACATGAGTAAAAGTGGTTTGCTGAAAACTGAAAATGCAAATATCTCTGTTAATATTCAAGATAGAGAATAAACCTATATAACAATATTTATAGTAAATTTAATTTGCAATAAGGTTCGTAATATACAATTTTTCGATCCGATGCATAATAACGGAGATATTTCGAATTATCGAAAATCCCCCTTTCTCTAAACCCCCCTTCCTCTGGTCCGATTTCAGCCGTTAACGAACTTGATCTGTCTTTTTACATAAAACGGTTAAATATCGAGTTTCGTAACGATTAAACCAAATTTGCGACCGCTAGAGTGTTAACAGACAAATATATATATCTTTATATATATAATTCTAGCGTACGTGTGTATGTCACTGAACTCCTCCTAGACGGATGGACCGATTTGATTGAATTTTTAAATACGCGTTCGAGTGACGCCCCGGATGGTTTAGCGCCGCAGATCGGCCAGGCAGATGGAGCAGGAGTGGGGGTCGTGAGGGTGGCCTGAAATTAAAAATAGACGTATTTCGTTTCCTATTGGTTTTTCGGCAAATATGCACAGGATAAGAGTTGTTTATGTTGTTATTTGGAGTAACTTTTGTCATATTCAATTTTGTCGTATATTAAAGTATAAACGAGATATACACTAAAAAAGTAAAGAGGGGCCAACAATTTTATTGGGCACCAACTTCGGTCTCCTGTCGAAGGGCGAAGGGCGAGGTTATTGGAAATGTAATGAAATGTTAATATGTTTATCTAATGTATGTCCTTAGAATTTAAGTATGTCATCTATATAATGATGTTTTCAGCTGCGAGAGGTTTTCACTTTCAGACATTGTTATTTATTTTCCAAATTTATTTTAATTTGATTTGAATGTTGCAATTATTTTATTTTATTTATTTATATTTATGTATTTGCGTTATTATTGTTGAGGGTTTTTATTTATTTCAGTTATTGGTCTACAACTGTTTGTTTTTAAGAACGTGTAGTGCGCATTCTACCAGATAATCTCAGAACTAAAACGTCTTCTTTTCCTTCTCTCATTTTTCCTTTACTTTTTGCGTATCAAGTTTTTGCGATATTTTATTTACTATTTGTTTTTAGGCAAACGTGCATATAACAAATGTTGTTTTTTGCGTTATTAAAAGTAGATTTTTTTTAAACATAATATTATTAAATTTAATATCCTAATCGCTTGATATATAATGCAGGACAACGTCTGCCGGGTCCGCTAGTATATATATATATATATATATACAGTTTTGAACGGACCTCATTTTCGTCATCTACTAGGTAGGATCGATGGACATTTGAAGAAAAATTTCGAAAATTCCGTCATGAGTACAACCTCAATAGCTGATTTCCCTTAAGGGAAATCTGCTAAAAAAGAGATAGGCCTAGGCAAAGAGGGAGGACTTGCGGAGGTTGGGAGTCCTTAATTTGAGAAGCCTCGGATTTCGGTGAGTATAGTAATATGAAAAAAAAAGGTTCTGAAAGAACAAAATGGTTGCATTTAAATGCTTAGCGTTTAGATCATGAAGATTTCATTCTGTGAGAGATATGCGTGTTTTACGCAGGACCAGCGTGAAGGATATATTACATTGAAATTAAGAACTACTTGGAAGCGACAAAATTAGCAGGACATGCTGAACAGCAACAGGATTTGTCTTGTCAAATAAGATCACGAACGCGATGTATCCCAGTGATGGGTTGATTAGTAATATACGTCAATACAGCATCCGGTAGATTTAATGTGGAAATAGGAATAAATTATGGCTCAAACCACAAATGGCAGTAAGTGGAGGCCATAAATTTCTTGTTTTTTTTTTCCAGTTTAGTATTTGCATGATAGATTTGACTAAAATAAAGCTAATTGCCACGAAATGAGAAGAGATACATGGTATTTGATTTAGTTATGCAATTCTTGCCCATTAGGCCCTGATCTTAGAAATATTGCATGAGCTCATTAGGGAAAAGGCTCTGTCCGAAACATGGAATGTGGAATGCCTTCAAAAAAGTCAACATATATTTTTTTGAACGTCAAAGTTAAGCTCATTGTAATTATCTCCTGGGTTGGATCGATGGGCAATCGAAGAAAGTTTTCCGTGTTATGAGTGCAACCTCAACAGTTGAACATTGAAACTATGTACATGCATATATATATATATATATATATATATATATATATATATATATATATATATTAGTGTGTGTGTGCATGCGTGAAAGTGTGTGTGTTTATATATAAGTATATAATATAGTACAAGCCGTGGTTAGATTGGGCCAACAGTAGCAAGTAGCAAGACACATG
This sequence comes from Riptortus pedestris, assembly GCA_019009955.1. Taxonomy (NCBI): domain Eukaryota; kingdom Metazoa; phylum Arthropoda; class Insecta; order Hemiptera; family Alydidae; genus Riptortus; species Riptortus pedestris. Next base: position 11,050,881 of record CM032230.1, on the reverse strand, counting down.
GTGATGTTAGTCCCTCGGGAACAATAGCTACCTTGCAACATAACCTCAACATATTTCACCATCTCGTTCTCACAAATCGTCTAGATTGTACAAGACACGAGTGAGCCCCTCTCGCAATCAAATATTGAATCATATGGTTACACCAGTCATGATATACATAAGTACAGTATTAGCCCAAATATAAACTTGGCTAACGTTTGATTGACTGGACAAATTGTCAATCCTGTATATTTACTTTCAGCTATCTTGTTTTCCCTAAAGGTTATCTTTAATATTTTAATGTCAAGCGACCAAAATTTTTTTTTTTCTACGCAGGTTCTATTGAAAATTTTCCTAAATGTTTTCAGGCCTATATACGACGTCTTTGTGGAGTATTCCTTTTAGAATCCAATGTTAGTCGGGAAATTGCAAATTCAAAGTATCACCGTTACTGAACCAGATCGAAAAATAACCCATCTTATTGCAAATTATATCATGAACTACTTAGTTCGAAAGTCAAATACCAAATGTTGTTTTACATTCTTCACTGAAGTCAACAATTAAGATTTAAAAGAAAATGTTTATTTAATCTATTATGCTACTTCCAATTTAAATACTGAAATTCCGTTTCAATGGCAGGCGTGGTTTATATACAGTTCTTGTTAACAGAGAAATAGAGAATATATGATGAATTGAGATCACCAGCGAGAGGATAAAGCGCTTAGTTTGCCCAGCTCCTGTATCACTGGCTTTTTCACACGTGTATTACCATTGCAGCTTGCAAACTTTAGCTGCTCATAAACTTTCAGACTGGCTTCTGATCCTAGTTGGAAAAGGTGAGCAAGAGAATTGCTTTCCTGGCTAAAAAGCCGGGTAAGAAAAGGCGGGAGCAGGTGTGGGCCGAGCAAATGAATATTGGCTGAAGAAAACTAGGCCGAGCCCGTGCTCCATGTCGGAGCACGTACCTTCTGTCTATCCGCGGGATACACAGCAATCTCGATAGACAGCCATCAATAAGAAATACTCATGAAATAAAGATTGGTTCAACTTCCGGAATCAGTCCTTGTCATTTATAATTCTCTGAGTGCGCCGTTTCTTTCATTCATTCCATTGCTCAGTTTTCTTCTTCAATATCTCGCCGAAGGTTTACATTTTAATAGCCGCTAATTATGACTTCAAATTTTTATCATGCCTACGAGCTTTTCTTTGGACATTCTCTGTTCTAGCAAAGATAAAGAAAAATCTTTATATTTGAACGAATCTCATTTTCGTCATCGAGCTAGAATCGTTGAACATTGGAAAACTGTTTTATGGTATTTCCGCACTTACGGGTTAAATGTATTTGTATGATAGAGTATGAATTACCGAATTATAATTCACAGTGTGGAATTTTTAATACGGATATTGGCCATGAAAAGGTTGGGAAAAAGAAGCTAGTGCATGGCTAAGGTTTCGGTATATTAACATCTTAGAACTGACAATAACGAAAGTAATAGAGACAACAAAAAGTAAACGGTAAATCCTCACAGTGTATAAAATTTGCAGATGACATTGCTCCGGTGGGTCTGAAGTTTGAGATGAATAGAATGATATAAGTCCTAAAGGACGCCCAAGATCAGACTAAACTAGAGATAAAAGCACATAAAACAAAAGTTTTGGGAGTAGAGAAGAAACAAAGCCAAGAAAATATAAATATTAGAATCGGAAACATTATACTTGATAAAGTGAAAACGTTTTTGTACCTACTATTACTGAAGACAACTTGCAGTTGCTAAGGCTTCCTTACAAATCAAAAAGAAACAAGCAAGCATATAAGCATTGATACCAACAAATGTTTGTTTCTTTTGGAGTATACTGATTTACGGGAGCGAAAGTTGTACTCATCTCAAAAAGGAGTTTAAAGGGTTTTAAAAAAATTGGGTTTATTATAAGGCTCCACGATTTCATCAGAAACATATTAGAATGTAAGGTCATTGGACTTAAAGGAAAAGGGAGCCCTAAAAATTATTTTTTGAGGACATCAAACATCTTTTGAACTTGGGTGGGCACAGTAATGTGAAAAGATCATCTTCCAATTTGCAAGGAGTAGCCTTTACTTCATGATGATCAAGACCTGAACTACTATTAATGACTCATACAGTCAGCAAATAAAAGAATATTGGTGTTACTACTAGTAAAAAAGGTAAATAAAAAATTAATGACTTACAGAAATATCAATAGTTTTCTTATTACATAATTACCCACCAAATATAAAATAGGGAATAGGTTATTTACAATAATTATTGTACATGAAATAGAAAATAGTTTTCTTCTATTAACAACTGTTTTATATAAATGTAAGAAAAATAGTTATAATCTAATATATAAAATTTCCATATCACAATGTTAGTTAGCGTACTCCTCCGAAACGGCTTTACCGATTTTTACCAAATTTTATATGCGTATTCAGTAGGTCTGAGAATCGGCTACAATCTATTTTTCATACCCCAAATTGATAAGGGTTGTTCACCCTTAACATTTTTTTTTTAAATTTTGGACGAAATTTTTTGTTTTTATTTTTTTATAATGTGGCATTAAAAAATACATACAACCCTAAATTTTTACTTTTTTATCATCAACCCCTATTTTTTGTATAGCCATTTTAGTAATTTAATCATTATCATCCCGCTCGATAACTGATCAATTATAGTGTTTTTAACTGTACTTAGATTAAAATTTCAATTTGCAATGACAATCAACAAATCCCAAGGCCAAACGATGTCTATTTGTGGCTTAGATTTGAGTACACCATGTTTTTCACACGGGCAATTGTACGTAGCATGCTCACGAGTGGGTAAACCATCCAGTTTGTTTGTGCTCGCTAAAGATGGGCTAACAAAAAATATTGTTCACGCTATAGCATTAAAAGATTGATGTTGTTTGTTAGTGTTACTGTCGTAAATAATATGTGATATGTAATTTTAAGAAATAAACTATAATAGCTTAAAAATAATATTGTTTGGCGTTTGTTATTTTTATATTCCCTTATCGTTCATAGCGCTCCATGCATATACCACATACACACTTATAATAAGTAAGTTACTTTTTGTCTACACTAGAATTTATCTAGAAACTAGGAATAATTTATATGGCAAAACAACGTTTGCCGGGTAATCTAGTAGTTATAAAAAAAGTAAAAAAATAACTAAAACGAAACTGGTAAATGATAAAGAAAAGAAAATATAATTAGAGTACATCTTTTTATCAATTAATGTCAAGTAAGGAGTCACATGGCCTTTATTTGTTTTTATATTTTTTACAAGATTTACCCTAATAATTTTGTATAATTTGTATCACGTTTAAATAACATAAAATTATTAGTAAAAACAAAAATTAGATCGTACTCGGCAACGGGCCAATTATGTCCATTGAGCATTATTCTTTTCATAAGTTTTTGTCTTGGTCATTCCAAAAGTTTACAGTCAAATATTTGACGGACGTATGTCTGTCTACCTTGTTCGTCCGCCACAAATGTACTGGCCTTTTCAAAAATTTTAAATTTAGTAAATAGCTTCTAGCCGGTCCATGCCCTGTAAAGTTATATATATATATATATATATATATATATATATATATATATATATATATATAGGCGAGAGAGAGACTCGGAATCCTGTGGGCCAACTCAGCATCCCATACCTAGGGAAATTTTCCGAGAAGATAGGACGCATGCTGGAAAAGGTTGGCCTTCGTACTGCCTATCGAAGTCTAAGCTCCCTAAAACATATGCTCCCAAGGATTAAGGATGCGGTCGATCCACTGGATAGGTCTGGTGTGTATCGGGTTGCTTGCCTGACTTGCGGAAGCTCATATGTGGGGCAAAGTGGAAGGAAGCTAAGGAGCAGATTAAAAGAGCACCTTTCCACCAAGACATCGGAGGTACGTAAACATATTTTAAACGAAAGCCATGAAGCAAATGCCGTTGAGTTCGAGGTGCCCGACCACCTTGGCAAAGGGAAGAAAATGGATGTAGTAGAGCAGTTATGGATCAGGATGGACATGCTGGAGGATAAGAATATTAATATTAGGGGGGAGGGTGGCGTGCTCAAGCATGTTCCGTCCTCTGCAGTAGCTGCCCTGGCCCGTGTAGGCTCCCAGTCTCGCCGGAGATGTCGGCTCAATAGGGACCAACTCTAGGTCTGTTCCTCTCTATCTCCTAGTTATTTTGTTATTTATTGCTTTTAATATTTATTTATTTGTAATGTTTTAGTCATAATTGTTGCATTTTATATCCTTTTTTGTTTGTTTTTTAAATGTTTTTAATATTCGACTGCCTTTGTTGACTTTTACATTTATATATTTGTTTATTCATATATATTACATGTTTTTGAAAGTATAATGTTGTGTCACAGAGCACTGATGATGGGACGGTTCGCCCCGAAAGTACTTTGCCTGTAATAAAGAAGTTTTAAGAGTGGAGGTGTTTGACCTTTTTGATCCTTCCGTTGATATTAAGTAAGTTTAGTTGCGGCCATAATGAGAGTATACAATGTTTTAAAAGTCAAATCAAATTAGGAAAATAATTTAGCGGTATGCAAGTAGAACTTTTTGTGCAATCATATCATGAGCTTGAGCAAATTGAATGGCGATTTCATTTTTCAATTTTGCTCGAAATGCCGTCCATTAGGACGATTTGCGAAACTCAATCCGATTACAACAAGAGACCTTTTATTAATAAATAAATTAGAACGAGAAGAGAAAAAAAAACCATTGAAGATATTTGAGGCTTAGTTTCTTTCCGCTGAGTCAGCTATAATAATATCGCAGTTATGTTATTTGGGCGAATAAAAGCAAGAGGTTGTTAAGTCACGATCTCGTGCCGGTTGTTAACGCTCGGATTCCCCCGGCGATGTCCGTTCTCAGGGTGCTTGCTTGCAGTTATCGGCTAAAACCCTGTCACATGAACCTCGTGCAACTCCTTTGCGGTCAGGGGCTTTGCTCTGCAACTCATTTGCTATATACCTAAACCATTTACAAGTCCGGCATTAGCTCTACAAATGCTGAGTGGATTTCTAATAATATAGTCTAACTATAAACGTGATTGCTTTTCGGAGTAGAGAAGTTTCTCTCACTTTCGTTACTAATTTATTCCACTTATATCGGAAATAGATATTCACACGCACACGCACACACACACACATTATATATATATATATATATATATATATATATATATATATATATATATAAAATTGTAACCTCTGTCTGTACATTGATTTTTTTCTCAAAATTTCACGATAACTTTTCGTTTCACATGTCATAGACACCATAACTGCGTTTTTTTTTTTTTTGCATGTTTGTTTGTTTGTTTGTTACCTTTTCATGCTTAAACGGCTGAACCAAATTTTATGAAACTTGGTATATATATTACTACTGACCCAACTTAGACTTTAGGCTATATTAAAATTCTCTGGGATGAACAGGAGTGGGGGTTATAAGGAAGGCCTGAAATTAAAAATAGCGATATTTCGTTTCCTATTGGTTTTTCGGCAAGTATGAACATAACAAAAGTTGTTTATTTTGTTATTTAGAGTAACTTTTGTTATATACACTTTTTTCGAATAACGAATTATAAACGATATATACGCTAAAACTTATAGCGGAAGTGAACAATTTTATTTGGGACAAAAGACCCAACCGAAATAAATAAAACTTGGTATATGTACGGGTAGGAGTGGGGGTTATAAGGGAAGCCTGATATTAAATATAGTGATATTTCGTTTCCTATTGGGGTTTCGGCAAATATGCGCATAATAAAGCTGTTTATTTTGTTATTTAGAGAAATTTGCTCAACAATTCTTTTCAATATAAACTACCAGGTTCAAATTAGAACCAACCAGGACAAAATAATTCAAATTAGAATATGTTATTATAATATTTTGTCCTTAATAATTTAAATCTATGCATAATGCACAGAATACGGGAAATATGAAAATATGGAGAACAGGGAAGTCTTACATAATTTTATTATTGTCAAATCCACAGAAACGACGAGTATTAACCCTAAACACTGGGAAGGGTAAATGTCAGAATATTGTGCAAAGTAAAGCCATGCCAAAAGAATACCATCACCATCCAGCCGCAAATGAATTCCCGGGCGAAGCCAGCCGACTATCTGAGCTAGTATATATATATATATATATATATATATATATATATATATATATATATATATATATATACACACACAACAGCAAAACAGGTTGCCCTCATTCTGGAGGGTTCCCATCGCGGACAGCCTCCTTACCTGGCTAAGTGGGTAAAATTTTATTTATCTTTTATATTTTTATTATTTTTAAAACGAGCAATTCCAATTAAATTCTCAAGTAGGTAATGTGGAAAGGAGAGCAGCTTTATGTGGTGCCATTATTTGTATAAATGATAATTTAATAATCTTGAGTACAACAGTAGAGAAATTCCTGTAGGTCCATTGTGGATAATCCCAATTCTTTTAAAACTTCGGCTGTGGCTCTTGAACATTGCACCTATAAACCTTTAACGCTCCATTTTTCAATTGAGTATTTTCCCTTGAAATACCCACAGCAAGGTTCATAAATCCTCCTGTTTTCCTTGTCTACTTCTGTTGACTGTTTCGAATCCTACTATTAGTGCTCTAGAGGTTGCAATTTTTGTTTGATCGTTACTAAACTCAATATTGAAGCGTTATATTCCATGATTAAATATATGGATTGAAATCATGCTCTGTTATCGGATCGATAAATTGTATAGAATCAATTTAATTGCAAATTAAATTTACTATTATTGTTATATAGATTTATTCTCTATCTTGAATATTTACTGAGAAATTTCCTACTCATGCCACATAAACTTTACTCTGTTATATTATGGACCACTTTATTTGAAGCTTAAATACTAAATATTGTTTTCAATATTTACTAGGTGAGATACTTGCTAATACGTTGTGCGATGAACTCATCATTTAAGATTTTTCGTTCTTAACTCTTTAATGTTTGTGGTTTAAGGGGGAATTCGAAAAACATTTCAAAACCAATCTTGTAAAACTATTTGAAAATACAAAAAAAACCGGTCTTTTACGTAAAAGTAGAGAATATGTGGTGAGATTATATAACTGCTGTGTTACCCCTGCACGTGAGAAATCTGCTTAGTTACCGCAGCCCTTGCGTGACGAACTTAATTATTTATTAGCGTTTCTTTAGGTTTAGGGAGGCGAAATTTGCCATTGCCCAACCGTAGATATTTTCACGCCTGTAAATGTAAGCTGTCCTACCGTTCAGATTTTATAGGTGAAGGTGTAATATACATATATATGAAAATATGTATTCTGAAAGCAATTATAAAAAAAAATGGTGGTGAGGCCAATAACCTTGGTAAATTCGTTAATGTCTTTAACCCCTTCAAACATTGAGAACCAACAGGTGGATAATAACAATTAACAGGTATAGAATGCAACGCAATGAATGGCCCCAGAATCATCCTGTTTCGAAAGTTACTTTATCAAAGTGAGGAGCATACTTACTGCGCAATGCCTGATAATTAGAAGTTACGAAAGTAGAATGTTCTAATTGCAAAGAGTCATTATGGACACTTAAGGCATGGAGATCCCTCTGCCTGGCTGAGGAACAATTAAAAAGATCCAGATTGCATTCTCATTTTGTGAAATGCAGGAATACCTCTTTGGGCTGTCAAGAGGATTTACCTTTAATGAGCCTTCAACTTGAACGATTAAGACCACCTACCACAAGCAAAAAATTACGAGATAAGCCAATCATTTTCAGAAATATAAATCTCTAACTCTCTGCCCAAATGAGTTAAATCTATTAAAAATATTCTTGGTTTAAAAATAAATTAAAGAACTTCATGTCTGAAGGATGTATTTATACACAAGATGAATACTATCAAAAATGTACCTTTACTAAATTAAACTAGAAAATATTTAGTATAAAAAGAGGCCATTTATGATCACATATTTTGTCCAAGGTGGGACAAGTATCTCATCGTTTATAGATAGATAGAGATAGTTTATTGGCTTATGTTTACAAACATGTAGCCTAAAGCCTGACCCAGTTAGTGCTAGAAAAGTTGCCAATATAATATAACATATTAAACATTAGATAGATAGATTTTATTGGCTAATATTTACATATTTTAGCGAGAGTCTGGCAAAAAAAAAAATATACATATTCATATGAGAACTAGTGACATTATACTAACCTACTCTATACAATACAATAATACATTTTACATTTTTTTTTATTAAATGTTTTCAGGTACTTAAACTTCTAAAATATATATATATATATATATATATATATATATATATATATATATATATATAAAAGAAAGTCGTGTTAGTTACACTATTTATAACTCAAGAACGGCTTTAACGATATGGCTGAAAATTGGTGAGAAGGTAGCTTAGAGCCAGGAGTCGAACATAGGCTATTTTAATTTTCTCTGAAACAATCAGGAGTGGAGGTTATAAGGGAGCCCTGAATTTAAAAATAGCGATATTTCGTTTCCTATTGGTTTTTCGGCAAATATGCACATAACAAAAGTTGTTTACTTTGTTATTTAGAGTCACTTTTGTTATATACACTTTTTTCGTATACCGAATTATAACCGAGATATAAGCTAAAACCTATAGCGGACGCGAACAATTTTATTTGGCACAAAAGACTCAACCGAACTAAATAAAACTAGGAATTTGTATTAGCACTAACGCCTTTATTATAATAAGCCATACCAACATTTCTAGGGACGGGCAGGAGTGGGGGTTGTAAGTTTTTTCGTATACCAAATTATAAACGAGATATACGCTAAAACCTTTAGCGGAAGTGAACAATTTTATTTGGCATAAAAGACTCACCCGAACTAAATAATACTAGGTATGTGTTTAAATTAATTAATTCAAATCTATGTTAATATTTTGATCTTAATAATACAAAGCTCTGCAATGCACAGGAGACGGGAAATATGACAATATGGAGGACAGTGAAGTCTTACATAAAAAATTAATTTTATTATTTAAAAATCCACATCAACGACGGGTTTACACTCTAAACACAGGGACGGTTAAATGTCAAAATATTGTGCACAGTAAAGCCTTGCCAAAAAAATGCCATCACCGTTCAGCATCAAATGAATTCCCGGGCGAAGCTAGTTCTCTATAATTTAATCTGATTAGTACTATTCAACATATAAGTATTTACTTTTGTTTATTTGTTTACTGTGACGCGTCAATTGACTTCGTTGGTCATTTCTAAATTATAATGTTAAATTTTCAAGATAATGGTATAAACTAAGTCGTTGCCTAGTTGCATACTGCTGAATAAATCATGTTCAATTTATAAATGTCTTCAATGTTAAGAATATTTTCCAGTGACATTAAGTCATCACTTAATAAGAAGAAGAAGAAGGTCTATAACCTTCTTCAAGTATTACTCTCTATAATAGCAATATTCCCGAGCATTGCAATAATAAATGTTTTAATCCGTCTGATATAAATTCCTGGCAGCATTCACAAATTTCTCCGGATGTTATTACTTTCATTTTTTTATTGTGATATAGCTCCAAGTAGTCGTTATTTGAAATTCTAAGTTGACTTACTAATCTTACTCTCTTCATATTCACTTTGAATTTAAGATAATCTTCGGGATGGGGGCTGGTATAATGACAGACACATCTATAAAAGGGATTGAATGATGTACTATATAATCTATTGATGTCGGTGGATAATATGTGACTTGTTGCTTTTTCCAAAATTTTGTTTTTTTTTTGCTAGGAAGTTTCACACGAGATATTGGTAAAATACTCTTGCACATTATTTAAATTTGCTATTACAATACTTTTAGTTGTGAGACCCAATTATAGTTTGTATCATGATTAGTGGCATCCAGTGCTATTAATCTACTGAAACACTTTCTTGCTATAATATTTTCGGAGATTGAAAAATATTTTTATACTGAAATTAAGGATTTTTTTTAACACCTGAACTGTTATGTGGCTCCGCCCAGTTTCCAGTCAAACCATATAGTTTGGTGTGCATTTCGGCCAAAAATACAAAGATTTGAAAAATGCAAGGTTGGCCGATTCCAGTTGGTCCAAGTAATTTAAGCTCCAGATTCCAAAGGCATACAGAAGAGTTGATTACATGATTGCTTCAAAAAGTGTAATCTTCGTTTCCCATGTGTCGCTCTTCCCTTTTCGAAGTATTTCCTTTAAACGTGAGCAGGCGACTGATGCTCTTTGTGCAAAATGCTCTGTTGCTTTTAGAATACAAATTTTATTATACATTATATATTTATATATTATATATACATTGCTAAGTAATATAATATCAATATTAATCTGAATAACTAAAATACTTAATCCAATAAATCATAATTTAATATAAATATAGATTAAATAATTTTTTTTTTAGTGTCTAAATAAAGATGAAATTTCAGAAGTATTAAATTTGCATAATTCACCTCTAAACTTTATGACAAAGAGATTAATAATACCAAATGTTTCCATTCAGCATTTACCGTGTGAGATATGTTATGTGATGGCGTCATATACGATTTTACGCCCTTTACTCGAAAACCTTTATTTGATCTATACCATACTAGATATTTAACTGTTTCATTTAACACTAAAGATCATATTCGTTAATGGCTGAAAGCGAAAGGGGAATGGCATAGAAGGAAGAGATTCAAAAAGTCATAAAATCTCCGTGATTTTAAGTAAGAAACTGCCATCAGTAAACCCCCAATTATATTCATCAGATTTTTATTTAGACATGTAAAATATATGGTGAGATTAGATCAATAGTGTGTCATATCCGCACGTGGGAAATCTGCTGTGTTTACTCAGCCCCTTTGTGACGGACTTTTTTCATGTCGTTCGCATCGAGACTATTCAACAAATGTATTTTTAGCAGATTTCCCTTGAGGTCGTACTCATGACATGAGTTTCAAAAAATTTCTCCAAATGTCCATCGATCCAACCCAGGAGATGACGAAAATGAGATCCGTTCAAAATTATATATATATATATATATATATATATATATATATATATATATATATATCTGTTAACGCTCTCGAGGTCGCAATTTTTGTTTGATCGTTACCAAACTCATAATTTAATCGTTTTATGGAAAAAGAAAGATCAAGTTCGTTAATGGCTGAAATCCGACCAGGTGGAGGGGGGGGGTTTAGAGGGGGGATTTTTGAAAGTTCAAAATATCTCAGTTATTATACATCGAATCGAAAAATTGTAATGCTTCAATCTTATGGCAAATTAATTTTACTATAAATATTAATCTATACATTTATTCTGTATCTTGAATATTAATCGAGATATTTGCATTTGTATTCTGTGCGTGGTCGGCAGGAGTCGGCTATGTTCGGGACTATCCGCCGAGAGCTCTGGAGGCAGTTTCCGTAAACTGTTCGTCCCTCGTGAATAGGTTTAGAGATCCATGATTACTACAGATGTTATGGGGCAGATTTCTCTATTGTAAAACTTCACTTGGCAAATCTGCTTAGTTTAAGCAGGCCCTGCGTGACGGACTATTTCTGAATCGTCCAGTCCTATTCGAACATCTCATGAAATTGCCTATGAACTAAACATGCTCTCCTGTCTATTAACTGCTTATAATTTACATTCTTAAACCCAACCTCTTAAGTGGAAATGCTCCTAACGTGGAGGGTGAGGGAAAATGAGCCAAGCATAGCCCACAGGTCGTTACGCCCAAGGCATAATTGATCCTGAGGTCCTCCATTAATGACCATGTCCTTATATTTCATGCCAATGTTTCGCTCTTTATGTCCTCAATTCCCATAGGCGTGTTTCCAGGCCGATATGACCTCACTCCAAATTGCCGGAAATGGAACATTGTTGGGTTGAATTTCAGTAAATGAATAGTATTTATATTTAGTATTGTTTGAAATTTGTTTTTATCTTCCTTCTAGGGAGAAAAAGAAATTGAAAAACTCCGTCATGCAGTGGCTGCGTAAAAAACACGGAAATCCCATGTGCTGGAATAACAAGCTTGTGAACCCATCTCACTTCATATTCTCTATTTATGTGACGGATAAGTAAATGGGGAAGGGATACTGAAGGTAGAAAACAATTAATATTTTAACAATCCGACTCGCATAACCAAGATAAATTAAATTATCTAGATAAATTCATTTTTGAATCCTTCCTCTTCTAAACCCAACAATTCCAATTCTGATTTCCGCCAATAGCAAATACGATCTTTAGTGTTTTCTGAAACCGCTAAATATCGAGAATTGTATAAATTAAATAAATATCTTTGCGCAAAAAACTTGAAATCTTAATTGATAACGTTATCACAAAACGTATTTGCATGTATGTATTTCAAAAAGTAAAAGTTCAATGAAATCCATATATGGTATTTAACTTTAGAACGAAGTGGTTCGAGATATAGCAGCTCATTGTTAATATGACAAGAGTAGGAACGAAAGTTTAGTGATGGCCGAAAACTAAAATGTGGACATATCTCAATTAATATTCAATATAGAGAAATATGTACATAAGAACATTCCATTTGCATTAAGATTGGTCAATACACTTTGTCAACCCAACGGATAATAACGGAGATATTTTGAATTAACAAAATTCCCCCACTAAACTGGTCAGATTTCGGCCATTAACGAAATTGATCTTTAATTTTACGTAAATACGTCATGAGTACAAATTCAATAGCTGTTTTTCCTTAAGAGAAATCTGCTAAAACGAAATGTGTCATTGATTTCCGATGAATTACTCATATCTTCAGTGCTTGTCCAGAATTCGGGAATCATTTCGTAATAAGTCAGTTTTTTTTTTTCTTAAAACCTGATAGTAGATAATAAAGTCCATGTAGATTCATGAAATATCAACGGTTTGGAAAAATAGAAAGTTCACCGGACTAAACATAATCAAACACTAGGAAATAAAAAGTCCGGCACACAGGAGCTGCGTAAACTATGCAAATTTCCCACGTGCTCGTATAATAAAGTCCGTCACGCAGGGGCTGCGTAAACTAAGCAGACTTCCCACGTGAAGTTTTACAATAGACAAATTTGCATATTGGTAACACAACACCACCGTGAGTAAATACACACGGTAATGAGAAATCTTTCAGTTAATTTTAATCAATTCCCGCCGGAAACGGCTTCTGAGTTGTAAGAATAATTTATATTTTAATATCTAAAATTTTAGTTGTCCAAGAACTAAAGAAGGGAGGGGCGCGGATGAACAAAACGTATTTGCATAAATCTCACAAAGTAAAGGCTGAAACGACAGGTAAGGTTAGAAAAAGCTTCCACCAGAGCCGAACAGTTACGGAAACGGCCGAACTAATCTGAACAATACCCGACATGTCCACCACACTTAATATTAACGCAAATATTTCTAATATTTAAGATAGACAATAAATGTATAGAACAATGTGCAATAAGATTGGTCCTATACAATTTTTCGATCCGATGCATAATAATGGAGGTATTTCGAATTTTCGAAAATCCCCCTCTAACCCCCCCCCTCCCTCTGGTCCAATTTTAGCCATTAACGAACATGATCTGTCTCTTTACATAAAACGGTTAAGTGTCGAGTTTCGTAACGATCAAACAAAAATTGCGATCGCTAGAGCGTTAACAGACAAATATATATATATATATATATATATATATATATATATATATACTAGCTCAGATACCCGGCTTCGCTCGGGAATTCATTTGAGGCTGAATGGTGATGGTATATTTTTGGCAAGGATTTACTTTGCACAATATTTTGACATTTACCCGTTCCAGTGTTTAGGGTTAATACCCGTTGTTGGCATTTGTTAATAATAAAATTATTTTTTTATGTAAGACTTCACTGCCCTGCATATTGTCATATTTCCCGTCTCCTGTGCATTCTGCATAGATTTGAATTATTAAGGACAACATATTAACATACATTTGAATTAATTTTTCCAGGTGAGGTACCTGGTAGTTCATATTGAAAAGAATTGTTGAGCAACTTTCTCTAAATAACAAAATAAACAACTTTTGTTATGTGCATATTTGCCGAAACCCCAATAGGAAACGAAATATCACTATTTATAATTTCAGGCCTCCCTTTCAACCCCCACTCCTGCCCGTCTATAGAAATGTTGGTATGGCTTGTTATAATGAAAGAGTTAGTGCTAATTCACATACCAAATTTTATTTATTTTGGTTGGGTCTTTTGTCCCCAATAATATTGTTCACTTCCGCTATAGGTTTTAGCATATGTCTCGTTTATAATTCGGTATACGAAAAAAGTGTATATAACAAAAGTTACTTTAAATAACAAAATAAACAACTTTTGTTATGTTCATATTTGCCGAGAAACCAACAGGAAAGGAAATATCGCTATTTTTAACTTCTGGCTACCCTTATAACCCTCACTCCTGTTCGTCTCAGAGAATATTAATATAGCCCAAAGTCTAAGTTGGGTTAGTAGTAATTATACATACCAAGTTTCATAAAATTCGGTTCAGCCGTTTATGCGTGAAAAGGTAACAAACAAACAAACAGACACCAAAGAAACAAAATGCAATAATGGTGTCTATGGCATGTGAAACGAAAAGTTATCGTGAAATTTCGTGAAAAAAATCAATGTGCAGACAGAGGTTACAATTTTATATATATATATATATATATATATATATATATATATATTTCCTTAAGGGAAATCTGCTAAAACACAACTGATCTCTTCTCGCCATATATTCTCTATTTCTGAATTAAAATCCGATGAAGTCCGAGTAGAAGTGGGAGTTTACTGAAAACAAGAAAGTAGCAATAACTCTATTAATATTTAATTTACGAAAACATTTATAGAACAACAATTGTAAGGCACCAATAGTCTAACATGATTGGCTCTTTAATATATTTTATCTAACTCATAATTATGGAGTAAATATGAATTTTTGAATTCCTCAATGAAACGGTTATGTATCCAGAAGAGTATAGTTCAATTAAAGATTTTCGAGTCAAAAAATAAAATATGATCTTGTCACCCAACCTATTTGGAAGTATATCTTTAATAGAAGATCTTTTGAAATCAAAATTTGCTCTTCAAGTTGAGAATAAAGTGGTTCATGGTATAGCAGCTTGTTATCATGGCATCAGTACCGACGGACCAAAGGATAAAAACTAAAAATGGAAATATACCGGTTAATATTCAAATTAGAGAAACTACGAACTAGATATTTAGTTTTACATAAAAAGTTTAAATATCGGGTTTGGTAACGATCGGACAAAATTTGCAGACATCACTTTCTTCCTCTCCTGGGGACTTAAAATAATGAGTACAACTGTAATAGATGATTTCCCTTTAGGGAAATCTGCCAACATAATCATAACATCTTAAGGACTGCCTACTGATCCAACGGAAGACCTTCCTTTGAACTGCACAAGCCTAAGAACAACCTCTCCCCTCGTTATAAAATCAGTCACACATTACGACTTGAGTGTTCCGAGGGCAAAGGAAATCACCGCGCCATTATGACATTATAAATGGAGCAGTGAACGAGTCGTCGATGATCGGGATCTGAAGCGCCTATTGATTCCAAAGAGACAGATCACACAAGGATGTTATCGATGTAGAAGAGCCCTACAAAGAGGTAGGTAATTGTCGGGCGGAACGAATGCAGCAGAAAGTGGGTCGGAGCAGAGAAATAATATCTTTGTCCAGAGGCTGTGTAACGGTGCCAGCCGGCCTTAACTCTCTTCCATACACAACACTATTCACAATTATATTCGCCCATTTATTTTCTCCATGAACTTTTACTACAATTATTAAATTATTGAAATATATTTTGATAAGTGTTGCAATTTCTTTTCAATAGTGGCTGCCATTTGTTATAAGACCTTGCTCCGACGATATTTATAACAGCCATTGTGACCTCTATGCTTGTATGAACCATTGCTGATCTTGTCGTACTTAATTTTCCTTCCATGATATATGTTTCTTGAAGTTCAAAAGTCCATGACGCTGGTGGAGCGAAAACGAAACAGATTTCTTATGTGCTCTAATAGCTCTAGACATATATTATGTGTTTATTTCAATAAAGCTCTGCATATTTCACACTTATTCTTTCCATTAAAAGAAATCAGCTAGTGAGGTTGTACTCATGGCACAATTTTCGAAAAAGTTCTTCAAATTCCATAGATTCAGCCTAGGACGACGAAATTAATATATATTAATATTAATATATATTTCTTGTTAATGTGTTGTAAACTAAATATTTGAGTGTTTCATGTAAAACTCAAGAGTGGGGGGTTTAGAAAGAAAAATTAAGATTCAAAATATCTCCGTTTTTATGAATCTGAAATGTCTCAAATGAAATTTTAAATAATCACACTTGTTAAACGTTTAATTGTCTCGCTATGAATATTTTCTTTAACGTTAACAATAAGTAAAATATTTTCATATATTATTTTAAATTTTTTTACCTATTTAAACTATAGGAGTTGAGGGTCTACTCAACATATTCGTTATTATGAGTCGAATCGAAAAATGATATTCTTGCAATCTTGATTCAAATTTACTTCTTTCTACAATCATTGTTGTATACATTGTTCTCCAAGTCGAGTATTAATTGAGATAATTAATAGATTTTTTTTCAGCCTTTGAGATATTCGTGCCTTCTTTTTTTCCCTCCATCCTCAAACCCCCATTGCAACTCATCGGATTTTGGTTTAAAAATAGAGAATACATAGTGAGATGACATAACTAGTTTGAAATCTACTAAGTTTTCTTAGTTAACCTAAGCTTTACCAGTTGCCCCGAGATAAACTTCGTTGGGAGGTTTCTTCCTTGTTAGGAAATAAGGTATTTTGCAATTGCTGGGTTGGGAATACATCACCTCCTTGTAGCCGGTTGATCCAAATCGGATTGGCTGCGAGATGCTTCGTGAAAGGTGGGCCGTACCCCGGAGCCATTCCTACCAGCTGTTCAGGATCTTCAGGGGAAATGCGAGGATCAAAGGAAGCCGCTCTTATCACTGACCAACTGATAAGACGTCCCCCACTTCCTACTGGCAATGTCCCCTAACTGTGACTCACTGTTTTCACATCAACAGCCTTCAGAAGCGGCCAGACAATAGGCTGGAGAAAGTGTTTAGTCCAACCTGGTTCATTCAGGGAACAAACTAGGTCTGAAAACTCGAAACAATATATCGACCTTCTAAGACGTCGACACTAGTAGTACTATAGAAATGCATGTTTTTGAAAAATCATCTTTAGAGGCGTTTTGAAATATCGTATATAACTAACTTTTTATATAATTAATTTTCTCTAACCCCAATATTAACAGACATTTTTTTAATTTTCACCTTTTAGGAATCCTTCGATCTTTTATTATACACCAATATATCATGGATCGTCTTATTTTAAGCCTAAATACGAAATCTTGTTCTCAACTGATGTTTACAAGAGATGCACATGCGAATACCCTGAGTGAAGACGTCATCAATAAGATTTTGGTTTTTTCCTTGAAAATGTTTACATTTAATCCTTAAGATATTTAACCGTTTCATTCAACTCTAAATATCGAATTCGTTAATGGCTGAATGGAACCTGGAATAAATTCAAATTGAATCATGAATAAATTTTTACAACCAATGTTGTTAGACTTTTAATTTCTTGCTATCTGGAATATTAAGCCATATTTATTTTAACATATCAGGCTTAGGAGACCCCAACTTATAATAGCCCCATTTTTACAGTAAGTACTGAGTACATACCAAATTATGTTAAAGGCTTTTTACTATTACTTACTATTAGATGTGTAGATTAGGCGACCAGAGTATTATTCGAACACGTGGGAAATCTGATTATTTTACCCATCTCTTGCGTGACGAACTTTTATTTGTCTTCTACGAGGTAGCACGATTAGTTGACACTTGATGATAATTTTTAAGAATGAGATGAAATAGTGCTTCTGAATATTAGTCTTCCTGTGAATAACAAGTTTCTTAAATCAATTACGTTTTCCTTCAACGTAGTCGTGCCAGTTGGAAAGGCTTATTAATTAACAATTATATGAATTTCTAAACCAACAAAAAAATGAATAACTTGTAACTTTGAAAACCGGACGAACAAGGATGTCGTTGTGAAACATGAGTGGGGAAATAAATATGTTATCATTTAAATGTATTCTAAAAATCGTTATAATTATATTTAAATTTTGCGCAATATTTGAATGGGAAAAAAACTCATTTAGAAACATTGAATGAGATTAAGTGTACTACTATACAACCAATTAATCAAAGTCAAAACATGCTATCAGATTGTTATCTTTGACAGGACTTTTAATAGCAGTGTTGTTTCACAAAATTATTTTTCATACAGAATATCTCAGTGCTCCAGAATTTTTTTCAATGCGTGCACAATTTTCTTTTTCACCAGACATAATAATTAAAAATTCTTACTGCCGATAAATGTTTAGAGAACACGATTTCTTTTGGTCAGGAGATCAGTTTTTATACCTGAGATATAAGCAGTTAGGGAATTTATGAATGATTATAATAATATTTCCCGTCAAATATAATTATTGGATTTATAGTGGAACTGCTAAATAATCCTTTTATAGTAAACAATTGAATAGAATTTAGAGATCCAACACATGAGAAACCTACTTAGTTAAAGTAGGTCCTGCATGAAAGGCTTATACTGTACAGCAGACGTAACAATAGACGAGATGGTGTTGTACTAACGAGACTTCGAACGTTAAATATGGAGTTCGCTAACGATCAGACAAAAATTACGACCGCTGGAGCGTTAACAGAGATATATATCTATATCTACAAACACACACACACACACACACACACACATATATATATATATATATATATATATATATATATATATACTAGGTAAGGTACCCGGCTTCCCTCGGGAAATCATTTAAGGCTGAATATTGAGGGTATTTTTATAGCAAGGCTTCAACGTGTACAATTATACTTCCCGTCTTGGCCTATTATTTTACCATAAGGGTAACTGTAGGGGACTTATAGAATAGAAATTTTAATTAAAAAGAGTAAATGAAAATGAGTTCCCAATCAATCCCTCTCTACTGACTGACACACCGTGAATAATTAAAATCATAATCACGGATGGCATTTATTATAATTAAATAGTATCTATACTGCACATATTTTCTGTTAAACCCTCTCCGGGCACACATACTTCAGAAATAGTCGGTTGTAAGCAGACGTCAAAATGTAGGGGAAAGAAGCTACTATATACCAGAATTAAAGAGTTTGATTCCCCACAATTTCCGCTATCACTCCTTGTGTTATTCAGTGTAAATTTCTTTAAAAATTATGTAGTAAAAATTGAATAATGAAAATGTTCACATACTTTTCATTCCCATTGGAAATAAATAACGTTATTTCCTAGTGAGAATAAATATTAAAGGAGTTGGGGGGGGGGGGGTGCGCAGAGATTTATAACCTCACTAAACGGAATTATTCATAGAACTACCATATAAGACTAAAAAATATAACATTATTACGACTAAATAAAATAGACATTAATTTTTACAAATACAATTTGGTTACTCCCGCAGTAGTTTTAGCGTATATCTCATTTATACTTTGATAAACGACAAAAGTGTGTATAATAAAAGTTATTTTAAAAAACAAACTAAAAACCTTCTGCAATGTACATGAGAAATTGAGATAAATGCATATACGTGACGCACGTGGGAAATCTGCTTAGTTAACGCAGCCCCTGTGTGTGCCCCCTGTGGACTTTTTAACATTATCCCCTTGACATGCTTATATGTTTTTATTTTTTGTTGACTATAAATTGTTATTAATTCTTGTTTTTATCCTTGTTAGACATGGATGTAATTATTAGTTAATTTTATTGTTAATGTATTGTTTTCTACACATTGATGACCATGCTATGAATGTTATCCGCATTCTTATTGGTTTTTGTTTGGCAAAAGGCACTGATGATGCAGCTCGCTCTTTGAAATAGCACTTTGCATAATAATTACTTGTAGAGAGCAAGGCCTTTTTATTGATCCAGAGCAATAATAATTATTTTTCTTATGGAAAGATTAGTAGAATATATTTAGCTCAGTAATACTGTTTTGCTTTGTGATTAGCATAGATGTAAGTATTATTAAAAATACCTCTTTGGTGAGAGATGGCCTTCAATAAATAAGGTGATGTTGAATCTTAGTGAAAGAAGAGGAAATACGCTTCAAGAGTTTTTACGCCTCTTCTTCCTTCAAGAGGTGAAACTCTGAGAGCTTTTCTAACTTCCACTCTGAATCCTGTATTTTATTTTATTTTCTGGTTGGAATTAATTTCAGCCGGAAGACAGACCTATTTACTAAGAAAGCTGCTGGGGCTTACGCTATGAAAAAACTAGCAAAGCCTTATGCATGTATAATTTATTCATCCTTATATTTAAAAAAAAAATGAACAGATTCATAGGGAATTTTGAGCAGGGAAAGCCAGAAGGATTATCACATTTTGATGTTATCACTTTAGATATCAGTTTTTTCGGCATAATTAATTTAGGATTTAAGCAAGGGGCTGGAGATGGAAGTTGGCCGATATTTAGTGTTTGGTGTTTTGGGGTACTGGAAACATCAATAGACCAGTGGGTCGTCGATTGGGGTTTGTAGATTTTATTTATGTTTACTATAAAGTAAAAGGGAGTTGTTTTTATTAAACTTTAGTACTGTTTAGGGTATAGCTAAAAATACCAAAGATCAAGGCTTGTACGGTTGCAAAGACTAAATTATTCAAAGTAGACCTCCATTTAATAAACCCCTCTAATAATACCAAGTCAATGTATACTTCACAAAAGAACTGTGCAAATGTTACTACAGAAGATGTGTCTAACTAACGGGGCTCGGCATCATCTGTACTAGGTTCGCACCCAGTATAAGCTTGCACATAGGAACACCTCAGCAGATACCTTTACTCATGCATTAGAAGATGTTTGTCACCATACGCAGGTAGTTGCTTGTAAGTACTTCTTAGTAGTTGTTTGTAGGTAATCCTTAGTAGTTGCTTGAAAGTACAACCCATGCTTTTAAATACATCTGACTAAATGCATATAAGTACCCTTCATTAGAATCTTGTATGACCGCCTAATTACAAGATATTCACACTCATTCGTAGATGCTTGTAGGTACGCTCTGTTAGAAGTTTGTAGGTACGCTCTATTAGATGCTTCTACGTACGCCTTTGTTGATGTTATACTCACGTATTAGTAGATGTTTGTGGGTACGTCCCAGCAGATGTTTGTGGTTCGCCTTAGTAGATGCTTGTACGTATGCCACACTAGATGTTCTGTACGTACACCTCTGTAGATGTTTGTAGGTTCGCCTTAGTCGATGCTTGTCCGCACACCTTAGTAGATGCTTGTACGTATACCACACTAGATGTTGTGTACGTACGCCTCTGTAGATGTTTGTAGGTTCGCCTTAGTAGATGCTTGTCTGTACGCCTTAGTATATGGTTGTCCGCACGCATTAGTAGTTGCATGTACGTATGCCTCACTATAAGTTTTGTACGTATACCTCTTTAGATGTGTTGTACGCCTCTGTAGATGTTTGTAAGTTCGCCTTAGTAGATACTTGTCCTTACGCCATAGTAGATGTTTGTAAGTAAGTCTTAGTAGTTGCTTCTATGCCCGCATTAGCAGATAATCGTAGGTGCACCCTGGTAGATGCTTATAGCTGCAGCCAACTAGATGCTTGTACATACGCGGCAGTATAACCTTGCAGGTATACTTCAGTAGATGCCTTATACGTTTTTTTTACCGATTTAATAAAACATATATTTCTCCCAAGGAAGACTTTAAAAGAAAACTCCGACAGGAATATTTTGAAATGGGCTTGGTTAGTAGCTAGGAAGACTCAACGACACCAATGGCAAGCTGTTAGTTTGACCCGAGGTGTTGACCTCTCTCGGAGTGGTTGACTACCTTCAACTCGAGATTGGACGTGGCGCAACCATCCCAACAATCGCATTCCAAAGTCTACATCATTACACCGCGTTTAATGGAGACACAATTCCTGTTTAGGATCACTTATTTGTATGCGTCTATCTATGTTTTTGCCCATCTAATTGTGCAATGATAATAGTAATA
The DNA here is from genome assembly GCA_019009955.1 of Riptortus pedestris. NCBI lineage: Eukaryota > Metazoa > Arthropoda > Insecta > Hemiptera > Alydidae > Riptortus > Riptortus pedestris. The sequence goes on along the minus strand of CM032230.1, from coordinate 11,028,730 downwards.
TATCCAGGCAAAGTGAAATGTTTTAAAAAACAAGAAAAATGCTGAAACTCGGATTAGTATCCTGCTACTTATGTCCTGGGGAAGTTCATGGAGAATAACATACTCTCCATATGAACTGGAAAAGATAGAACATTATCTAGAGGAAAATTAAAACTAATCGGTCCAAACCGTTCGATATTATTTTTGAATATTTCTGAAAAAGTGGTGATTTATGTAAAATTTGATGATTTATTTAGACTAAAATTTAAATATAAATGAACTTATTTTGAAATTCCAATTTCAGCAGATTCCCTTAAGGAAAATCAGCTATTGAGGTTGTACTCATGACGCGATTTTTGAAAGATGTCTTCAAATGTCCACCGATCCTACCTAGTAGATGACGAAAATAAGATCCGTTAAAAATTATATATATTTGTCTGTTAACGCTCTAGAGGGCACATTTCATTTCATTCATATTAGTTACGTTGTTCATTCATGTAGTTATGTTACTATTGGAAGCCCATATTGCAGAGAACCTATGCCGAGAATGGAGTTCCACGAAGACAACACACACCAATGGGTGTGTGTTCACCATGACATCATGAGTCAATTCCTATTCAGTTGACTGTTAATATCCACGATTAGTTTATAAAAGTCTTTCGCACAAGGCTGCCTAAACGAAGCGAATTTTCCACGTGCTGGACTAGGGCAACAGGTGACATCACACCACATCCTAAGCTCCATTTCTTCCTTAATAATTGATTAGATAATGAAAATGTATCTTACAGTTACAATCGCCGGTGTTGGAGGCTCAAAAATCAAATAATTTGATTAACATCTACTCCTATTAACGCAAAATGTAAAGAATTACAATTTTACGCATATTTTGTTTTATCCAAAACGTAATAATAAAGATATTTAACGTTCAAAATTGTACACCCTCCCTCCTCATGGCCCAATTTCAGAAATTAACGAACTTAAATTCCATGTGAATATGTTAAATATCGTGTAGTAATATGGTAAATATCGAGCTTGGTAAATATGAAACTCTACCAGTGTGTTACCAGACAATTAAATATACACAAATATTTATACACTCGCTCGAGCATTTATATACTAACAATAAGAATAAAGTCTACTATGGTATTAAAAATCTAATCAGTGCCAAGTTATAAAAACTAGAACGCAAGATAATACCGAAGTTAAGTAGCACACGTTGTAAGGTCTGTTGTAACTGCAGAAAATTAGCAAACAATTTGCTATTGCACAATTAGACTGTAAAATAAATAAGTTAAGGCAAACAGGTTTGTTGTATTTAGGGAGATTTTAGCACAGATATGCATACAACGCCCTAAGATTTCTTGAAATATTTAAGTATGCTAATATACTGTATTGAATCGATTGCTTGCAACATTTGATTCAACATTATCGATACAGTCGGGTATTATATGAAAAAATGTCATTTGCTATGGACGATTGGGACAGGCTACAGGGCGGGCAAGTATAGGATTCTAACCAGGATGGCAGTAAGGATTTTATTTTGTGATTCGTTGCTAAATAAATTTCTATTGCCCACCCGGGAACTTAAATTCAGGATTTTAAATTACTTCTGGATCATAAATTACTTCTGCAAGTGAAGTCTGGACTTTATGAATATACGCTTACTAAAGATCGACGAAGAGACACCTAAGACATTCTTTAAAAATCATCATTTATTTAAAAAAAATAATGACTAAACAATATTCCCAAAATACATACAGACAAAACGTAATTGAATTAGGCTGTCTGTGAACCTCGAACTCAGCTGCAAGTAAATAGTAGGGATCCATAATGAAGGGTTTTAGCAGACTTCCCTGAAGATTAGGGTAGTAACACATTACGCGATTTTCGAAAAATGTCTTAGCAAAATGAGTCACGGCAGAGTCGGTTTACTCAGTATTTGGAGGATGAGGGACGTCACTTACCTAATTTGGTCTTCATAACTTACTAAAACAAAACTTGATGTGCATATATTATAAAAACTAACAAAAACTTTCTGATTCATACGAAGGGTTTCATTAAGTTAAGTTTTGAAAAGAAAATTATGCTGCCGCCTGTACATACATACTATTCTGTTAGCGCCCTTGTTGTCACAATTTTCTTTTGATCATTACCAAACTTGACTAAGCCGTTCATGTAAAACTGAAAATGAAATTTGTGAATGGCTAAAATCGAAACAGAGGGAGGGGGTGGGTTAAGGAGATCACAAAGTATCTTTTATGAGTTGCATCGAAAAATGTTATACAACTAATCTTGTTATACATTCAGTTTTCTCGTTGAATAATAGACTTTTCAACCATCTCGAATATTAACACTATATTTGTACTTTTTAATTTTCCGCATTCAGGAAACCCCGCTTAGAGTCGTCTGATTTTTTCTGAGTAAATTAAAATCTTTTTTCCAGTGTACACTTCACTTTCCATTTGTATACACATTGGTGAAAAAATGGGGAACAGATGGTGAGGTGTCCAGAATGTCATTCCAGCACTTGGGAAATCTTCTTAGTTTAAGCCTGCGGAATTTTTTTAAATTATTTTGAGTCTACTTCTTGTTATATGTCAATCCCGTAGATTGGTAATCAGAGCTCTCATTTTATTTCGATTGACACACTGTTGAGCAGGTTAAACAACCATTTACGATCCGACCATAAAGTTGGTTATCATCGTCTGAGATCGCGTGTGTGTTTGTTGTGTGTGTAGGTGTTTTTAAGTGGTTCGAATGAGGAAAGATCCATTTTCTAAAAATCTATAGAAGTCCAGCCCGCTGGGAATTAAACGAGAACGCCTCGGACAGGAAACAAACAAACACATGTATATAAACTAGTAGACGCCATCAGGAAACCATGTATTGGTGGTGTTCTGAGAGAGCTAAGTGATTTCTTATCTAAATCAAATGTCATGTTAGCGTAATGACAGCCCTTCAGTTGTCTTGACAACCGTTTTGTAAATCTTGGCAAATTCAATCAAGCTCCCTGTCAAAGCAGAGAGAAACTTCCTGGCTATGGGCATATGTAATTACTCCTGCCAAAGAGGTCACATGCGACATCTGGGTGGCCGTTTGGCAACCTCCGGAAAGGGGATTATCTTTTTATGGAAAATGGGACAATCTCCGTCGATAACATTCCCATTTTCCCTTATCGGCAACCTATCTTAGGATTTCCCTTTCGACAAAAACCAGAGCAAGTCCATTCTATAAATATTTATATCATGAAATTAAAATGGATACACCTTCTTCTTAATATAAGTTTTGCATTGCATATTTCTTTTTTCAGAGCATTCATTCCACGTTCAACTCTACAGAGAAAAAGTAAGAATAGGAAAACATCAGTTAATATATTAAAAAAACTGGAAACTACTAAAAACTAGAAACTTGTTAACTATATTAAAATCTGCATAAATCTAAAAAAAACTCTTGAATATGCTAAAATCAAAGTTAATAATAAACTAATCTAGAATCAATTCGCAGAAAAAAATCAAAGAAGAAAGTACCCAGAGAAATTTAAGACTTTCTATTAAATTCCAAGAATGGAAAATATAAGTACAGCCATGATCAGGGTATTTATTAAATGAACAATTTAAAAAATATAGAGACCTAGGGATTTGTACAATAATTGATTTCTGATTCTAAAAACGTCAATTTAGTATAATTATTAAGTATGTTTTACTTTACATACAGTTTCAAGTGAAGGTACCTGTTCTTTATTATATTTACAGACAACATAGGTTATTAATTTTTATTACCGTCCACATTTTGCTACTATAGACAGGTTATCTACGGGTATCCACCCTTTTCTAGACCAAGTGGGACTAAGAATTTTATTTAATGAGTTCATCACTAAATAATTCCTATTGCGGGAATCGAAGTCGCCACTCTAGCTTTACCATGTCAGATTAAGACCAACGTTTTAACTTGGGTAACCTGAGCCGCTAGTCAACATTTATCACACTTAACTTGGGATTTTCCTCTGAAAAGGAACAAAATAGAACGCCGTTAGAATCAATCGTCTATCCTAAATAATAACAAAATTGGGGGGGGGGCACACCCTGTGTGCTGTGTGTGTATACTCTTGAGACTAATGAATGGGTCGTATTCAAACTTTTCAGCGAAAAATAGGTATCATAAAATAATTTTGACGATTAATAGATATTTAAGAGTGAATAGTACATAGTGCAACAACCGAAACTGTAAACGCCTCAGGCAAACGAGTTCCCTCATAAATATTTTGAGTTTATACTTCGCCTCCATTAAAATATACATACAGATACATAAAAAGTCGGTCACGCAGAGGTAGCGTAATCAAAGTACATTTCCCACCTGCTCCTGAACATTCTTCTGACTTCATTTCACCAATTATGCTCTATTTCTATGCAAAATCTGATGAGTAGAAGACGGGGGGGGGGGGATCTTACTGAAGGATTAGTATTTGAGTTACGAAACATTGTATAGACAACAATTGTAGAGCATCAATAGTTTAACGTCATTGGTTTTATAGCCTCTAACGACCCGACTCATAATAACAGATATATTTCGAATCCCCCCTCTGAACCACTTCTATTTCATGTCCGATTTCAAGTAGTAACGAATATAATTTAATGTTGACAGAAAAGGTTAAATATCGAGATAAAATAAATATTTTCGATATAAAACGTAAAATCTTAATTGATAACGTCATCACAGAACGAATATGCATGTATCTGACATAATAAAGGTCTCTTGAAACAATATGTGGTAAGCCTTAGAATAATGTGCTTCATGATATAAAAGCTTATTGTTCATATGACATCAGTAGGAGTGGGGGTTTAGTTAAGGCCGAAAACTAAAAAATCCAAAAATCTCTGTTAATGGTTCATGATAGAGAAAATATGGACCATATACAAATAACAACATTCATAGGTAATTTTTGAAAATCACGCCATAGGTTGTACTCTCAATTTCTTATTTCCATTAAGGGAAATATATTAAAATACAGAAATATATATATATATATATATATATATATATATATATATATATATATTGTTTTTTTAAATTGACCTATTCTCTAAGCTTACCCAGCCGTGAAATGTTAAAAAGAAGTTAAAACCTCCCTCACGCAGCGTAATTAGCGGTTTTTCTTATGTGCCTAGAATTTAGGAACTATATTTGAGTAGCTGTCTATGGTCCGGTATTTGCATTTATCTCAAAAAAGTAAATGTTCAGTGAGAACAATATTTGTTATATAAGCTTCAAATAAAGTGCTGCATTATATGACAGCTTATTAGAACTAAAAAATGCAATTATCTCGGTTAATAATCATGATAGTGAAAAACGCATATAACAACATTTAATTCTCAATCAACAATTTGTTCTATACATTATTTCAATCCGACGTATAATAACGGAGATATTTCGAATCCCCCCCGGTGCGATTTCAGCCGTTGAGAAGAACTGGATCTTTATTTTTACATATAACTTTTAAATATCCAGTTAGGTAACGATAAAACAAACATTAAGACAGCTTGAGCGTTAACAGACAAATATATAATTTTTTATATATATATATATATATATATATATATATATATATATATACAAAATTATATATAACATAAGATAGGGTCGTTGGACACCTGAAGAAATTTTTCGAAAATCGTGTCATGAGTACGACCTCAATAGCTGATAAACCCCAAAAAGAAACTGCTAAAATTAACATCATCCATGTACTTCAACCACTCAAAAATGCAACCAGAACAAGGGCAAATATTAAATATACATAAATTCTGTTTAATTACTACATAAAATGTTACTACGATAATCTAATCTGTCTTACTTAGGTCACTTAACCTTTAAAGTTCAATTATTTTATTCTCGGCCTTGATATTAATATACATTGAACTGATACAATAACTGCAGTAGTTAAAATGTTTTAAAAAGAATTAATATTAAATCTGAAAAGCAAGAGAAATTCCGTCACGCATTGGCTGCGTTTAATAAGCAGTTTTTCGAAGTACGTCACGTATTTGCATTTATCTCAAAACGTAAAAGTTCAATGAGTATTGGTATTTATGCTACAAATAAAGTGCTTCAAATATAACAGCTTATTGTTAATATGACATGGAGTAGGAGTGGGGGTTTACTAATGTCCGAAAACTAAAAAATACACATATCTCGGTTAATAATCATGATAATGAAAATGCGTAATGACAACATTTATAGAACATGATATTTCCAATAACATTGATTCTATTCAATGTTTTGATCCAACGCATAACAACGGAGATATTTTAATTTTCGAAATTCTTCTACTCAAAACCCCTCCTCCCACTGGTCGGATTTTAGCCGAAAATGAGGATCGTTTAAAATTATACGCATATATATATATATATATATATATATATATATTATTGGAAATATAGAAGTTATTTTCAAATTAAAATAAATAACTAATGGGAGGGGAGGGGGCGGAGATTTATCTACTGATTTATTTACCTACCAAATCCGAATCATACTTAGAACTATTATAAGTCTAAAAACATAACATCATTTTCCACAACAAAAACACTTTAATGAGTGCTACAAAAATTGTTGGTTTCCGCTTTGTTTTTTTGAGTATATCTCGTGTATACTTCGTTATACGACAAAAGAGAATATAGCAAAAGACCTCAAAATTATATATCAGATATTTGCATTTTTCAGCCTTCAGTAAACCCCCACTCCTGTTCATGTTATATAAATAATAAGCTCTTATATCATGAACCACCTCATTCCAAGGATAAATTCCAAATATTGTTTTCATTGAACTTCTACTTCGTGAGATATAGATATAGCAACCCCTGTGGGGCGGACTTTTTTTTTGGTTGCAGCCTTTTGTAAACACCCACATGAAATCTCCATAGTTTATTCAGCACCTGAGTGAGTACGTTTTCCCATTGCCTGCACCAGCAATAATTATTTTTTACATTTTAATTATGCAATTCTTCCAAATTATATAAAGAAATGATTTAAAAAGAATGAATTAAAAGAAGGTAGTATTCTCATTTTTTAAATGTTGGCGCCGTTGTATTTGATGGCGTAGCCAGAGTTGAAATACAGGCTACATTAAAGCACGACTACTGCTATTATTGGGAAACCTAACTCGAGGGTGAATGTCAGGAAGATTTTATCCAAGTGTTCTCCCATTCCAGCCAATTCAGTTGGGCGCAATTTCATATAATTATTTTAAAAGTTTATTTGAAATTAATGAAAAGGCATTTCACAAAAGTATGTATTAATAATATTTTGGTTGGCCGTTAAGGTTTTGAGTTAAGCCGTTGGTCTTAATGTCGCGTGGTAGACCTAGAGAGGCGGGTTCGATTGCCGCCCTGGGTTTAGAAATTTATTTAGTGACAGACTCATTAAATAAACTCCTTAGGCCCAGCCTTGCTAGAAAAGAGTGGTAACCTGTAGATAACCTGTCCCGATTAGCCATAGTAGCATAAAGTGGACGTAAATAATAATAAACAAAACCAATATTTTGGAAATGAACTTCTTTGTGACACCATTTCCACTGATTTTGAAGTTTAAGCTATTATTTTCATTTGCTTGTATGTCCTTTATAGAATCGTAAACGGCTGAACCGAATTTTATGAAACTTGATACGAATATTACTACTAACCCAGGTTAGGTTTTTGGCTGTAATAATATTCTCTCAGATGATCAGGAGTGGCAGTTATACGTTAGGCCTGAAATTAAAAATAGCCATATTTCGTCTCTTATTGGTTTTTCGGCAAATATGCACATAACAAAAGTTGTTTATTTTGTTATTTAGAGTAACTTTTGCTAAACACACTTTTGCCGTATACCGAAGTATAAATAAATAGAGTTATACGCTAAAAACTATAGTGAGAGTCAACCATTTGATATGGCACAAAAGACTCTACCGAACTAATTGACACCTCCCTGATTATAAGCTATATTAAAATTTCGAGGTATGAACAGGAGTGAGACTAATAAGGGAGGTCTGAAATATAAAATCGCGACTTTTCGTATCCAATTCATTTTTCGGCAAACATGCATATGACAAAAGTTGTTTGCTTTATCATTTAAAGTAACTTTTGTTGCACTTTTCCCGAATAGTGACGTATTAATGAGGTATACACGAAAAACTAAAATGGGAGCCAACAAATGTATTTGGCACTAATGATTGCACCGTCTTTATCGTAAATTATGAAGCAAGAAATTTGCTTAGACTTTTAGTTACAGTCATGAATGCGTATTCATGTCTGAATTTATTCAACTTAGTACCTCGATGGATTAATACACTTTTATTAAACTTAACAGCCATTAACAGATTGATGAAGACCAAAGTATATTGTCATGACCTCCCCCCCCCTTTCCCAAACATTAATTAATCAGAAATCCCAGTTTCTCCTTAAATGTTGTTAATGAAAATTGAAAAATTAATAGGAAAATCTGCTAAAACAATACGTTTATAGCAAATACGTCAGCAATAAAATTCCGTTCTTTCTCGAAAATGTATAGAAGAAAAACAAAAACAGGAAAATGTTTATTTGATCTACACAATACTCGATATTTAACAGCCGCAGTCAACATTTAAGATCATATTTGTTATAGGCAGAAATTTGTCCTAGAATCAGATTGTAGATGGGGGGGGGGTAATTTGAAAATTATGTCTACGTTATTATGAGTTGCATCGCGTAATGTTATTATTATTATTATTATTATTTATTAACGTCCACATTTTGCAACTAAGGCTAATTGGGATAATGTTATCGAACCAATTTTGTTAAACTGCTTCTACGTACTAAAATTGTTGTTCTATACATTTTTTCGTTCCTTAAGTACTAAGCGAGATTCGTCCTTACTTGTTTTCTGCTGTCAGTAACCCCCCCCCCTAACCCCCTTATTATTTAAAAAAAATATAAATAGAGAATACGTGGTGAGATGAGATCACAAGTGTTTTGTACCAGTAATCTGCTTAGGTACCTCAGCCCCTGCTTGACGGATTTTATTTCAATATATATTTCAACATTAAAATATATAATACAATGATGGATATTGGATGTTATCGGATTCACGAATTCAAAAGATTATATCTTTCTAATACTAGAAAATGTACAAATGTCTAGTTTATAGTCCAGAATACTAGATAATAAAGAGGTTAACTAGCACAAGTTGTAAGGTCTGTTGTAACTGGGGAAAATTAGCAAACAATTTGCTATTGCACAATTAGACTGTAAAATAAATAAGTTAAGGCAAACAGGTTAGTTGTATTTAGGGAGATTGTAGAGAGATTGTGCCCTCACATATAAGGCAATAAGATTTATTATCGTATATCTTTATTACATAGTAATTTTATATATGATCAACACTTCATTTTTTATAATCGGTGCCAAGAATAAATCTTTTTTACATTATGTATTTCATTCCATCAGTACATTATGTTAAATGAAGCTTGGCAACATGTTAATTCCTGTTTATACTACATTAATCAGATGCCATATATGTAAATTATTTACAGCTGATCTATGAAAAGTAATTAAAAATTTAATTCAAACTTTTTTCTATAACAAATTATGTTTAGCTAATTATTTTGTACATGCATTCTTTTTGTATATTTCTTTTTTATTAATTAAATGTATACGTTTATTGTTGGTACTTCGTATTTTATATATTCATATGAATCTGTGTTTTATAATCAATTTTATATAAATATTATTTATTAATAAAATGTACATGACATGATCATTTGCAGATTATAAGAACACAGCGGCCGTAATTTTGGTTGAATTATGCCAATCTCAGTATTTAACCGTTGTATGTAAAACTATTGGCCAAGTAGTGAGTTTTCAAAACAGATGATATTGAAAATCGTTAAATTATGAATATGTATATGCATATGCATATATATATATATATATATATATATATATATATATATAAAAAAACATACATATATACAAACACACACACACACACACACACATTTATTATGAGAGGTTGAGTTTCTTTTAGGAGAGGGGTTTCTTTTTGGGGTTTTTAAAAAAAAACTGATGTAGGCATCACTTGACGCCTTCTACTCTCTCATTAGATTAAAGAATGAAAATGTTTTCCTCCACTTCATTTAAAGTATTTTAGCCCATTTCAATTTAAAAGCAGGGGCCTTTTTTGAGGTATACGAAAGAAGTGCGTATGCATACATACGGAGGTCACGCCAAAACTAACCAAAGCGAAGGGTAGAAACAGATGTTCCGTTGCATCTGAAAACCAATATTATAACCGCGATTATAATATTGTTTTTACAAGGAATTAAAAACCACTAACGTCCTTTATATTCTACTACAGCTGATTGCGGTATAGTAAGAACACTTTCCAAGCTCATTGAACTAGGGTAGGGATGAAGATTTTATTTTATTTGTACGCCATCAAATAAATTCGAATAGCCAATGACGGAATCGAATCCAAGACTCCAGGCTTTCCGAGATACAGCGAACGCCAGTCACATTATTTTGCAAATCTATCAAAGAATAATTGAGGAATTTTACCAATCTCTATGATTCAGTTTTTAGGCCTTATAGAATAATTAAGTATGAAACTTTGATCATTTTGCTTCTTTTTTGTTTGTTTGCGAAACAACTCAGGGCAATTTTGTAAGAATAATATAATAGGTAATCTTTAAAAAAATAATAGCATAATAGAATATGCTTAAAATTTCCAATCACAAACATCAGTATGTTGACTTTCTAGGAGTAAAAAAAGTCTTTAAAGCATTGCCCGAATGTAATAAATGTCTAACAAAAATATTCGATGTATAAATTAAAGAGCTTCAAGTTTGAAGTATGTTTTTATGCACAAATGAATATTATCAAAAATGTTTAAGAATATAATGAAACCAATATAGTAATAACCGGGTATATTGTCCCTTTACAATAGAGATACGATTCACATCATGACAAAAAATTAAAATTGAATGTTGGTTGTTCTTCAGATTGCTAATAAAATTAATTTACTACATATAATGATTAAGCTGGTAGCTTTTAGAAAATGTACTCATTGAGTTTGTGATATTATACACCGAATTTATTATCAATGTTCGCTATGTAGTAACATGTAAAGAAATTAGTTCATCCTTTTAGGTAATAATAATGTCCAACATGGTTATCAATATAAATATATGGTGCAATAAATATATTATTAACATTGGGCGGTTAGCTGTTGATATTTTTATTTATTTTAAGCATTTCATTTACTTCCAAACTTTAAAAAAAAAAAAAAAAAAAAAAAAAAAAAAAAAAAGTGAAATTAGTTACGAAATTAATTGATTTAATTTTAGTAACGTTGGAGCAGAAACCCAAAAATATTTTACCTACCTTATTATGTTATTTAACATTTTAATGAAATACATTCATTTCAAAGCTGCCAATGTTACGCCTAATCCCAGATGTCAACCATTGCCTCAACATTAACATTCAAATTATTAATGATTCAATCTATTGTCAACTTTTATTATTTTTTCAAATGGCCATCGATCCTGCTCAGACGATGACGAAAATGAGGTCCGTTCAAAACTATATATATATATATATATATATATATATATATATATATATACATTTTTGTTTTTGTGTTTGTAAAAATAAAGATATAGTTAATCTCTGAAATCGGATCATTCGTCAGATGTTATTATTAGTCGGATCTTATAAATATTTTTATATATTTATTTTCACCGTATTGATTATTAATTGAGCAAATTGTATTTTAACAGATTTCTCTTGAGGGAAATCAGCTATTGAGTTGGTACTCATGACGCGATTTTCGAAAAATTTAGAGGAGAGGAATTTTGAAAATTCGAAATACCTCCGTTATTATACGTCGTATTGATAAATTGTATAGAACCAATGTTATTCCAAATAAAATGTACTATAAATATTGTTATATGCATTTATTCTCTGTCCATTTTTTGAGGTGCTGGATGGTAAAGGAATTATTATCTCAGGTAAGAAAAAACCCCTCTTTCCTTCACTGATCTTTATTCGTTGCAACAGAGCGCTTTCAGAGCATACGCTCCATCATCAGTGTCCTCTTCACAATGATGTGGCAGGAACCAAGGATTCCCGGTGACTCCTTGGTTCCTGCCACATCATTGTGAAGAGGACACTGATAAAGGAGCGTATGCTCTGAAGAAAGCGCCCTGTCGCAACAAATAAAGAACAGTGAAGGAAAGAGGCGTTTTTTCTTACCTGAGTTTATTCTCTATCTTCAATATTAACGGAAATATTTGAATTTATTAGTTTTCAGCTTTCAGTGAACCCCCACTCCTACTCAAGTCATATTAACAATAAGCTGTTCTGTTATAGGGCACTTTATTCCAACCTTAAATACCATATATTTTTTCCCATTGAGCGTTTACTGTGAGAGATGCATTCAAATGCAAAGACGTTATCATGAAGATTTTGAGGTCATGAATAGAAAATATTTATTTTCACCATACTACGATGTAATCACCTGTTTTACACACCTAATTTGTAGCTACACTTCGCTTGTATGAGTATTTCGCCCTAGGGCCGCAAAATCAGCTGTTTATTATTTCAATTCATTCATTTCATTATAAACATTATTATTATTATTATTATTTATTAACGTCCACTTTTTGCAACTTAGGCTAATTGGGACGGGTTATCTACAGGTTACCACCCTTTTCTAGCCAGGGTGGGTTTTTAGGACGTTATTTAATGAATTTCGTCACTAAATAATTTCCTATGCCCAGGCAAGAATCGACCATTATATTAGTTTGTTTTGCTCGTATTATTGCTAACTTTACATTTTGAAATATATCTGTTGTATTAAATGAAACACACATATGTTCATCTCTCTTTATTAACTTACATAATAACATAACGTAAAACAATCCATACATTAAACATTCATCATGTCCCCATAACCACAAGATAACCTTCTAACAAAGAGGTACACTTAACCAAAAGAAAATCTTGTTTTTGATTAATGTTATATCGTATTAATATTTATTGTAGTATGGTGAAAAATAGCGTTCGAATATTATGAAGGCATCTCATAATCTTATAGAACCAATTTTGTTAAGCTATTGATACTCTACAATTGCTGTTCCATACATTTTTTCGTACTCAATTATAAAGTGACCATTTGTACTTTCTTGTTTTCAGCCTGCGGTAACTCCCTTCCACACAACTCTTCCTTGTTTTTTTATATAAAAATAGAGAATGAGATCACAAGTGGGATATACCAGCACGTGGGAAATCTGCTTAGTTTACGCAGCTCCTGCGTAACTGAATTTGTTTAGTTTTGAGCCTTCAACAAATCCCCACTCTTACTAATGTCATATAACAATAAGCTGCACCCACATTAATCGAAGCTTCAATACCAAATATGATTTTCATTTAATTTTTGCTGTGTGCGAAGCATGGAAATATATAGTGTGATGACGTCATCAATTGCGATTTTTCTGTCCTGACTGGAAAAAGCTAATTTGATCTATACCATACTCAATATATAACATTTGCAATCAAAACAAATGATAGTATCCTTTAATGGCTGACATCGGATCAGCCGATTTAAACTTCTGACGGTCTACATTTTTTGGTAAACCAAATGTTAACAGACATTCGTACTTGTTTCTTTTCAGCCTTCAGTAAACCTCCACTTCCACTCATCGGGGTTTAGCTTAGAAACAGAGAATATATGGTGAGATGAGATTGCAAGAGTGTCATACCAGCACGAGGAAACCCCCTTAACGGGGGTTGCTATATTTATCATAGCAAACAATCTTATGTGCCAGTGACCTGGATGCTTGTGAATCCTCGAAATAGATTTCTAATTTGTTTGAAATTGACTCGAAGAATTATCCCTTCAAAGCGTAACCTCTCTGAATTGGCGTCACTGATCATTACGAGGACATTGAGCATCCTCAATCACTGACAACCACTGAATCACTGTGATTGGTTATCACGCAATTTCTAAAAGCGGATTCGAAAGGTTAATTTATCTCCTCAAAATGTTAGTCCTTTTCTAAATTTACGTCGTAAAAATGCCTGCCTTCGGGACTCTCTTCGCGTTCAGTTGCGAAAGGAGAGTTTCACTCTGAGTAAAGAAATAAGCCTAGAAGACGCGGTCATTGAAAATGATAATTCATTTGATGGTATTCATAAAATTATCTCAGTAAAAATATTATTAATCCATTCTAATAGTTAATGAATATCTCTTCTAGGGAAGCTGGGAAGTAGAGAAACGAATTACTCTGTACACAGTAGGCCTGTTTTCCTCTACAATACGTTTTATTTAGACAGAGAGCACTTTCAGAGCAACAGTGTCTGTTGGTATAAACAAAAAAACTATGGGAACCATGTAACCAACACTATTTAAATTAACTATCATAATCTAAAAAAAAAATAAAAAGAAAGAAAACATAATTAAAATACAAGATAACGATCACAAAATATCTCAAAAACCAGGGGAGGTCAATACTTAAAAGCATACTTAGCTTGTCAACATTTAAAATAATTAAACAAATTTTAAAAAAATTATAAAATTTAAAAAACTACTAAATAAAAATACTGATAACATGAACGTCTAAAACAACTAGAAAAGTAAGTCCAAGATATAATTGTTGTTTTAGTTGTTCATGTTATCAGTTAATGTTGAGTTTTTTTAAAAAAATTCTCTGGTCGAAAATACTTTCTTTATTTTGTACTAGGAAGGTAAAAAAAAAAAAAAAAGAACTCGACCTTTCGAAATCCTAATTCATTCAACACATAAAACATTATTTTTATTCTTATACCGCACTTTGATTCATTTTTTTTATTTGAACAAGCTCAATAGCTACTTTCAAGAGATTTTCATGAAGGTAAATCAGCCTTTTACAAATGAAAATATGAAACATCAGCCATTCATTAATATAAATAAATGATGAAAATTATTATTATGAGTCAAGTGTATATTCAAGTATGAGTTAATAGTTAAATGAGTAATAAAATTTATGAGCCCTTTTTATGACACTGAGAGCTCTAAATCATAACGATTAATATGAACATTTTTCGAAAATCCCGCCGTGAATACAACTTCGACCTATTAGAAATATAGTGGTATTTTTATGAGATCTTTTTGGATTATTTTTAAAAATAAAATTTAAATCGATATTTTTGGAAAATTATTTAGTTTAAAAGACGTCCAAGGAAGTCATTTAGTGCCCACGTTTAGATATATTGTTTTTTGATTTTAAAAAGAAGTGTATGTAAAGTTGGATAAGGAAACCCGCTGAGAGGTATTTTTGGTTTTAGCATTTTAAATCATTTAATGCTATGCCATTATTAAGAGTAACTAATTTTTGTGTACAAGATCCTTGTCTTCAATTTGCATTTCTGGATATTGAATTATCGACTTCTCCTCGGGAGCTCTTCGACAGGATGCGGGTTTGATAATGTTGGTAGGTTGGTATACCTGTTTTATTAAACAGCTGTCACAGTAAATTCAAAAACATAACGGGAAATTATATCGCATGATATATAAGCTGGGTAAGCTGAGAGACAACACCTACTGAGGTTTCTTTTCTTAAAATCTCAATCGTCCATGCTAATAGATGACAAATATTTGGGAAGTCTGCCTATAAGGAACAAAGACAGACAGGCAGAGAGGGTGTAGAACACAAGAAGGCAATCGACCATAAAAAATGCAATCGTCAAAGATAAATTCATTTGATGCAGTAATGGGTATTTAATTTAAGCATTACGAAGTGTAGAGGATTATGTAGGAACTCGTGTGGAAGTGGTCACGTGAGACATTCAGGCCAATAGCCTTAAATGCTATTGCGGTGAATATAAAAGCTTGTTTGCAATATATACATATATATATGCTATTATTATAGGCACCGTAAACTCATTAATATCGCCACGAATGCATTTAGCATGGTAATTATAGACCAATTCCTTTAAGGTGTACCTCAGCAAGGGAACTCCATGTTTCCTCTGCGGTTCATATTAATCGTTATGATTTAGCACTCTTGCAACACTGTCAGCTCATAAGTTTTATTACTCATGTAACTATTAAATAAAATCTAAGCTCATAATCCAATGCATTCACGTGATTTATTTACACTAATCAATGATTGATGTTAAAATATTTTCATACGGATACTAGCCTGGATATAGACTATAATTTACTTCTAGCATTAGCGATTTGTCTAGATATCAGAAGGATTTTGTTGAAAGAATTCCTTACATGAGAACAACCTCAAAAGTAAGTAGATTTTCCTTCATGGAAATCTTCTAATAGTGACTATTATGGCTGATCAAATAAAACAGTTACACAAAAATAATTGAAAATATTCGAAGTGAGGTGTAAGAATAAAATTATTGCTTCATGTGCCGAATGAATTAGAATTTCCAGGGTGAGGGCACGGGTTCTTTAGCAGATTTCCCTTACTTCAGACGGGAATTTCGAAAAACTTTTCCTCAAATGTCTATCGATCCTTCCTAGTAGATGACTAAAATGAGGTCCGTTCAAACTTTTTATATATTTTATTTATTTCCTTCCTGAAGTAACCCTACAGTACATAACGCGTGTTTGATACATAATACAATTTTTTTAACAATGAATAAAATAAAATTATTTATAACAGAAAAAAGTAATAAAAAAAAAAAAAGAAAGAAATTTAGTTTTCAATGATGAATTAAATTAACTGTACTTAAATAATTAATAATTCAGGCACATATATATATATATATATATATATATATATATATATATTTAATCTTTTTTTCTTAAAGAAAGATTAAGTTCGTTGGCTGAAATCGGACCAGTGGGAGAGGTGGTTTATGCGGGGAAATCGAAAATATAGATATTTCGGTCTCCGTTACTATACGTCGGATCGAAAAAGAGTATAGAACCAATCCCAATGTAAATGGAATGATCCATACATATTTTTTGTATTGTGAATATTAACCGAGATATTTGGATTTTATAGTTTTCGGCTTTCAGTAAACCCCCACTTCTACTCATGTCATATTAATAATAAGCTGTTATACTTCTAATAAGCCTGAACCACTTCTATTCGCCCCCCCCTTCTTTTGTTTTGGGATTAATACAATTTGAGTAATTGAGATAAAAATTATACAGATTAATTATAAATTACAACTCTACTTATAGTAAATAGTTTTCAATAAAATTAATATTTTATATTAAAATATATTTCAGTAATTATTTTTCTTTCCGCTCTACAATATTTCTATCTATCTATTCGGCTCCAAGAGGTAAGCTGGCCTGTTTGATTGCCATTCAAACGATTTCCAATGTAGATGTTAATAACATTCGAATTGAATGAAATATTTCTCAATATCGTTTGTATTAATTCACTTCATATTCATGGAGGTGTAGTTTTATCCAGTATGTAGATTCATCTATTGTAAACCTTCAAATGGGAAATCTGCTTAGTTTACTCAGCCCCTGCTTTGAGATACAGTAGATTTGACCGGGGCCTTCTTTATTTTTCTTAAAAAGGCCTATAATTTATGTTTTATATCATTTTTCATCTGATGCATTGGAACATAGATATATCGTATATCTCTTTCAAATGGAATAGTTTTAATTGGTATTTTCTTAAGTAACATATTTTGTTTTTAATTTTATTAGTATTACAAGGAAGGTGTGTTACAAAGAAATTGGTGTCCACATCAGAGTTTTTACTTATGAAGAAATTAAATGTTCGTTTTTAATTATTCCAGTCAGAAAAACAACTAATCTTGCGATATTTCCTTCCAACTTGTTAATTTTGAAATATAAAATGTAACAAAGAGATCTCATTTACAAACTAATATGTTTGCAGTAATACAATTAGTTTTTTCACGTCTTAAATTTGTAAAGACTCACATCTGATTTAACTTATGAATGCATCTCAAGTAGTCAAAGTAAGGTACATAGTATTAAACTTTCCAACAATTCCAGTCAATGAGATTTGAAAAAAGTGTTATAACAAGAAAGTTTTAATCGAAATTCTCAGAAAAACGTTCGTATGGTGACATTCAAAAAACTAAAAATGTTGGTAACATTTTTTCCTTGCATCGGTAAATATTAACAATTAAGGACAATTGTACTTCAATCTAAATAGAATATGAAAGTCCCCATCCATATTTACAAATCTCTAAACCATAAGTCCATCATAGGATGAATATACTCTTTTCAATATGGAACAAAACATTTTAAATTATTTAAGTATTAATATTCGTAAGTAAATTAATTTCGATTCATTTTAAAAATTTGTATTGTGCATTTAGAACATATTTAAAATAATCTTTAAAGAAAAACATCTAATTAATTGATTCAAACAACTTTTGAATGATCGTTTAATTCTGATAGCAATAATTTGCATTGTTTGAGTGTAGGTTGAGTAAATAAAAATAATCACGTGTAAAATAAAATCCATACTTGATGGATAACTTTAATAATGACACCTAACTTATATGGTCTCCAAAACTGAATAACAAGTTCTAGTGAGAACTTCCATTTAAAAGCTCTGACTGAAATTCGTGGACTAACACTTATAACAAAGTTGTCGAATGAAATTGTATTGTATAATTTTGCTGTGAAAGTTGGAAGAACATTATCTTGAAAACTATAACAATACTCCTAACAAAATATACAAATTAGAATAAGGACTTTAAAAAAATAAATGTGTGCTGGTATTTTGGAACACTGATTAAAAATTGGAGTTGCTTAACCTTCCGTGACCCATGATTTATGACAGCTAATATACTGCAGTCTATGAGAAAAACCTCTGCAAATCCTGAAACACCAACTTTTCTCAGAGAACTAATAAATAGGATCACCAAAATCTGAACGTTCTGAGTTCATTATACAATTTATTTAACAGAAAAATAACAATCGATGCTTTAAGGAAATGAGTTAATGAGAGACGCTGTTTCAGCATATCTCATAACTCCGTTAACTGCTTACATAGCGTAAAATAGTATTCAGCGGAGTGCGATTCAAAAATCATAAAACTGTTTGGAGTCCAGTTAATTTTATGCAGAGGAGACTCAAGATTTGAACACACGCCCTGCCCCGTGCCTCCATATATTGCAAAAATTATAACTCATGCAGCATATAAGAAAAAAACCTTATTAAGTGTGACTGCTTACCGATGGTGACTTGCTGACTATAGCTGTATTGTAATAATCATCAATAACATGTCGAAAACAAAATAAAAGTAAATGTTAATGAAATAACAATATAAGTACACACGTGTCTGCACTTTTGAGTTGACTTCATCAATAACCAAAATGTTTAAAGAGTCTGATACATGTGACTTTGTTGGGGGACTTCGAGGGTCCCTTCAATTTTAAAATTGATTTCCACCGGTCTACATCAAGAATTAAAAAATATGAGCCTCTGGAAGATTACTGAATTTAGCGGGATTTTATCTAAACAAAAAGAAATGTGAAGAATGTGCCGAATAGTGGGAAGAGATTGATTCTCCTTCGGGAACTTTCGATTTCGATGGAAGAATTCTTGGCTGATGAAAATTACAGAGCCATAGTCTCAAGGAACACTGTAGGCAATATAATGGTAATTCTGTATAATAATAATTGTAGTTTATTACTGACTTTGAGTGAGAGCTGGAGAGAGCAGGAGGAAGAAAGCGGCAATGCAGGCGGGAGCGATCTCCATTCCTATGAGCTAGAGAGAGAGGGAGCGAGAGGCATGTTGGCACTGGAGAGGAAAGGCCGCGACTGAGGAGAAAGCTTCCAGCTCGGATCTACTTCGGATATCTCCGCTACCCCCCTCCAAACAGCTGATTTGCTAACAGTCACAGCTCCCAATATACCCACCCCTATACAGAAACTTCGGAACTCCCTGTATCCGTAATATGGACCTTGAAGGCATGCCGGATCTCGTAAATCGCCTGATTAGAATATCAGTCAGTGAACCAATTGCAGAGCTTAGTGGACCAAGAGACTTTCAAAGCAGCAATCTTCATCAAGAGCTTTAGTCTTCGCCTTACAGCTGCAATCGTAGGACTCTTTTCTGAATCTGTTCATTTCAACAGACTGTCCTGGAAAAAAAAAACATTCTGAACCTCCATCTTCTCCTATACCAAATATTCTTACCTTTACTTGTGAAGAAATTTGCTCTAAGCTATACCCATTAAGGTTATTGATCTTTTTAGGTTGTACTCATGCCACGATTTTCGAAAACTTCCTCAAATTTTCATCGAAACTACCTCCTAGATGACAAAAATGAGGTCCGTTCAAAATTAAACATATACATGTGTAAATGTATACTTGTCTCAGATAGAAAATGCAAGTTATCTCCGTTATTATGAGTTCGATCGAAAGCTTGTATAGAACAATCTTATTGCACTTTTAATTTTCTACAAATATTGTTATATAAATTCAATCTACATCTTGAATATTAATGGAGGTATTTGCTTTTTTTGTCTTCTGCCTTCAGTAAGATCATATAATGGTTAATGGCTGAAATCGTACCCGGAATAGGAGGGTTTCGAGGAAGGATTTGAAATTTCAAAATATCTCTGTTATTTTACGTAGAAAGAGAGTATATGTGGTGAGATGATGTCACAAGTGTGTTATACCAGCAGGTTGGAAATCTGCTTAGTTTACGCAAATGCTGCGTGACGGACTTTATCACGATGACATTGTGGTCCTTCCTAGACCGAGGTAGGAATGATAGAAATACGAAGACATATAATATTTCGAAATTCTCAGCATTAGTACAACCACCGCAAGAGCTGAATTTCCTTCAGGGAAATCTGCTAACAAGAAAAAAAGATCACGATCTATATACTAATATTTGGAGAGTTGAAACAGGATTCGAAGTGAACCTATGGATATCGATAAGAACTAAGGTGAAGGTGAAATGCACCTCCAATCAGAGGATAGAACGCATCAAGACATCTATTCATCTTACATCCAATCTTGATCCTCTCAGAGATTAGATTGTGCCTTAGCTCTTTGTTAGCAAGTCTCTATCTTGAGCACAAATGATGTTCTGCCTCATAGATTTAGATTCGCAAGTCCCAACAGCGAATTGTCCATTCATTTCAGTATACAGTGAAACCTCTGCTAACGGACACCTCTCTCCAGCGGTCACTCCTCTCAGCAGACAGTTTTCAAGTGTCACGGATTGAGTGTAATATGAGTTTTAAATCTCTCACCGGACATTCCCCTAATGGCCGTAAGCAGCAGTTTTTGGCGTTTCCTTGGCAGGATCGATGGACATTTGAAGGAATTTTTGAATAGTCGCCTCATGTGTACAATCTCAATAGCTGTTTTCCCTTAAGGAAATCTGACAAGAGAAAGACCCAACTACTTGACATGATTTTATTGTGCCTCAACCCTTGGTTAGCGAGTCTCTATCTTTAGCGCAAATAATGTCCTGCTTCATAGATTCAGATTCCCAAAAGCGAATTGTCTATTCATTTTAGTATACAGTGAAACATTTGCTAACGGACACACCTCTCTCCAGCGGTCACCCCTCTCAGCAGGCAATTTTCGAGTGTCACGGATTGAGTATAATATGAATTTCGCTTCTCTGCAACGGGCACCCATCTAATGGTCGCGGCCAGCAAACTTTTCGTCATTTCCTCGCTACATGAACATTTGAAGAAATTTTTGGAAAGTCATCTCATGGGCATGACCTCGATAGCTAATTTACCTTAAGAGCATAAGGTCCAAACTACATGATCTATATAGAAATTTTTGGAGACGAGGCGTCTATTTTTATCAAGTGCGTCTATGATAACGATAAATGACCAAGGTTAAGATGAAATGCCCCACCAATCAGAAATAGACCGATATATCGCTAGTCATTAAATCATCTGCCATCCAATCTTGAGGCCTCCTTAGTAGAAATTTTAGCTCTTAGTTAGCCAATCTCTATCTTGAGTACAAACGATGTTCTTCTATACAGAATCAGATGCGCGATCCTCACAACGGAATCATTTCAGTGCACTTGCTTTCAGAATAAACGATTTTAATCCCTTAACTGTGTTGGTAATGCGGGCGCTGACAACTAATATCTGTCTTTATCACAGAGGTATTATCTCAATTAATACATTAAAAATTGGCTTGTGCTCTTTCGAAATCATTTTAACCGATTATCCTTAAGTAAATCAGTTTGTACAGGTGACACCAATTTTAAACAAATCATATCAAATATTCATCGATTCTATCTGCGAAATGACGGAAATGAGATCCGTTCAAATCTATACCTATATTTTTAGGCTGAATACTTAAAAAAGCAAATATCTCGGTTAATACCGCAGATGTAGCCGAGAGCATGAAACCTTATGCTGGGGAATGTCCACACAACATACTTCTTATGACCCGCCGTCATCACAGGGTTAAACACTTCATCTTAGAAATGCTAAAGAAGAAAGGTATCGCATACTGTGAGGAAGTTGGACCGACTTCGAAGGTTCCACGAGCTACGCTGACATAACTGCATTTTTGTCCAAGACTAAATGTGCTTTAATCAGAGACCCTACAATAACATACTAACGCAACGGCGCCGACTAATATTTCAAAGTACAAAATGAAAAGAATTTTTCTTTATGAAAGATCAATAGAGTTTGGCGATGGTCAATTTAAGGTTGAGGGTCTATGGTTCGGATCAAGAGGAACAATTCAAAAAAATATTGCATAGTTTTTGAAGAAAGTTGGGATTGAAGATGAAGACTGGCTGCCCCTAACTCAATCCAGTATCTTGGATTCGTTAAGAATAATCAACCTTCATATTTATATGTAGTTTTAAATTATTATTGATATATATTGGGGAGAGTAGGGTAAAAGCGGGTAGTCGGGAGCAAAGCGGGTAGCTCCTCTTAGCCGTAGTATGTACTGCAGTCGGGCTGATAACGGAGCAACTACAATCCAACTTTGAAGAAGAAGCAGCCATTACGCCAAATGGTTAGTCTTGTTTGTTTTGTGTCAGTGACAATAATTCAATTTTCGTCCAACCTACTTATGATTTTGGTGGAAAAGGTTTTTGACTGTACAATCAGAATACAAGCATGTAGTTCCCTTAGTACAAGTTTTAATTACCTTTATTTTCGCACTAAGTAATTGTCTTCAGCGTTTGGTAAAACCGGGTGGTAGCTTTGCCACGGTTCTCGAAACATGAAAAGTATAATTTTACCTAATTTTGTTTAATTATTTCACTGTAAAAGCATGTATAATGACAAGCAATATGATAAATCTTCCAACCTTTGAATTAATATTTTTTTTGAAATAGCTAAAAAGATTAATGTTGTTATTTGTTTATATTTTTACTTTATTGTTTTGTATTGTTCTCAAAAGGGGATTTGTTTTAATGCATCAAACCACATTTTTTATTAACAAAAAAACATTAATTTTATTCTAAATCTTTATATTTTTATTTTCTCATAAGAAAAACATATGTACCCGGTTTTAGCCTACTAGTGGGGTAAAACCGAGAAAAATGACTTTTTACAAAAAAAAAAAAAAAAAAAAAAAAAAGTAGGGTAAAATTTCTTTAAAAACTTAGATTTTGTTTTTGAAACTGCAGTTAAGTTAACAGAAAAGTAGACTTTATTTAAACAAAACTTTACTTATTTGTGGTAAAAATTGTGGTTTCTGGAAGCCATCAAACCTTAGCTACCCGGTTTTACGAGTACCTCACTTTCCCCTATATTTAGATACATTGTTTTTTTATTATTTCTTTTATTTATCTTTTTTTCTCTATATTTTTACTTTGTATTCTTATTATATATTTTTTGGCTTAATTTTCGTTGCAAATTTTTTTCTTGTATTTTAACTCAACTTTTATTACATAAAATTTACTTTTACTTTCTTTTTAATGTCATGTGATTGATGATTTACCTGTGAAGTCTGCAACTGATCATCGGTGATCAGTCACTGATGAATGCAATCTTGAGTTTTGCATAAAATATTTAAATAGCGATTTGGTCGTTGACCCAAATGAAAATTGCAACACACTTAAATAAATAAATAAAATTACGACGTTAGAGAGTTAACAGATATATGTGTGTGTGTGTGTGTGTGTGTGTGTGTGTGTTATATGTGTGTGTGTGTGTGTGTGTGTGTGTGTGTGTGTAGGTGTGCCGTGTGTGTTTTAACAAACATGAGAGCTTAAAAATCAAATGGAATGTAGTTTCTTAGTCTTGTTCGCTGGGCTGGATGTTCTTCTCCAAACAGGCTTTGTGCTCCAGAGATCTGCAACCCGAACTCTTCTGACCCATCTGGAAGAGTAATAATAGCAACGTATAGCCTGAGCAGGGTGGCCGTTGAGCTACCGAAAATGTGAACTATGGTGCCGACCACTGAAGCAGGAAGCCGATTTTGAAGGGAAGATCGAATGAAAATTACGCCCACTGGAGCGGTAACAGTCAAATATATGTATTACTTTGATTGCACCTCATAATCGTCGTCTACTGGCCAGAATTGATGGACATTTGTAGTCAGTTTTAGAAAAGAGCGTTAGAAGTACACACTAAATAGGAGATTCCCCTTAATGATAATCTGCTAATAACTATCTTTGAGCTAGATCAAAAGTTGGAAAATAAAGAGTACCAGGAAATGCTCTCTCTATATTATATCAAGGCGAACTGGCTAATATATGATGTGACTCATTGCATTTCTAGATGATTTCTATAACTGTTCTTTTAATATGCTGCTAACGTTTCTTGTTTTATTTACTTCCCGTGTCATGGCTAATATGTGTTTATAAAGCTCCTGTCAGGCCTCCATTAATTACTGGCGGGCAATGAAAGGAAAATCCAAATATTTGTTTACTCAAGTAATGTAGAGTTGTAAGAAACATGTAAGTTAGTGTTGTAGTGTAATATGGAGAAGCCTAAATAAATCCTTGGCTCAATACCAAGGCCTGCCACATGACTTTGGTGAGAGGTCAAATGGTGTGCTTGATTCATTCTCTGAGTACAACTCTTCGTAGTAGAGGCATTACTGAACCAACATAGCTACTTTTTTATACAAGGTGCTACTCAATCGTCTACTGTGGTGAGTAGATACCGGAGGATAACTAAAAGTAGGGGTCACGTGGACATACACTGGTTGCCTTCTGCATTAGTTAATACAACGCTAAAGATAGGAGGAACAGTGGAGAGAAGTAATATTGTCCAAATTGTGCCGAATATAGCCTACATAAGCTCACTTCAGAGAATTGCTGTGATATTTTCAACTTAATTATACCTTTAATCTTATCTATATGTCAAGATGTCAGTAATAATTTATTGTTATAATTATTAACGTCCACTTATGCTGCTAAGCTTAAATCGAACGGGACATCTATAGATAGCCTCTCTAAGACTTTTATTTAATGTTTACTGATAAGAATCGAACTCACGGCTCTAGATCGTGTAAGAATTTCGAATAGGAGAAATGAAATTGGATATATGTTCTCAATTTCATGTGTCATAAGACATATTCATTAACCTTTACGTTTATTTTCTCCTTGAATTTGATAAGACATCTTTCAGCCTGCTCATTTAGGAGTACAATTTGTTCAGATTTTTCAGAGATTCTGCGCCGAATCCACTTTTCCATGATTTCTAATCGATTATTTATTTATTTCATGGCTGTGGCGATGAAAATCGATTATATTTCTCTTTGTAAAGCGGCAACCCACCCCCAACGAATGACATCTAATTCCGTACATCCATGTTTCTTAGTTACAATACTCTATTCAGGAAACGACAAAATATTTGACAAAATGCGAATTAAATTGTTAGTATATTTTTGAACATATTACTGTTAATTAGCTAGTCGAATTACCAATCGTTGAAAGGTTCAAATAGAAATGGTTTCCCGTGGAATTATAAAGGTTTGATGAACAAAATCATCCCATCGTATTCATCATCAATAACACAAATGCCCTGTAATGTAAATGTGCAGGGCATGTCGGGGGGAGGGGGGGGAGTCGTGAACTCAACTCTCCCGTGGGCATTGAATCTATAAATATATCTATCAGCCAGTTTCTTTCATTTTACATTTTACAATGCTGACTTTATTGAATAATGATTTAAACTCTAAGCAGAATGGGTAATAATAAAAATTAATGGATGGCATCGATACAAATGGATTTTGATAGCACTTGCACGAGGACATATACTTGAGGTCGGTCACGCCATTCTTCTTTCAGAGAACCAGCTACTTATCTTTTATAAATAGTATATCTCATATAGACCTCTGAGATCTGTAGCCACCATTACAAGCCTTCTCTGCCTTTTACTTCCCAGTCCACAACGTGGAACTCTGTAGCGTCCTTCTTCATTCTGTCAACCCATCTCATCTTCTGTCTCCCTCGTGGCACTGTCGTATTCATTGACTTGTATAGGAAGCCGGATGGGTTGCTTCTTGCCATATGTCCCGCCCATTGTAGCCTCTTAGCTTTCATATCATGTGACTCGTTTCAGATATAATCTCCACTGTTGTCTTTCTTCTCCGAAGTCCTTAGTCACCAATCCACTTTGAGTCTATTGTGGCTCTTAGAAGCTTTCAACCTTTCTTTCTAGGTTACCCGTCAACGCCCATGTAAACCAGTACAGGTTTGATATAAGTATGCCTTTGAGAGTTGAGTTATAATCCCTTAGTTTCAAGGCTCGTGCGATTTTCCTTGATCTTAAGACTCTAACCAAGAAGTAAGCGCGTCTGACACTAGTTATTCTTTGGTCGATTTCAGTATAGCGGCTGTTGATCGAGGTTACTGTTGCTCAGAGGTATTTGAAGCTTTCTACATTTAAGAAGTCGGGTTTAAGCTAGTACTATTTCGTCTATCAACTTCAGGTTTTTTATAGATTTCATACGAGAGTAAAATAGAGTCACGACAATGTACCATGGAGGTACGAATTAAACTGGTCCAAGGACTGTCTGAACAAAATAAAGCTCATGAGTTGAAACAAAATAATACGTAAGAGAGATTTCCTCGTGTGGCGTAAGAGGTCATTTGTGAGGGAAGCGCCTTCACCGCAGTGAGGGACTAATGACTGATACCTGTTACTGGAACTGTTCCCGTCATCTGTTCCACTGACCTGGAATTCGGGATTCCTAACTCGTGTAACTTGTCAATACCCAAGTCAGGGCCATCTCGTCAATTGGGTTTTGGAGCAGATTTCCTTTAAGGAGGGAGGGCCGAATACACTATTCCCATTGTACCTCTGAAGCGATTTTCGAGAACTTATTTCGGACGTCCACCCAGCCTAGTTCCTACCTTAGTGGTTAATGAAAATGCGATTCATTCATATTTAAGTCTCTCCCCCTCCGTCCCTGCCCCTCTCCCTCTCTCAGTTGATGGTGCCACCACACAACGTATTTGCATTTATCTCATTTAGTAAAGATTTGTTGAAACCCAAATTTGGTATTTAAGCTTGGAATAATGACATTTGGCGGTGACTAAAAGTGTAGGTTTACAGAAGGCTGAGAATTAAAAAATGCAAAAAACTTGGGATATACTCAATGTAGAGAAAAAGTGTACTGTGTACGTTACTACAGGATTGACTATATATTATTATTCGATCCGTCTTATGGTAAAAGAAATATTATGAATTTTCGTTTCCTCATACCTCCCTTTGCCTCCCGATGTCAGCCAGTAACGAACTTGATCATGAATGAATCCCGGTGACAAGAATTGCTTATATATCAAATTTGGTAACAGTCAAACAATAATTTACATCACTAAATCCATAACAGGCGTGTGTGTGTGTGTATATCTTTTTTTTTTTTTTTTTTGAACGGACGTCTTATGCTAGTTAAGATGGATGAACATTTGAAGAAATTGTTCGAAAATCGCACCATGAGTACATTAAGCTAAATCTGATAATAGTTTCCTTACCGAGGACGTTCCATCTTAAAAACGTGGGACGATAAAACCTTAAGTCATATAAAAAATATTATATAAAACATATTTTGTAGAGGGTTATTATATTATTCAGAAAAAAAAGAAGAAAAATATTTGAACTATCTATTTTGCTAAAAATGAATTATTCTCAAAAACTAAAAACGTAAAGAGATAAGATATTGCATAAAAAATTATCAATTACGAAATCGTTATCAAGAAATGTAATATGTATGATATATATTATAATAAACTGTTTAAATTAAGTACAGCGTTGAACTTTATCTCACATGGTAAACCTAGAGTGGCGAGTTCGATTCTTGCCTGGGCAAAGGAAATTATTTAGTGACGAAATTCATTAAATAACGTCCTAAAAATTCCACCCTGGCTAGAATAGGGTGGTAACCTGTAGATAACCCGTCCCAATTAGCCTAAGTTGCAAAAAGTGGACGTTAATAAATAATAATAATAATAAAATTAAGTACTTAAATTTCGGAAGCAGGGAATCCACTTTTCAGATGATATTAAAATAGCCACAATTTCAATAAGTAAAAATATGATAAACATAAAAGCAAGGAATTAAGAAGTTTAGAAAAAAAAAAAACTTTGAAAAAGGAGAGATGAAAAATAAAGTCGTATTAGTTAACTAATTATCTTGTAGAATGCACATTGCACGTCGCTCGCAATCGAACGCCTCCGTGGGTACCTAGACCGTTCACTAGAGTTGAAAAAGTCCGTAACGCAGGGGCTTCGTAAACTAAGCAGATTTCCCACGAGAAGTTATACAATAGAGAAAAATTCGGAATAGAGAGCCGAACAGTTAACTAGCTCTTGACGGAAACTCACGACTAGACCCGAAGTTAGCCGATCTCATCTCAGAAGCTGAAAACAGAAAAATACAAATATCTCGGTTAATATTCAAGATACGTAATAAATGTTTAAAACACTATTTATAGTAAATTAAATTTGCAATAAGAGTGCTTCTATATAGTTTTTCGATCCGACGTATAGTAACGGAGATATTTCGAATTTTCGAAAATCCTCCCCTCTAAACACCCCCCTCCCACTGATCCGATTTCAGCCCTTAACGAACTTGATCTTTATTTTTACATAAAACGTTTAAATATTGAGTTAGGTAACGATCTCAAACGAAAATTGCGACCGCTAGAGCGTTAACAGACAATATATATATATATATATATATATATATATATATATATATATATATATATATATATATATATATATATATATCATTTTGAACGGACCTCATTTTCGTCATCTCCTGGGTAGGATCGATGAACATTTGAACAAATTTTTTCGAAACTCGCGTCATGAGTACGACCTCAATAGCTGATTTCCCTTAAGGGAAATCTTCTAAAATGAAAAAAAATAAGAAGAGAATAAAAAAAAAAGTCCGTCACGCAGGGGCTGCGTAAACTAAGCAGATTTCCCTCGGGTAGTTTAGTAATAGATAAATATACATACTGCTAACACAACAACACCGTGAATAAATACAAACGGAAAAAAGAAATGTTTCTTCCACTTTCAATAACCTGCCGACAGGAAGCGTTAGGTTAGAAATGTAAACAAACGGGTCGGCCCGGCTCACACCGGAAAGAAAAACAATTACTGAAATATATCAGAATATAACACATTATTTTATTGAGAACTATTTACTATATTTAGTACTGTAATTAATAATGAGTCAGAATAATTATTATCTCAATCAATAAAATTTTAGTAGTCCAAAACTTTAAGATGGGGGGGGGGGTCACCAGGGCATATTTGCATGTATCTCGTATAATAAAGGTCTCTTGAATACAATTTTTGGTATTTAAACTTCCAATAATGTGATTTATTATGTAGCAGAGTATTGTTTACATAACATGAGTAGAAGTGGCGGTTTGCTGAAAACTAAAAAATGCAAATATCTCGGTTAATATTCAAGATAGAGAATAAATGTATAGAACAATATTTATAGTAAATTTAATTTGCAATAAGATTGGTTCTATACAATTTTTCGATCCGATGCATAATAACGGAGATATTTGGAATTTTCGAAAATTCCCCCCTCTAAACCCCCCCTCCCTCTGGTCCGATTTCAGCCATTAACGAACTTGATCTGTCTTTTTACATAAAACGGTTAAATATCGAGTTTCGTAACGATTAAACGAAAATTGCGACCGCTAGAGCGGTAACAGACAAATTTATAGATAGATAGATAGATAGATAGATATATATATAGATATATATATACAGTTTTGAACGGACCTCATTTTCGTCATCTATTAGGTAGGATCGATGGACATTTGAAGAAAAATTTCGAAAATTCCGTCATGAGTACAACCTCAATAGCTGATTTCCCTTAAGGGAAATCTGCTAAAATAAGGTGATAGAATGGGTATTTCACAGGGCACAAGAAAAAGTATACTTTCGAGTTCGATCGTCACTTGTCGGGACGGCAGGCGGCGGTTATTCCAGTTCAAGTTGCCGAACGACCGGGGATGTATCCGCGAGTTTTTTCCCGAATCGTTAAAGCGATACTCAAAACGGCCAGAGAAATACAGAATTTAATGTGTCGCGGGGGAGGTTCGGATTTAAAATTTACGGAAGGGCAAAAAGTAACCATGAGGAACAAAACGGTACCTCAATCTCGAAAATCCACCGAATAGTTCGAGCTACACAGCTTTCAAAGAAATCGGTTTCTGGGTTTAAGTAATAGAATATAAATTAAATCTTAAATATTAGTAAATTTACAACAAAGAGAAAAAAAAGCTATAAAGAGGTAAACTGAAACGCTAGGAGGTAGAATCTGAAAGGAGGTAAATTTATATTTTATGATTTACAAATACAGTGTTTAATATATATTATTTTGCATAATGATAATGTATAAATTATCATTTATAATAATAACCTGCGGCTCAGGTTGGCCATGTGAGTTAAAGCGTTGGCTTTACTCTCTCATGGTAGACCTAGAGTGGCGAGTTCGATTCCCGCCCTGGGCAAATAGGAATTTATTTAGTTACGAATTCATTAAATAAAATCCTTAGTCCCACCCTGGCTAAAAAAGGGTGGTAACCTGAAGATAACCCGTCACAATTAGCTATAGTTGCATAAACTGGACTTTAATAAATAAATTAAAATAGCTGCAGTCACATCATATGGTAAACTATGCAGTCGCTCATACTTGTCCGAAGAATGTAAGGCCTAATGTAGCAGGTCACTATGACTGGAGTTGAAATCAGAATAGATGGTGACTAACGCCTTTCTCGCTCCTGCAGAGAATAATATTACCGTTCTCTGAGATGGAGGCAAGTGTGAGGAGAAAGTAGATAACCAGCAATATCGTTTATCTGAATACATAAATCAGGAACAAGGGATAGAGGCAATATACGCGCCATCTATAGGACGTGACGCTCTTCACACTTTCCAACACACTGCCTCCTATATCTATACATCAAAAATCCACCAATATCTATTCATCACAATGCCTTCTATATCTATACATCAAACTGCCATTCTGATATGTACATACACTGCCTTCATTATCTTTATCACCAAGTATTTATTTAGGTGCTTAAATAGATAAATGACTGTATTTCATTTTATGTATATGTATATGTGATTATAATTAAATAGGTTTTTGCCAGCGGGAGAGCTACTGCTCAATGCACGCCGACTGCGATAGATTTCAAGATGTTAGCTGTTTATCAGAAGATGGCTCTCAGAGACTTGTGGGTATTATAATAATTTATTAATCATATGATAAGGGTTCCCCGAATCTTAAAAACACCCCCTTAACATTTCGAGTCCATAAAATCTTAATGGATGTTGTCATCATAATGCATTTTCATGTAGCCACAAAGCGAAGGGATTCGTTTAGGTCTTGGTCTTAATCTCACATCCACAGACTTAACACTCACAAAATTTAAAAAATCTAATACACTATCAAAATTCCAGTACCGAGCACACTTCAACGAATTTTTACAGGGAAAACAAGAACACACTTTGTGGTTCACTGATGGGTCTAAAAACGAGAAGGGAGTTGGATCAGCTGCAGTAAGAGAGGGAAATGTAATCACGCAGACACTGCCTCCTTGTTACAGTAATCTAGGAGCCGAGCTCCAAGGTATTCTATTGGCCCTCAAGAACACCCACACATCACTAAGCAAACACGTTATCATTTACACGGATTCCTTAAGTTCCCTTTAAATACTAAACAATATTTACACAAATCACCCAATAGCCCAAAAAATAAAACATGAGCTTACCATTCTAAATAAACACACTACATTCTACTGGTTACCAGGACACGAAAACCTAGGACTGAATGAGACTGCCGACTCTGAGGCCAAAAAAGCAGCTGGAAAACTTGATTATGAACAAATAGATGTACTACATGACGATATTTCAAGACAAACAAAACACCTCATCTTAGATACATGGCAAACCGACTGGACTAACACAAGAACTGACAACAAACTTCGAGCTATAAAGAACACTATTTGCATGTGGCCATCAAGTTTCAGAAATTCTAGGAGAGAAGAAGTAGTTCTCTCGAGACTTAGAATCGGCCACACTAAATTAACACACTCATACTTAATGACAAAGACTGACAGACCTAATTGCTCAACTTGTAACACTCCCTTGACGATAAGACATATACTGACAGAATGCCGAAAACGACAACACCAGGACTTACAAGAACTATTGACGGAAGGCAGCCCACACATTAACAATATATTCTCATACTTACACAAAATTGAAATATATGATAACATTTAACATGCATTAATCATCCACCAACTGTATATGTATTATTTTTTTTTTTTTTTTTTTTTTAGTATTATTGCTAAGTTATGTGTTACTACTACTTGTTGCTAAGGGATTTGTGATTGTTGGTTGTGTTTAAGGTATTGTTTTTTATTAATTGTTGTTAAGGTATTTATTATTGTCCCTTTTTGTAAGTATATTTGTCATTATTACTTTTTGCTAAGGAATTTGTTATTTTTACTTGTTGATAATGTTTTTTTTTTTGTTTCTTGCTGTTTAGGTATTTTTTTTTATTATTTGTTGTTAAGGTATTTATTATTGTTACTTGCTGTTAAGGTATGTTTTTTTTTTTATTGTTACCTGTTATTACTTTTGAAAGGGCAAATCACCTTCGATGTGGTGTCCATTAATAAGTAAATTGAATTGAAATTAATCTCACATGTTTAAACCTAGAGAGGCGAGGTCGTTCCCGCATGGGAAATAGGAATTTATTTAGTGACGAGCTAATTAAATAAAATCCATAGTCCCACTGGCTAGAAATTGGTGACAACCTGTGGATCACCACCTCAATTAGCCGTAGTAGCACAAAGTGGGTGTAAATAAATAACTTTTTTTTATCGAAGCAACTCCCGGTTGAAAATATTCGGTACTTAAGCTTGGAATATATATATTTTCGGAATTTGAACTTGGGTATGTACAGTTTTGAATTGACCTCATTTTCGTCATCTGGGTAAAAGATCGATGGACATTTCGCTATCGAAAAAAGCGTAACGCTACTTCAATAGCTGCTTCTCTTCAGAGAAATCACAGTTAATATTATACTTACAGGAAAACATGGCTAACATGTAGAACGTTAAAAGGCAAAAATGTGTAATACTTTAGCAAACACAATAAATACAAGCACGCTCACACGCAAAGACACATCAATTAATGCTCTAGTGACAGCAATTTCTATTACATGTTAACTGACATTAAAGCGAATGTTTTGGCGAGATATACTTAAATTTTGAGGGAGACGAAGAAGCAAGCGGCTTCGACAAGGGAAAGAGGTCGCTTGGGATTGATGAAAACACCGAAAATTGCTACGTCGCCGGCTTAGGCAGAGATGTTGGCAAGATTACCCACTCACATCAGCGGAGTAACTGAAGAAGAGCAAAGGAGAAAGCATCAAATCCTGAGGGTCATTTCTGTAGAATGTGGAGAGGCTTTCCCCAACCCTGACCCGGAAGGCTTGGCCGGAAGAGGAGTTTTTGGAACAAAGTAGATTTGCTTTCTGCAGTCAGGATCGGAGGCTGGTGTCGCCAGTGGAACTGGAGATCGTGGGGCAGTCGATAAAGATCTTGACTATAGCCTACTTCGGCGAAGGTTATGGGAGGGGAGGGATTGAATGCTGATGAGGGGAAGGCTCATTATGGGTCTGATGCGGATAACTGACCACTCAGGTGAGATGATGGATATGCCACTCACAGTAATTGAAGATGTATTCCTCCAACATCTTAGAGATTCGGCAGATATACCTGTAGAGGTGCGAGGAGTCGCCGGCTTTGAGAGGTTTGAAGAGTGGAACTTTGATTGTACGTTACCACTGAGACGCTAGAGCTCAGTAGATGGCTGACAGAAGACATCAGGGGCAGATCTACATACTCTATTGCAGCGGTTCTCAAACGTTTTTGGTGAGGTCACCCTTTTGGAAACCAAAATACTTGACGGAACCCTAAAATGAAACAAAAATGTCTTTATGTGCATTCTTGATTAATAATCATAATACTAGTACAATATAACAGTTAATAATTACATAATAAATAGAATAATAGAAGAGATAAAAAATCTAATGGGTGGTATGAAACTGTTTTTTATTTTTCATCATTTGGTAGACATCAGGTTTCATAGAGGAGAGTTGAAGTCTAATATCAGGTTCGGCGTCCAGTCTATCGCAGAATTTTGTCTTCGTGGCTTCATAGGTTGAGAATCCTATTTCGCACAAGTATGTAGTTGGAAACGGGAGAAGAACATTCAATGCCATTCTGGCGAGCATAGGATATTCGTCACGGATTCCGCCCAAAAATCGTTGAGGCGTCGTTTTTTACAGTGACTCCATACTTGTGTCAGGTGTCATTTCTAAAAACGATTCACATATATCGTTAGACATACTTTTAGGCTTCTGCAAGTTGGGTAAAAAGGTATTTTGAATCCGTGAATTCAATTTGGATACTTCAGAGTCGCCCGAGTGCACGTGTCGTGGAACAGCCGACCAATGAGAAGTGTTTTGAATTTTTTTCTAAATTCTTGCGGAGTCCCCATAGGGTCTCGCGGAGGACACTTTGAGTATGGGTGCTCTACTCAATCCAGACCAGGGGATTTTCACCCAACTACTTCTGGGAAGAATATATGAAGGTGGCTACGTCTGTAGTCTCCAGGACTCATGACAGAAGGCCTTTGGGTGATATTAGCCTTGACAATCTCCTAGAATTTGTGACCAGGACACTGGGGAAGTCTAATTCATTAAATGAGAATTCTGGGTTCAGTAATTCGGAAATTGAGGACAGGAATCAGGTGTCTCTAATGGAATTCTACCACTTAGTGAGTACAATATTTACAGACCATTCAATGAGCAATAATACTTGTTATACACTTTTTTGAATCGACGTATAATGATGGAGGTATTTCAAAATTCCCTTCTCTAAACCCCTCCCACTTGTCCGATTTCAGCCATTAACGAACTTGATCTGTCTTTTCACATAAAACGATTAAATATCGAGTTTGGCACAGATAACACAAAAATTGTGACCGCTAGAGCGTTAAAAGGCAAATATATATAAATATATGGGTGTGTGTGTGTGTGTGTGTTTGTGTGTGTGTGTGTGTGTGTGCGTGCGTGCGTGTGTGTGTGTGTGTGTGTGTGTGTGTGTGTGTGTATAATTTTTAACGGACCTAATTTTCCTCATCTCCTGGTTAGGATAGGTATTTGAAGAAATTTTTCGAATATGTGTCAGAAGTACGACCTCAATGTCTGATGTCCCTTAAGGGAAATATGTTAATAGCTACTTTTGTAATATTGAAAGCTTTTGTGTTTGACACTACAGAAAAATGGGCGTATCATGAAGAATAAAATCATTGTTTTTTTTAAATAGTCTACATAATTAATTTACCTTTTAAACTAAACAAGACCGTGATATTATAATCTTTGTATTTTATTTTAGGGTGTGGCGGAAGTACAGTCCATATTTACCGCGTTTTCCCGCTTCTCCTGTTTCCGGAGATGGAAAAGCACAGAAAACAGCCAGTTCCACTCCAACGTTTGAACTGTGATTGTGTTCGTCAGTTTTCAGAGAACATCGGCACGTGTGCTTGCTGACAGAGTTGTTCTGCGACACACCAAAGTATTGGGAGCGTCGTCGTCAGCGGAATGTACGCTTCAGAGGTGAGGCTCACTTATTTAATTGTTAATTACTCTGCCTGCATCTGGTAATCTCCCTCGTCCTTTACTCAGCGCCAAAGGGGTCCTTTCTTCCGTTAAATCGCTGATTTACAGAGATACGCTCAGTAATCTGGCATTTTGTGACGTCAACTCACAGCCAATAATGGCTACAAGATAAATCCAGACTTACACCACCATTTTTTTTTTTCAGCCATCCATATATTATAGTGTGTCTTTGTTTCATTCATAAAAATTAAAATTTTGATTCATTACAAATTACACCACTAGCTATAGTAAATTGTTTTCAATGAAATTAATATGATATATTCAAATATATTCCATTAATTGTTTGTCTTTCCGGTCTATCTATGCAGCACTACGAGGTTGGCTTGCATGTTTGTTTGCATTTCTGCCTTGTATTGTACATTAACTGAGCATTCACGGTAGTGTTACCTGTATGTATATTTATCTATTATAAACCTTCACGTGGGAAATCTGCTTAGTTTACGCAGCCCCTGCGTGACGGACTTTTTTTATGAAGTCTGTGTTCGGGTATACTTCGGATTAGATCGGCCATTTTCGTCATTACTCATTCAGGTTGAAGCTTCTTCTAACCTAACCTGTCGTTTCTAACCTTACCTTACCTTTGTTACTTTGTGAGATTTATGCAAATACGTTCTGTTCATGCCCCCCCCGGCTTTTGTTCTTGGACTAATAAAATTTCAGTTATTAAAATATAGATTATTCTTAGAATTCAGACGCCGTTTCAGTTGGGAATTTATTTTAATTAACTGAAAGATTTTTCATTACCGTTTGTATTTAATCAGGGTGGTAGTATGTTACTAGTATGCAAATTTCTCTAATACAAAACTTCACATGGGAAATCTGCTTAGTTTACGCAACCCCTGCTTGACGGACTTTTTTGGAAACCAGAGGGCTTGCTCAGTAAAAGGTAGCCGATGGTGAAACTGCAATATAAACTGCTCAAAAATGAATAGGGATATTGGTAGGTTTTGTGGTATTTATGGGGGCCTAGCATTTTTTTAATTATAAATATCATTAATATTTAATAGAAATTATTGTCTTCCCCCCCCCCATAAAAAAGTTATTTAATTAAGGTCGATTTAATTAAAATTAATAGGATAAGAAAAAAATAACCAATATCCCTATTCATTTTTGAGCAGTATATATTTGAAGGCCTTATGTTTCTTAAACCCTTAAGGTATATGCCAAATAAAAATATATTGCTACAATAAATTCCCTAAAATGTATTATAATTAGAATATTCCTATAAAATTGAATTCTTAGCTGAAGTACCTCGTTGGCCACCTCTATGTTGATCGATAGCTTATAATCGAAGGTCGATATGTTGGAGGTTTTTTTCCAATATTTATAACCTTTTAGCAGGTGTCTTTAATGTTTGAAACTTATTGAGTGAATTATTCAAGATGTTGCCTAGTATGCCTTTACTTTTCACCTCTTCAAGAGATTCCGTTCAGGAAGTAATAATACACTTGCTTATTTTATATATTTCTTTTACTTAATTATGATGTAAATGGAACAGGTATTATAAGCTAAAAATTTATATCACTATTCCTCATTTTTTAAAGGGTGATAGATTATAACTACATAGTGGTATAAATGAAAATCATATCGAGAACATTCGTTGGTGTTTATTATTTATTTTTGTAGTAAAAATGTACCCCTACATTTTATCTCTGTTTAGAATTTTAGTATTATATGTGAAAATCAAATATCCTCAGTTTTTATGATAAATTTGCTTCATAAAGATTTAATTTAATTTATTACTGCCCCTTTTTTACTTCTAGGAGGGCTGTAAGCAATTACCAGTATGTCCGCCTGAAGAGCAAGAAGGTGAAATGAAGTAAGTAATCGTACTAGAATTGTGTTAATTAATTAACTCTTCAATTATATATTAAATTATTTTTAAGGGTGTTCAACTCCTTAATTTAAAACAAAGATAACACTAGTATTATTTGTTATTGATACTGCCATACCAAGGTATTTTTACTGGCTGGTTTCTGTCAGCATGAGTTTTAGTTTGCTCTGGAGGACAGATTGTCATTCCATCCATGTTTTTGCTGACAGCTTGACTCTTCGTTAATTACTCTTCATATGTAGGAATAAATAACTCTGCTAACTATTTATGAAATCAGCAAATGATATTTTTTGATAATAATAGTAGTAATTTTAGCAGATTTCCCTTAAGGGAAATCAGCTATTAAGGTCTTACTCATGACGCGATTTTCGAAATATTTCTTCAAATGTCCATCAATCCTACCCAGGAGATGACTATAATTATATATATATATATATATATATATATATATATATATATATATATATATAAAATTGTAACCTCTGTCTGTACATTGATTCTTTTCGCGAAATTTCACGATAACTTTTCGTTTCACATGTCATAGACACCATAACTGCATTTTGTTTCTTTGGTGTCTGTTTGTTTGTTTTTTACCTTTTCACTCATAAACGACTCAACCGAATTTTATGAAATTTGGTATGTATTTTACTACTAACACAACTTAGACTTTAGGCTATATCAATATTCTCTGAGACGAACAGGAGTGGGGGTTATAAGGAAAACCAGAAAAATAGCGATATTTCGTTTCCTATTGGTTTTTCGGCAAATATGAACGTAACAAAAGTTGTTTATTTTGTTATTTAGAGTAACTTTTGTTATATACACTTTTTTCGTATACCGAATTTTAAACGAGATATAAGCTAAAACCTATAGTGGAATTGAACATTTTTATTTGGGACAAAAGAGTCAACCGAAATAAATAAAACTCGGTATATGTATTAGCACTAACGCTTCCATTATAACAAGCCATACCAACATTTCTAGGGACGGGCAGGAGTGGGGATTGTAAGGGAGGCCTGAATTTAAAAATAGCGGTATTTCGTTTTCTATTCGTTTTTCGGCAAATATGAACATAACAAAAGTTGTTTATTTTGTTATTTAAAGTAACTTTGGTTATATACACTTTTTTCGTATACTGAATTATAAACGAGATATACGCTAAAACCTATAGTGGAAGTGAACAATTTTATTTGGGACAAAAGACCCAACCGAAATAAATAAAACTCGGTATGTGTATTAGCACTAACGCTTTCATTATAACAAGCCATACCAACATTTCTAGGGATGGGCAGGAGTGGGGGTTATGAGGGAGGCTGAAATGAAAAATTGCGATATTTCATTGTCTATTTGTTTTTCGACAAACATCCACATAACAAAAGTTGTTTACTTTGTTGTTTAGATTAACTTTTGTTTTATACATTTCTCTAGGAACAATGTGTGAAGCAAGTAATTTGCGTAGAAATATTGATATGCTCAACAATTCATTCCAATTTGAATTATTATTATAATATTTTGTCCTTAATAACTGAAATCCATGCATAATACACAGGAGACGGGAAATATGACAATATGGAGGACAGTGAAGACTTACATAAAAAAATAATTTTATTATTAACAAATGCCAACAACGGGTATTAACCCTAAACACTGGGACGGGTAAATGTCAAAATATTGTGCAAAGTAAAGCCTTGCCAAAAAAATACCATCACCATTCAGCCTCAAATCAATTCCCGGGCGAAGCCGGGTATCTGAGCTAGTGTATATATATATATATATATATATATATATATATATATATATATATATATATATATATATATATATATATATATATATATATACATTTTCCAGTGTTAATTAATTATCTATGATATAGTAGGACTATAACATACCTACAAAGATTTTAAAGGGATAACTTTTATTATATTCTAATACGCAAAGTATGTATATGAGAAAGCCTCAGATATTTAAGAAATATTTTCCAATATTAAAATCTGATGTGAGTACCATATGACTTTCTTGAACTCGTATATATTAAATATACAAAATGTTTTTTGCAGTACTAAACTTAGAATTATTTCATTTCAAATTGACATATAATACCTCTATTCCAATGTGTCATCACAAAATTTCATAGGACATAAGTCATAGATTTCTTTATTATAAACAAAACAAGTTCCTTACATATATTAAATATCGCTAATAAGTGAAGAAAAATTTGCAGTTTTTATATTTTCTCCTCCCCCAATTTTGATAAAAATTGAATGTGTAGAGCTAGATGTTACAACACTCCTAAATATGAAATTTCAATATTCTGAGGCTAGCCGTTTTTGAGTTATGAGAGATACATGGTTATAAAAACCATACCCAAACTAGTCAGAATGGGTCTGGAAAGAGTCAAAATGAATATATGCAATGAAATCTGAGGACTGAATTTTTTCATGATTACTTTACTTCTTCCAAGGAAGTAAAAATTGAACCGATAAGGAAAGGAATTTTTTATTATTGTATAAAGATATGAAAATTATATGTTATTTTTTACCTTTTTCAGCATAAAGGATCCAGCACCTCAAATGAAATTAAGCATAAGCAATGAGATTCCAAATTTCACATTTGAAAGCATCCCAGAAGATGAAAGGGTAAGAATATTGATTAATTATTAATAATTAATAATGTGTTTGTTTCCAGGAAATTATTTGGGTATCCATGGTTGCAAATATTATACATATATTAATTTGAACAGACCTCATTTTGTCATTTCCTGGATAGAATTGATGTACACTTGAAGAAATTCTTCACAATTCACGTCATGGATAAATCAGCCATTTAACCCATACATATAGTAATTTATTGTATCTAGCAAACTGATAAATAGAGAATTTTGTCACTTTCGGGAGCTAACTGGCTTCAATTTCTAGTTTTCCCAGGAAAGAATAATTTATTTATTCCAATAAGATAAGATGTTAGGTCTGTTACTCTGGGCTGCATAAACTAAGCAGATTTTCCATGTTCTGAACAGTAGAAATTTCATTTTTCTATATATTCACTATTTCTAAGTAAAAATCCAATGAGTAGATGTTTGATTATACTGAAGTCTGTAAACATGAAAGTATGTATATCTCACTGTTGAGTTGCAAAAAAATGTATAGAACAATAGTAGTGCATCAATGTGTAGCGATCTGGCTGCAGCAATAGTCAGTGGAAGCTGTAATAATAAAAAGTCCCACAACCAAATCACTAACAAAGAATTTAGGAAGGGTTTCACCTACAATTGACAACTCAAAATTTAAATAAATACAATTTTATTTATAATCAAAAATTC
Organism: Riptortus pedestris; assembly: GCA_019009955.1. Lineage (NCBI taxonomy): Eukaryota > Metazoa > Arthropoda > Insecta > Hemiptera > Alydidae > Riptortus > Riptortus pedestris. The sequence continues at coordinate 10,987,441 of CM032230.1, read as the reverse complement.
ACCAATTATAAATATAAATTGAAAATGAGATAAGCGCTTTTTAGTGATATAAAGGGGACACTTATGTCTACTTAAACTAAATTAAAAGGAAAGAACTTAGCTTATTTTTAGAAGTTCCTCTAATGTCAGGTTCTGCCGTGATCACATATGCTTAAACAGGGTACTAAACATGATTTAATTATCGTAATTCATCTGGAATATTCAGTGTATCGATTTTAAGAGCAGTGAATGTTATGATAAAAATCTATCGGCTTTATCTACCAAAATTCCAGAGCACATGGAGACAACTCCAAATTGGATAAAACTCTACATTTAAACACTCATAAATAATAATCTAACTGACCATTATACTGGCATTACTCAAAATATAAAATATATGGTCCTTTATGATTGTTATATGTAATGCAATCTCATATTTGTTACAACAGTTTTGCAAGATTGGTTCTATAACATTTTTCGATCAGGCTCATAATACAACAAAATAAATATTTTTGATTCAAGACTGCAAAGTCTTCATTGATGACATCACACTATGTATGTGCATGTATCTCACTCAGTAAAAATTCAAACAATATTTGGTATTTTAGCTTCAAATAGAGTGTTTCATGCTATAACAGTTAATATTAACGAAACTGTTTTTTTCTTTTTTAGGAGTGCGATGATGAGCTTGTGTTAATGGCTGAAAATTCCCCTTTTGGTGAGAAGAGGAAGCTGCATGCACAAAACACTCCTACTCGGAAAAAGAGAAAGGTAGATGCTGTTGAACCTTTGCTCGAAGACAGAAACAGCAATGACGAGCAAGCTAATCGTGAGTTATGAATATGAAATTATAAATTTAAATCAATTCAAATTAAGGGAAATAAACACTAAAACAGGCCTGTCTTCCACAAACACTATATTTAACAGCAACAGAGTGTGAGTTCCATCATCAGTGCACTGTAAACACACAAACAATCTATAAAATATTTAACTACAACAAGCTAACAGTTTTATAGTACATACTCAACAATTCCCCTTAATGTATAATGTATTTTGAAAAGTCTGTCATGCAGGTGTTGTGTAAATAAACTAAGCAGATTCCCCACGTGAAGTTTTACAATAGATAAATCGCATACAGGTAGCACTTAACACCAGCGTGAATATTGAGTGAATAAATACATATCATACAGTAATGAAAAAACGGTTCAGTCAATTTTAATAACCTCCCAACAGAACGCATCTGAATTGTAAACAAACAGGTCTGCCAACCACTCAACCACTCAGAGCTGAACAGCTAGATAGAAATATTCTTTACTGGAAAGAAAAGCAATTACTGAAATATATCTGAATATAACATATTAACTTTATTGAAAACTATTTACTATATCTAGTACTGTAATTTATAGGTAATCTGAATTATTTTTATCTCACTAAAATTTTGGTAGTTCAAGAACAAAAGAAAGGGGGGGGGTAATCAACAGAACGTATTTGCATATATCTCTCAAAAGTAGAAGTTCAATAAAAACAATATTTGATATTTAACCTTGGAATGAAGAGGTTCATGATATAACCGGTTCAAGAACAAAAGAAAGGGGGGGGGTAATCAACAGAACGTATTTGCATATATCTCTCAAAAGTAGAAGTTCAATAAAAACAATATTTGATATTTAACCTTGGAATGAAGAGGTTCATGATATAACCGTGTATTATTAATATGACATGAGTAGGAGTGGGGGTTTGCTGAAGGCTGAAAAATGCAAATATCTCGGTTAATATCCAACATATAGAATTAATGTTTATAAAAATATTCATAGTATATTTGCAATAAGATTGGTTCTATAACCAATGGTTCTAGCCAGGGTGGGCCTAAGGAGTTTATTTAATGAGTCCTTCATTAAATAAATTTCTACTGCCCAGGCCGGGAATCGAACCCGCCACTCTAAGTCTACCATGCGAAATTAAGACCAATGCCTAACTCGCACGGCCAACCTGAGCCCTGGATGTTCCTTTATTGTTAATGTCCTTTTGGGGAAATCCATTCAAATAACTTGGAACCATTTTTTGCTCTTGAGCACATTAACCTCTTCAGTTCGCTATGTGTGACTCATGTTTGCTAACCAATGTTATCTATCTTTATATCATTGAAATCTCCTAAACAATTAGGTGTTGCAATTTGATGTTTCTTCATATATATTTCCGAGACAAGGAAATTTCTCCTTTCCCTCGGCATTTTCACAACAGGCATGCACATTTATCAATATATTTCAGGCTCTCTCTTTTAGTCAGATTCTGCTGTTCCGCTATGAATATGTGTAAACTAAAATTGTATTTGTAGATTTTGCAATGGCATACTTCATGAAGGCAAAAGGAGAACTCGATGAACAAACATTTCTTAAATTTATCGCACTCCTGAGTGAGTTAGATGTAAGTATAATTCAGTTATTTATTTCCTCTACCTTTACTGCCAGACATTTTAATATTCTTAAAATTGTATGCTTAGTTAGTGTATTAGATCAAGAAACTATTTACCACATATATTTCTTACTATTTACTCAATTTATTCTCGAATAAATACAGTATTTTATATTCTTGTCCTCACAGAAATCTATTAACCATTCGAATCATGACACAGGGTCGATGTAATAAAAAGCCTCCTTTATATAAGAATATCTTAAATGAAAGTAATTTGTTTTAAAATGACTTATTACATCCGTAAGAGGACTAGGGGAAAACACTAGGTGGTAGTAATGGTTCACTAATCATGCTGGGCAATTTAATTTTTGCTTTTTTGTATGAAATAAAGGAAATATTGGTATATAGTAGATCAACACACAAAGTAAAGGAAGTATGCCTCATGAAAAATTTTCGTTTTAAGGTTTCAATTTAATTATCTGTCTTTCCTGGACCTATTTTGATTAATTTTGATGTGGCATATGTATGTATTTTACATAATTAAAAATCTAATCTTATGACATTGTAATTTTAAATTGCAACATCTAGTTGTACTCTTCCCCTTTTGATCAAAATCAACTAAGGGAAAGGGGGTTACATAAGAGTGAAAATAAAAAAAATTACACATTTCTCAGAATGTATTAGAAATACAAAACAATTCCATAGGACCTTTTTTGCTCATCATAAAAAGGAGAACTATAAATTATGTTATATGATGAATTGTAATGGAGATATCGCACATCACTTTCAGATGAAATAATTTTAAAGTGCAACCAGACATTTTGTACATGTAATTAAATAGGGGAACAGGGAAATCATCTGGTGCCCACATCAATTTAATTTTTAAACAAGTTCAAACAATATTTTTTTATTATTATGACATGAGTGAAGAGCAATATTTTATGAGTGACTTTTGTTTTTCTCTATAGGAAGAGTCTGTAAATGCTGTATCATTATACAATGAGATTAGCCAGCTTTTGTCTGGTTATCCCGAATTAGCTGAAGAATTTGTGGGCTTTCTCCATCCTCACCAGGCAGTGGAAGCTGATAAGCTGACTGAGTTCCTTAATTTTGAACAGACTTGGAATTTCTTCCGAAAACTAGATGTACGTATTCATGTAATAGCTATTTTTTACCTTACAATTTGAAATTATCTTCTTGATTTGTCGGTAGGGTAAGTAATTAAATAAAATTCTTCTTAATTTCCTTTATTTAATATTGTAATTTATGGTAAAATTGTATGTGTATATATAAGTGTAAGCTCAGACTCTACATTGATTTTTTTCTCCTACAAATATCACTGTTTATTTGTTTCACATGTAATTGAAAAGGTAACAATTTTTGGCTTTGCTGTCTGTTTGTTCGCCTGTTATCTTTTCACACCTAAACTACTGAACCAAATTTCATGAAACTTAATACGTGTATTACTACTAGCCCAACTTAGTATTTAGGCTAAACTAATGTTCTTCAGGGACTAACAATAGAAGTGATAATTATAAGGAAGGCCTAAAATAAAAAATTACGATTATTTATTGTCTATTGGTTTATTGGCAAACGTTTATTTTGTTATTTAAAGCAACTTTTGTTAATATACACATTTTCATCACTGTCACATACTCTTCTTTACAACTTTCATATAACAAAGTGTAAATGGGATAAATGCTAAAAACTATAGCAGAAGTTATCAGTTTTATTTGGCACAAACGACAACTGAACTAAACCCAACTTGGAATGTGAATTAGCATATACTCTTTCTTGATTATGAGATATATTAAAATTTTTAGAGACGAACAGGACTTGGGATTCTAAGGGAAGTATGAAAGGAAATTTGCCATCTTTCATTCCGTATTTGTTTTTCAACCTAACAAAAGTTGTTTATTTTTTAGTTTTTAGTATAATTTTTGTAATTCAGTTGTTGTCAAATAAAAGTAAATAAACAAGATAAGCTCATAAATCTATAAGAGTAGATGTCAACCAAGATTTGCATTTATAATTGAATGGCCTATGTATTTTGATTGTTTGTATTTCGAATGCATTAATATTTTTACTAATGAAGTAGATTGTAAGATGGTTAGAAATAAAAATCTTGAAAATTAGCTTCCTGTTATTAGCAGATTTCCCTTAAGGGAAATCAGCTATTGAGGTTGTACTCATGACAGAATTTTCGAAATTTTTCTTCAAATGTCCATCGACCCTACCTAGTAGATGACGAAAATGAGGTCCGTTCGAAACTATATATATATATATATATATATATATATATATATATATATATATATATATATATTTGTCTGTTACCGCTCTAGCTGTCGCAATTTTTGTTTGATCGTTACCAAACTCGGAATTTAATCGTTTTATGTAAAAAGGTAGATCAAGTTCGTTAATGGCTGAAATCGGACCAGTGTGAGGGGGGTTTAGAGGGTAGAATTTTCGAAAAGTCTAAATATCTCCGTTATTATACGGCGGATCGAAAAATTGTATAGAATCAATCTTATTGCAAATTAAATTTGATATAAATATTGTTCTATACATTTATTCTCTATCTTGAATATTAACAGAGATATTTGCATTTGTATTGTGTGTGTGGTCGGCAGGAGTCTGCTATGTTCAGGACTTTCCGCCGAAAGCTCTGGCCGTTTCTGTAACTATTCATCCCTCGTGAATAGGTGTAGAGGTTTCTTACTACTACAGTTGTTATTAGGCAGATTTCTCTATTGTAAAACTTCACGTGGGAAATCTGCTTAGTTTGCGCAGCCCCTGCGTGACATACTTTTTTCTATGCTAGCTAAATGATACTTTAGGCAGAGTTGTTAAACTAACTATACATAGTTGTTACCTATGTATAAACCAAATCATAAGTAATTATTAAATTTTATTTGATTTTGACATATTATGACAAATGACTTGGGCGGGGAAATGTAAAAATATTGTGCATAGTTTACCCTTGCTAAAAAAAAAAAATACCATCCCCATTCAGCCTAAAGTTAGTCTTCACACTAAAGAGGTTCTCGATCTTAAACTATTGTATAGACCCTTGAGCTATTGGATGGACCTATACTCCACACATAGTGTTAAAATTTTGTTCTGATTATGTAGTTCTTAGAAAAGGGGTGACAATTGATTGATGATGCTATCTCATTTTGATTACCTGAGGCATCATATGGCACATAAAGGCTAATGTAGCATAGAATTTCTAGCAGAATCTGGCTGTTAAAATTTGCATTACAAGCTGAAACAAAAATTCCCATAATCAAACCAATTACAAATAAATTAAGGAAGGAAAGTTCACCAACAATGCTGATCAAAATTTAATAAATATAAATTTATTCAAAATCAAAATGCTCAATCAAATATTAATAGATATATTTAAATCTAGAGAGGTGCCTTTTAATATGATAAAAGTTGGGACAACTGTGTTACAAAGGCTTTTACTTAACTTAAGGAGGCTTTCTAAGTGCAGACCAGATTTGTGGAGATGGCTAGGGATCTTACTTCTGAGAATACTAACAACCAACTAAGAGGTTTTGCTTGACTTAATCCCTTATTTATAGCCTCAGCTCAAGTGGGCTTAGCACCAGCCGATCGAAATATGCTCAAAATGGCTCTTAAACGTAATTTTATTGTTGTAAATCATCTCACAAAAGGCTCAGTGCATTGACTTCAAGAGATGTGAATGTAATTATAAAAATATAATGTAGTTACTTCAAAACTCCCAAACCACGTGGGAACTCGTAAATTTTAGGTCAAAAACTCCTTTACACAACTCATAAGTAATATTCTAAATGAGCTTTAGGGGCTCAGGTTAGCTATGTAAGATAAGGCGGTGGTCTTAATCTCACATGGTAAATCTTGAGTGATGAGTTTGATTACTGCCTGGCCAATAGGAATTTATTTAGTAACAAACTCATTAAATAAAACCCTTAGTCTCACTCTGTTTAGAAAAGGGTGGTAACCACTAGAAAACCCGTCCCATGTAGCCATAGTAGTAAAAAGTGGATTTAATAAATAATAATAATAATGAGCTTTATGCTAACTCATAAAAGTCCATCACGCAGGGGCTGCGTAAACTAAGCAGATTTCCCACGTGAAGTTATACAGTAGATAAATCTGCCCAATAACAACTGTTGTAGTAAGGTATCTCTAAACCTATTCAAGAGAGACGAGTAGTTCTGGAAACGGCCGCCAGAGCTCTCGGCGGAACGTCCCGAACATAGCCGACCCCTGCCGATCATACACAGAACACAAATGCAAATATCTCAGTTAATATTCAAGATAGAGAATAAATGTATAGAACAATATTTATAGTAAATTTAATTTGCAATAAGATTGGTTCAATACGATTTTTCGGTCCGATGCATAAGAACGGAGATATTTCGAATTTTCAAAAATCCCCCCTCTAAACCCCCCCTTCCTACTGGTCCGATTTCAGCCATTAACGAACTTGATCTTTCTTTTTACATAAAACGATTAAATTTTGAGTTTGGTAACGATCAAACAAAAATTGTGACCGCTAGAGCGTTAACAAACTAATATATATATATATATATATATATATATATATATATATATATATATTTTGAACGGACTTCATTTTCGTCATCTCCTGGGTAGGATCGATGGACATTTGAAGAAATTTTTCGAAACTCGTGTCATGAGTACGACCTCAATAGCTGATTTCCCTTAAGGGAAATCTGCTAATATAAGATCATTTGTAAATGGAATGGGTAATGCAATATTAGATTCATTACAAATTAAGGACTAAAACAAAGAGAAAGAATGAGATAAAAACTTTAACAATTTCTGATCAGTCCAACTTTAACTCTAGTAATTTACTATTTCCCCTGAGAAGTAGTGTAATGATTTATTTGGCTTATTCGGTGCTATTGACGTACATTCAAATCTGAAAACCAATTTTTTCTACAATTACAATACTTCCTTTACTTTGTACAAAGAAGTAAAAGTAAGATAATTTTGTTGAGTTAAAGTATTTACTTACTTTCCTCCTAAAGGTTTAATGTTAATGCGTGTTATTAATTATTGCAGGCTTTCCACTTGAATAAAGTGAACCACTTACTGGAGCAGCATGCTGTCAATCCTGACATAACTAATGAAGCTATTCGAACTAGCCTCCTTTCAGCGTTCAAAGGTCATCCTAATATTTCGGAGGGCTTCATGGGGCTGTTGCCTGATGGAAAACCTCCTCCAAGGTAATACTTACTACTATATAGACATGAAAATATTAATTGCTTATTAATGCAATATTATTTATTTTTGTTGAGTTTTAGCAGATTTCCCTTGAGGGAAGTCAGCTATTAAGGTGTTGAGCTCAAAGACGCGATTTTTAAAACATTTCTTCAAAAGTTCAGTGATCCTACCTAAGAGATGACAAAAATGAGGTCTGTTCCAAATTATATATACACGCCGCTCTAGCGGCCGCAATTTTTATTTGATCATTACTAAACTCGATATTTAACCACTTAACGTAAAACTAAAAATTCGTTAATGGCTCAAATCTGATTAGGGGGAGGGGGGAGGTTTGAGAGGAAATTTTGAAAATTCTGTTATTGTGAGTCGGATAGAAAATGTTTATATCAACCAATCTTGTTGAATTTTTAATTTTCTACAACTATTTTTCTAAACATATTCCCTAATTTGAATATTAAGTGTGTTATTTTTGTGTTTCCAGCCTTTTGTGAACCCCCACTTTTAGTTGCCTGATTTTTTTCTTTAAGTAACTGAGACTTTAAAAATCTTGTTTCTAGCACACATTTGAATTCCTGCTTACAAAGGTTCCTTCCTATAGGAGAAACCCAGAATAGGTGATTAGATGAGATGACCAATGTGTCATTTCAACATGTGAGAAATTGCTTGGTTTATGCGTCATGAAATTTTTGGTTTCATAGACTTAATTTTAGCAGATTTCCCTTAAGGGAAATCATTTGATGAGGTCATAACATGACACGATTTTCGAAAAATTTCCTCCTCAAAAGTCCATCAATCCTACCTAGTAGATGACAAAAATGAGGTACATTCAAAATTATGTGTATATATATATATATATATATATATATATATATATATATATATATATATATATTCCTCTAGCAGTCGTAATTTTTGTTTGATCATCACCAAACTCGATATTTAAAGGCTTTATGTAAAAATGAAGATCAAGTTCGTTAATGACTGAAATCAGACGAGAGAAGGGAGTTTATAGAAGGAAATTTTGAAAATTCGAAATACCTCCATTATTATATGTCAGATCAAAAAAGTGTATAGAAAAAATCTTATTGCAAGTTAAATGTTCTATAAATTCTGCTATATACGTTTTTTTCATTATCTTAGTAATTAACCGAGATATTTGTATTTTTTAGTCCTTCAGTAAATCCGGACTCCTACTAATGTCGCCTTAGCAATAAGCTCTTATATCTTGGAACACATTTCTCAAATATTGTTCTCATTGAATTTTTAGTTTTTGAGATAATGACGAATATCGTGGAAAATCTGGCCGTGCGTGAAAGTCTTTTTACAGGACTCAGATGATATTGTGGTTTTCCTTTTCCATGTGCAATGGATCTTTGCCTTTTGCGTGATATGTTCCTTTAACTTGGGTTCATATCTTGCAACCATTTTGCCCCACATACGACTAGCATCTGAATAGGATACTTCTTTCAGGCAATGCTAAGTTAAATGAAACACTACATACCTCATGAGCGCAATTACATGCGAATGACTCATGTTCATTTGAATTTCATGAACTGTTAAGTTATTTACTTCAGTCTTATGAAACTTTGTATTCACAGCTGCAAAGAGGACTACGAAGATATATCTGAACTGGCCGCAGAAGATACTTCCTGGGAAAGGTTAAATATTGTTGATACAACAAGCAGAGGCTGTGTGCCTGGTGAATGCGACTGTCCCTGCCACTCACTAGCAGTAAAGAAATTTTGTACTTTTTGTAACGTGAAGGTATGTAGTTCTCAAATAAAAAAAAAAAAAAAATGTGTAATAATTGCAGTGTTAATTTTAAATTACATATAGTAAATCTAAAGTTTTACGCATAATTGTCAATACATTTGTCTTAATACTCTTCAGTATCTTTTGAGTCATGTCCATGAGAGTTTATATGATGACTCATGAAATAATATCATTTGCTAGAAACAAATAGAAGCATATAACCAACCATTAAAAATTAACATTAGTGGAGTCAAGTGGTCATTAATTTTAAAAAAACTGTATTTAGGTTCTCCTCAGAACTGTTTGAAATGACTGCCCATTCAGTGACATTAAAATTTTAAGAGCATGAAATCAGCCCTGAATTTCTAATTTTGTGTTATTTTGTTGTTTGTCTCGTTCTGTTTTTAAAGTTTAGTAGGAAATAATTCTAAACTTAATAGTTAAATTTTCCATTGCTCACCAACTCTTCTGAAGTAGTGAACAAAAAATGATATAATTCATTAACCCCAAGGTCCAGTCCGTGATTTGTTTGGCATAAAATGACCCTTAGATAATCTTTACAGTCAAGAGAACTTAAGAGTTTATTGTTACCACATAAGATGTATGCTGTTAACTTGTTTGTATTTCAATAATAATTCCTGTTAGTAATCATTTATGGAAATTCATTAATTTCTAGTTTTCCAAAGGGCAAATTTATGTGCAAACTGGGAAAGGTTTGAGGTTTGCCAAAGTAACATTTCGTGGCTGCCAGCAAGAAGACGTGCTGTGGCGTCTAAATCCAACTTTCTACAGTAAGCCAATTTCTCGTAAAAGGACAAAATCCTCATCACAGCAAAACAAAGGTAAAGTTCCTTTTTCAGAATATATGTTTTCGGCATGGGAATATGACAACAAAATTGAGGCAAATTTTAGCAGGATAAAATAGAAAGAAAGAATACAAAACATATTATTTATAAAATTAAATGTAATGACTGCAATGTAACTTATATCGGGGAATCAGAGCAATTTTTTAAAAAATGCATAAACTTGCATGTGAAAAGTATAGATAACAAAAATCAATGCCAAGTCGCCTTGTCTGAAGGTGCAGTACAAAACAATCATAACTTTAATTTTGAAAATGTTCAAATTCTGGATAGGGAAAACAACTCATTTCTACTACAATTACATTCCCAGATCGTGTTTTCACTCTTGGGAATATTTTACTTACATTCAGCTCTAAAAACCTTTGTGTGCTCCCAAAATGTAAACTTTTTTTTACTGGGCCTTGGTAATTTAGTTTGCCACTGACAACGAAATACTGAGCAATGTTTAGGAAAGAAAACTTCATTTTGGGATTTAAAAACTTATTATGCTTTGTAGAATAATTAAAAAGAAATATAACAACCTCAAAATAAAATTTTTAAAAAATTATCCTTAATCTCAAAAAGTTTGTAAAAATAATTAAGTTTAATTATAATTATTTAAACATGCTAAACACATCATTTGTTCAGTTCACATTGCTCATAAATAATGTTTACCTTTCTGGCATTTTGTTGAGCATAGGCTGCATTGTGTTGCTTTGATAGTTTTATAGCATAAACTACATCTTTTTCTGTTAATTCTCTTTTGACCGTCCACTTCTATTTGTGTGTGAGCTTGTCTTCGGATTTGGGACTCCCTAGAGGTTGATGGTCGAGAAACTAGCCACACTTATCTGGATTATCTTTAAACCCTATCAGCGCTGAAACAATGAATTCCTTGAATCGTGTTATATTCATATTTCTTTTTTTCACTATATTAAATAAATATAAGGTGTTAGCAACTGAAGTGGCAGTAATTAGATGTAAAAGTAAACGTTTATAGCATTTTACTGCCAGTAGGGAGTGTATGCTACCATCTGATCAGATAAGTTGTTTTTCCTTTATTGTAGTCATGGCAGCTAGTTTGCTACATTATTTTCTCTTTTTCAAGAAAGTTGTAACCCATTAGTCATGTTTTGTACTAAGCATTAGTACTTCGCAGTTGTTTTTCCACTTTAGTACTACTGTTTTGTTTGCATTTTGTCATGCAACCACATCTCCCTCTTTTTGAGTTTTGCTTTTGTAATCTCTGGATGATTTTTTTTTCTATTAACTTTTAGTATTCCGAAATGGGTCTTTTTTTTAATCATTTTATCTTCTAATGAGACGCTGTGTGGGTGATAAGAGTTCTTCCTGAATTAAAGAGGTCATCCATTAACTCGGTTACTACTTTCTCCAAAGCAGATGTATCTCTGTTTTCTGTTGGCCTGTATACACTTTGAAGGACCAAGAGTAACCTCCTTTTGAACAAAGTTTAAAAACTTTAATTCCGTATCTGTGTCTCTTTTTTGGTATATATTGCCGGTTATACGTTGCTTTTGTCAATAAAAATAGCAGGGCATTATATACCTGCTTAGGGATATCTATTTAGTTTGCACAGCCCCTGTGAGACATACGTTTTACTTGGTTAAAATAAAATGATGTATATTATCTTTGTGCCTTCCAATGATGTAGGAAATTGATTTAATTTACTCAGCCCATGCGTAGCAAACGTTTATTTATTTGAGGCTTTTGGAAGGAGAGCTTGATACAATTAAAACTAGTTCCTATGGTTTAGTACCCTTCTAGTTTGCATTAACAAGACCATCGATTATCATACCTGATTTCTTCTCATAGAATTATTTATATTTTTCTTACCTGTTTCATTTTTGAAGCTGGGGGAGATCCCAAAATATTTATTGACTCATCTGTTGTAAGCTAGAGATAATCTATTATGCATTCAACTTTCTTTCAGTTAATGATTATTTCTGCATTAAAATTATATTTATTTTTAGAAAATAGTGGAGGAGTGGATCAAGCTACAAAACAGGATTCACCTGCAACAGTAATTCCTGAAATGAACAAGGATTCTGAAAAAAATGGAGTTGTCGCTGAAAAGGATGTTCCTGAATTGGAAAAAATGGAGGAAGACGACGAGATCATATTTTTAGAATCTCAGTTGAACAATGATATTAACTCTGATGAGCAGTTTGTTGGATCTGAAGACCTTGTTCTCGAATCAACTAATTCTGATGAGCCTGAAGACTTTGAGTTTGACGCTGGGGATGAAATAGCGCCTGACTCGCCTCCTCCCATCGATAAACAGGATGAGGATTCTCATAATCCTACAAAACAGGTTTGTTATGCATTTAGAGAACAATAGTTAGTTAAGTAGAGAATTAGAGGACCTTATACAGTCAATACATATTAGAGACACCTCATTATACATCTGATTCAAGAGATATTTAAATGATCTCTCAAAAAAAGACGAATGTCACATTGAAATATAGTTAAGCCTTTAGATGGCCAGCAATGGGGCCAGATTTATGGCTCTAGTCAGTCTAACAATCTCCCACTTCCCTTCTCCCTCTTCCTCTTATTATACATTATTTGGAATTTAACTTTTATAGCTAATATGCAAAAAAATGATATTGCTGTTTAATCAAAACACATTCATTGAATTGATACCAACACATTTATAAATTTTGTGGCATTAGCAAAATTACATGCTTCCTCAAATATTTATTTGAAGTTTTGTTATAAATACTGTTTAACTGGCCACTAGTTAAAAGATGATCAAACTAATAATGATGATTTCACAAAACTTAAGGTAGAAAAGGTTTCCAGGGTATACCTGAGTATCTACAGGCAACACCTGGTAATTGATCAGTTGTACAGGTAAACCTGATTTTTATGGGTATGAACAAAGGATTACAAGGACATGCAGCGGTTTCCCATTGCCTTCTGCATCGCATTATCCAGCAATAAAAGCATAATGGGAGAATATTCCATTCAAGGCTATCTCTCCATAGCCTGTAGTCTGCATAAACTTACTAGTGATAGGCATTACCTAATACCAGTATGCAGACTACAACTTTAATCAATCTTGTCCTACTGATAAGTTGCACGTGAGTATTTAGATAAGGAGGTGCATTTCATTATATATATAGGTGGGACAGTGACAGCTCTAAGAGTAAAAGTTAAGTAAACAATAAGCCCCGGCTTTCTAGGCAAAAAAATTATTTATGCTATGATGGCTTTGTAGGGTAGGATTAAATCCATGAAATTCAGGACTTCCTATTCCTGAAATAGAAACCAGGTGTAGCTTGGAACCAGGTTGAAGTAGTATCAAAAGCCAATGTTAAACATTTTAAGAAAAACTGAAGATCAAGTTCATAATGGCTAAATCGGTTTAGAAGTGGAGTGAAATGTAGATTCATAAATATCTCTGTTAGAATGTTACGTAATCTTATTGATGACGTTATTCCCTACAATTTTTATTCTATACATTTTAACAAATTTCCCTTAAAGAGAATCAGCTACTGAGGTTCTACTCATGATGCAATTTTTGAAAAAAAATGTTCATGCCCTTCGATCCTACCCAGGAGATCAAGAAATTGAGGTCCATTCAAAGCTCTCTCTCTCTCTCTCTATCCCCCTTTCCCTCGCCCTTATCCCACTCTGGCTAAAAAAGGGTGGTAACCTGTAGATATCCCACCCCGATTAGCCTTATTAGCTAGCACAATTTTTTTTTTTTTTTCTTTTTCATTTTACTTAACAATTGAATAAGTTTCTAAATATTAATTTTTATACTTTCAGGCAATTGAAGTCAATCCTTCCATAGAACCTATTGCACGATGTAGTTCTGAAGAGATTAAAGATGAAAAAATCCTGGATGATAGTGACAAAACTGCTGAGCCATGTGAGGTAAAGGATGAGGCCAAGTGTGACGTAGAGAGCCGCCCACCAGGAGAGGAGGGGCAGGACAGTGAGTCCGAGGCTCCACTTAAACCTTTTGTTATTGAAGTCAAACCCGAAAAAACGGATGACTCCAAAGTCTGGACAAGGGAAGAGGATAAGCTCATTTTGCAAGCTTTTCAACATCAACTAGGAACAGAGCAGACCATTTCGAAAATCAGTAATCTCTTGCCATCAAGGACAGTCGATGATGTAATATTTTTTTTTAGTTTTATTAACCTTAGTTTATTTAGATTTCTGTGGTTAATTTTTGTATCTATTTTAGCAGATTTCGTTTAAGGCAAATAAGTTATTGAGGTTGTACTCATGACAGGATTTCCGAAAAACTTCTTAAAATGTAGATGATGAAAATAAGGTCCATTCAAAATTTTATATATGTATGTGTATATATATATATATGTCAGTTACCAAACTAGTGATTGCATTTTTTATTGTATCTTTACCAAACTTGATATAGCTTTTCACGCAAAATCGGGCTGGGTGAGGGGGTTAACAGCAGAGGGGAATTTCGAAATATCTTCGTTAGTATACATTGGGTCAAAAAATGATATGAAACAATCTTATGGCAAATGTAATGTTATTTCATTCATTTGTTCTCTATCTTGAATATTAACCAAGATATTCGCATTTTTTAAATTTTCAGTCTTCAGTAAAATATCCCACTCCTATTCATGTCGCATTAATAATAAGTTGTTATATCATGAAGCATTTTATTCCAAGCTTAAATACAAAACAATGTTTTCATTGAACTTTTACTGAGTGAGATATGTCATCATTTAAGATATTACGTTGTTAACTTGAAATGTAACTATTTCATACTACTCATATTTTCATATTCATACTAATGGTTATATTAGTTGATGGCTATAATCGGGCGAGGAATGGGGGGGGGATTCGAAAATTCATATTTCCCTTATGATTCGTATTGAAAAATGTTATGGAATCAGTCCTGTTAACCTACCCATCCTCTACAATTATGTACAAGTTCTATACATTTTTTCATAACTCAGATTTTATGCTAGTTATTTATTCTTTTATTCAGCCGTTAGCAAACCCCCACTTCTTGGGACTTCTCCACACAAGGATTTTGGAATGTATGTTGTACATATATCATGTTAGGTATATATATTTGTTTATTAACACTCTATCAGTAGTAATTTTTGTTTAATAGTTACCAAACTTGATATTTAAACATATTATGTAAAGTTTATGATTAGTTTGTTAATGACTGAAATCCGACCAGTGGGCGGGAGATTTAGGGGGCATTTAGAAAAATCCAAATATCTTCGTTATCATGTATCGGAAAAATTGAATGGAATCATTCTTATTGCAATTTTAATGTTCTATAAATTTTGATATGTACATGTTTCTCTATATTGAGTATTAACCAAAATATTTCCATATTTTAGTTTTTGGCCAGTCCAACTCATGTCATAAGTTGTTAAATCATGAAGCACTTCTTTCTAAGTTTAAATACCAAATACGATTTTCATTGAGCTTATGAACGTCAATTAATATTTTTCGTATTAATCTTAATAATCTTAACTCGAAAATGTTTATTTGATCGATATCTGACCATTTCGGTCTATATTAAAGATCATATTTGTTATTGACGGAAGTCGGCCCTGGAACAGTGAAGATATGGAGGGTGGGGGAATTTGAAAATTCACAATATCTCCTTTATTATGAGTCGGATCGTAAAATGTTATAGAACCAATCTCGTTAAACTGCTGATGTTCTTCAATTGTTGTTTTATAAGTTTTTCTAAACTCAAGTATTGAGTTAGATTTGCACTTGGCTGCTTTCAGTAACCCCCACTCCCTTATACTCATCATTTTATTTTTTATTTTTTTTACAAAGTTTACACACACACGGCTGACCTTTAATTATAAAGGGTCCTCATATATTCTCATACTTTTATATTTCAATTTTAATAATATCTGAAGTACTATATATTTAAGGAAGGAAATATAACCTTTTTTTTCTTCTTAATTTTTACAGATTCAAGGTCGCTTTCAAGTTCTGATGAATTTGCTTGAACAAATGACAAATGGCTGTTATGAAAGCAGTTCCTGAAAGTTGAATTAGTCACCAGCAGATGCTGTGAAAATACCTGTGATATTAAATTAATTATCTAGTAAAGCAACTAGTATAAGTAATCAGTTTATTAGTAAATATTATTTTACCCTAAGTAACATTTTTATTTTATTGAATGTAAATATTGTAAATACCATTTGAATATATTATAAATGTTTATTAACTACAATAATTGGCAAAATAAACATTTTGTATATTTGAGCAGTATATGTATTTTCCCCTTATTATCTTAGCAAGTTTATATTATATATATATATATATATATATATATATAAACACACACACACTCACACATGTATATATTTGACTGCTAATGCTCTAGTGGTCTAAAGTTTTGTTTGATAGATGCCAAATTCAATATTTAAAAGTTCTATATAAAACTGAAGATAAAGTTCATTAATGGCTGAATTTGGGTCAGATTCTCCACTGAGAGAAGGTGTATTTTCTAAACTCGAAATATCTCCATTAATGTTATCTCAGATAGAAAGTTGTAGAGTCAATTTTATTGCATTTAATTTCATAAAAATGTTGTTTTATATATTTAACCGCTGTCTTGAATATTAACCAAGATATTTGCGTTTTTATTTTTTTTATTTTTACCCTTTTGTAAACAATCACTTATGTGTAAATCTTTTTGCTGTGACATCATCATTTAAGATATTATGTCCTAAAATACATGATTTTCATTTGATCAAGAACACGCTCGATATTTAATCATTTCATGGAAAACTAATGATTATATTAGGTAATGGATGAAATCGATATTGAGGGGGAGGAATTGAAAATTTGAAATACCTCGGTTACTATGAGCCACATCAAAAAATTTTATAAAATCAATGGTGTTGGATTTTTAACTTTCTACAACTCGTGTTTTATACATATTTTCTCTGAATATTATTAAAGAAGTTATTTAAACTAATTGGATTTTCACTCGTCACCTCATTCACTGATTTCTTTATTTAATTGGGCTGGGGCCAACATTCAATCAAGAGGAGCCTACATTCAAATTGTTACCAGAATTAAAATAACACTAGACTGAAAATAAGAAGAAATTCTATATATATGACAAATGAACAAAGGGGGAGGGGGGGGGGCACGGTTAGCTATGTGAGTTAAAGCTTTGGCTTTAACCTCACATGGTAAACCTAGGGTGGTGAGTTTGGTTCCTACGTGAGTAATAGGAATTTATTTAGTGATGAACTCGAATAAAATCCTTAGTTCCTACCCTGGCTAGAAAAGGTTGGTAACCTGTTGATAACTGGTCCCAATTAACTGTAGTAGCAAAAAGTGAGTATTAATAAATAATAATAAACAAACAAAAATCTTTTGGTTAAGATCAATGCATTTGGCTCATTATGTCTTTGTTTGTAAATACAAGATTGCACCAAGTATAGTTCATACATTCACTGATTGCTATGGCAAATATTGACTATTTATTATCCGTGCTACATTTTTTATAAAGGTTAGTACCAACCACAACTTGTTTTGTTTAATATATTGATATCACAGTAATGGTATATTTTATTATATCTTGTATAAATTACAAGCTTAAAAATGGGAGGTGAAAGGGCCTCATAAGTCATAGGGTCGTTACGTATTTTAATGTAATATAGCAAAATATAACCAAAATGGATTATATTCTCTTCCATTCTCACAGAGTAATAGCAAACACGATACTTATATTATCCCAAGCCTTAAGAGAATCAATGAAGTTAGTAACACTGGATATTAGTTTGATCATAAAAAAGAAATATTATATAAAAGTAAAATAAAAAATCAAATAGATTTAGGAGCCGGGGGTGGGGCATATGTGGATATGAAACGGTAAAACAAATTTTTGTGTAAGTGATCAGTAAAATAACCATGTATATAAATGAATTCCCAACTTCTGTTCACTGTGGCAGACAGATGAAAACAATAACAAGGCTATAGGGATCCTTGAGAGAGCAAACCATAAATAGCATAGCGAATAATATATTTAAGTTAACTGTGTTATAATTATTATAAAAAATAAACAATACAGAATGTAACAAATACTTGTATATACAAAATTGAATTATTATTTACAAAGTAATTATCTACAATATTTGAATTAAACTGACAGTAACTGATAAACATTTGAGCCTCTTTTAATAATAAAACCTTGGACATTAAGAACTGAGATGAATTGGTAGAAATCTTGAACTTGAAGATTAAGGACGGATATTAATTCTTTCAACTCCTTAACTGAGAAAGTCTCCTTGTTCTCTACCTTGGCTTTTGTCTGCAAGGCTCCAATAAATTTTTTAACCTGAAAGTTGAGTGAAGAAAATTAGATTCAAAATTAAAAATAAATAATGACAGGCCAATAAAAAAAATTAACTGTTGGTGGGATTTACTGTTGTGGTAGCTCAGTATTTCCATTGAAGAGTATTTAAATCAGGACAACTGCACAAGCAAAGAAACTAGCAGCGACAAATTACCTTGAGGCAAAACCAAGATATTCATTTTTTTGTTTAAGTCTATCTCTGTAACCGAGTGGGCATCCATGACTTCCTTCTACTAACTATATAAAATAAAATAAAATGATTGGTTTCATTTCATTTGGGAGTGATATACAATATTTCAACGCATTGAATTAAAAAATGTCATAGAACATAACTTATAGATACTATTAAAATAAACTTAAAATATCCTATATTGTTATGTATCTCGAACTCATTTTTGAGTTTTGATTTCTTTTTATTCTCTCTCCCCCTCTATCTCTCGATTTCAATAAAAAAGGAGGTGCAGAAATAGAAATTACAAAAGTCCTAATTATGAAATTTCAATATTGTTGGGCTATCCGTTTTTTAGTTATGTGAGATAAAATATGAACAGAGGTCAGGTTTTAACTACTTAAAGTGGGTTCAAAACAGATATTTCTGCTAAAATCTGAAAATTCATTCCTTCAGTACACTGATTGCATATGGTTAAAGCCTAACAGTGGGATCTTTAATTCATATTCCAAAGACTTAATTATTTATTAAGGCACTGTGGGTGTTGAAACAGTTTGGTAATTTTAATCTAGATTACAATCATAAATTCAAAGAGCTCACCATTTTTTGTGAGCACAACCAAGTACTGCTAAGAAAAGGGGGGAGGGGAATGCATATTGTGGAACTTCTAAACATATCAGGAGCCAGTAGGGAGTGTCAAGCCAATCCTTATTATAGTGTGTCAAAGGGCTCCACCATTCCTGTACTCTTGAAGCTATTGAACACTGGGGAAATCTCCCCATCATATCATAGATCATTTTTCATTTACAAGAAAAAATGTGTCTTCATCACCTATTCTGGAATAATTGAAGATTGTACTATTTCATAAATATTCCCATATGTGGTTTATGAGGAGCGTACCCGACGCCAGTTATTGTGAGTCAACATTGAACTACTAGCTCCCGCTTGCTTATCGTTTGTTTGCTCAAACAATGCCGATTTAAACTTGGATAATTCACCTTATATGGTCTCCAGGAAAATATACATATTACTATATATATATATATATATATATATATATATATATATTATATATATATAGCTTTTGATAAACTGATTCGTTACCCTCACCACCCGCAGAAAATAAAAATTAGAAAAGATAAATAAAATTATTTATAAAAAATCAATTTTACCTTAGATCCCTGGCTGAGGCCAGCTCCATTCATAGATCGGACAGGATCAATACTGCCAGTAACCACATCTCTCATAGACCACTTCATTAGTTCCACAATATCTTCAGCATCTCCAGCAGTTGCTTCTTCACGTAACTCTAATTTTGCTCGAGCCTAGAAAAATAAATAAATTCACGATTAAATTGCCAGGAGCATATAAAACAAAAATTAACAAATTTTAACCAGCAATCCCATAAAAAAATGGTATTAGCACCTTTTATGCATTTAAAATGTCTTTTAACTCGAAATTATAAACACTTGTGTTTTAAAAGTACAAAATTAACATATTTCATGAAAATATTTTTTTGTTTTAACTATTTCAAGATGTTCTAGGCGAACAGTTGTTCACGGTTCTTCAAAAAAGTATGCAAGAATTGTACTAGAGACCTAGGTCACGAGCTCAATTGTACTTTCACAACATAAAATAAAAACTATTAAAGTTTCCTTATTTATTATTTCCAATGTAAGAATTAGAATAATTCAATATTTTATGTTTTTACTTCTTTGTACGAATTAAAGGAAGTGTTATCATCACCAAATATTTCTGTTTTAAGGTTTCAATAGAATTATTGGTTTTGACACTCCCTTAATCTATTTTGTCTAGTTAGAAGAGAGTTGAAAGCAAGACTGTATCTTTCTACTAAGATATCTGAGCTATGTAATTACACCTTTAAAGAGGGTCGCGATGACAGCATAATAGAATTAATGGTACTTAATCACCTTGGCAATGACAAGAAAATGGTTTGGTAGAGAAGAGATGTGGACGAGAATAATATCAACATGAGAGGAAATGTTATTCAGGCACGATATCCAGCATTATATATATGTATGTGTGTGTGTAGGGAGAAAGAAAAGATGTGCATGTTAACACACTAATTATAGCAATTTTGTAGTGTAAATACCTAAATCAATATTTAAATGTTTTATGTAAAACTAACAATAGAATGTTCATTAACAATAGAACTTGGACCAGGAAGAGAAAATTCAAGATATCATGGTCAAAAAAATGTTATATAACAAACTAGCACACCCAACAGACGTCAACAAAAGCTACTTTACTATATCTCATTTATACTTTGTTATACAACAAAAGTGAATATAACAAAAGTTACTCTAAATAACAAAATAAACCACTTTTATCCTGTGCATATTTGCCGAAAAACCAATAGGAAACGAAATATTTTTAATTTTAGGCCTCCCTTAAACCTCCGCTCCTGCTCTATTTGCCAGGTTGATTTGTGAATCTAAACTATCCAGGGCGTCACCCAAACACATACAAAAAAATTCATTCAAATCGGTTAAGCCGTTTAGGAGTTCAGTGACACACGTACAGGAGTATTATATATATATATATATATATATATATATATATATATATATATATATATATATATATATACAAAAATATTGTTGCAAATTTATTTCTCTAAAATTGTTATTGTATACTCTTTTTCATAGCATAAATATTTAGCAAGTTATTTGTATTTTTTTTTGTTTTCAACTTTTAGTAAACCCCCTCTTCTACTCATTAACAATAAGCCAATGTATCATAAAACATCTTATTCCAACCTTAAATACCAAATATTGTCTTCATTAACAGTGCTTTACTACGTTAAGAAGATGTAAATATCTTATGTGATGTCAACAGTTAAGATTTTAAATTTCTGAATGGACTGTTGAAATTAGACCAAGAACAAGGAAGGAGGAGGAGGGATTTGGGAATTAAAAATATCTGTATATTTGATTACTATCGTTGTATATATATTATACAAAATTGTATACAACCATCATTGAAGCATTTAATTTTGTACAATTGTTATTCTATACAATATGCAGAAGCAAGCTGCACTTTCCTGAGTAAGCCCTCAGACTCGCATCAGATCCCTCGTGAGCAGGGACCAACTCCAGGTTATATATCCTTTCGTTGAGTATTGATTAATATAAATCTTCTATAACAAGTTGGAGCGTACGTACCTGTGTTAGCCTGATCATAGATTCTAGCTGGCGAGTGGTAATTGGAGTAGAGTCCTTCAGCTTCCTCAGCTCTAGGTAGAAATCCTGTAATACCCGGGCAGCTTCTTCGCTCAGGCATGGGTTCGCTACATACTTACGGACATATGCTATATATTTTCGCAAAAGGCTCTGAGGAACTAAATCTACATGTTCTCCATACTTCAACTTCAATCTCTCACTGTAATGAAATTATTCAATATTAGTATATTTAATATTATAAGCAATAATGAAGGTAGGCATCAATTTGTGATTTTAAATGATTTCCCTTAGGGGAAATACCCTTCAAATTGTAGTTCTGCAAAAACAAAAAAATTGTTTTGTGTTACAGATGAACTACTCTACTTGTAGACAAGGTTTCAGAATTTTTTGAATTTTTAGATTAGGGAGCCACCCTTGTAAGATCAAATGGATAAAAATAAATCTTCCTGTTTTTCACAATAAAGCACCAATGAGCAAGTCTATATGAAGTTTAAACAGTAATGTAAGACTATTTTAATTTTAAGAGATTCATAATAGTGTTATTTTGTCAATTGCTTGCTTCTTCAAAAGCATTGTTCAGATTCATTTGGACACTAAAGGACTACTTTGATCAATTTAATTAATATTATGGACTGTGCTTATTCTCGATAATTCTCAGTCATTTAAGAATTTTCTAACAATTCTTGTTGAGTCTCCTTCATTGGTTCTTGAGACAGCATCAAATTCTGTTTCATTTTTTTTGACATAATTCCATTAATGCTAATAAGAATGGCAGTGGCATTGGGTTTTAATTTGTATAAATCTTATATTTCTGCTAATTCCTTATAATTAACAAATGATTAATGGATTATTAATGAATACAAAAAAAATGTATAAGTGTTTATTGGGATGGGTTACCAACCTTTTCTAGCCATCTAGCCAGGATAGGACTAGGGTTTATTTAATGATTTCTTCACTAAATAAATTCCTATTGCCCACACGAGAATTGAACCCATGACTCTAGGCTTACCAAGCTTATTATAACTAACCCCTTAACTTACAAAGCTAACCTGAGCTCCTTTTACAAAATTTAATTAATGTGAGCTACTTGAGAGATATGAGTGAAAGATAATCACCTCAATGGTTGATCGTTATCTTCATTTTGAAAGTGGAATGATGATGATGCGAATGAAGCTGCTGAAGAATTAGACTTTTTCCCTTTCAAGCCAGCGTGCAAGGTCATTACATGCTCGGACAGTAAGCTGTCAAGGTGCTGGAAAACAGAAGTAAAAAAGAACCATGATAAATTTATTTATCATTCGCTGTTTTACAAAAAAATCATATGGTGCATCACATAATATGACATTCTTGTACTAAACTTAAATAAACAAAATATTTTGCTGTGCTTCATTTAAAATTATTTCATTTGAAAGTCATGAATATCTTCATTCCAATGCACCAGATTGAAAGTTGTCTTAGAACATAATTTATATCATTATTATTTATTAAAGCCCACTTTACGGGATTAATTGGGACAGGTTACCACACTTTTCAAGCCAGGGGGAGACAAAGGATTTTATTTAATGAGATCATCACTAAATAAATTCCTATTGCCCAGATAAAATCAAACTTGCCACTCTAGGTCCACCATATGAAATTAAGACTTAACGCCTTGACTCTACAATAATAATAACATAGTTTGTAGATCTTTTCATTATTTATAAAAAAATCTGTCACCCAGGGGCTATGCAAACCAAGCAAATTTTACTGATACAGAAGCTGGTATCTCTCACTACAGATCCCCAGCTCACCATATATTCTCTATTTCTAAGTAAACATTCGAAGAGTAGAAATAGGATATCTCTGGAATATGCTGGATGCTAGAGGAACCAATTGATCCTTATCAGTAGAAATAAGAGTTAACTAAATACTGAAAACAAGAAAGAATGAATAACTCACTTAACATTTGAGTAACAAAAAAGTTATAGAATAACAATTGTGGAGCATCAATAGTTTAACAGCACATTTTTGACTGGTGAAATATGCCAAGTTTGAAAGGGGAGATCTGGTGGATGGAAAAAAAAATATTTAAATCATCACAATTTCATTGTGCATTATGTTTGAATACAGCTTTCTAAAAGACGAGTTGAAAGACATTATAACAGTTATAGACTATTTTCTTCTTGGAAAATGGAAGCTTGTACCACAATTGGAAGAAAACCTGATATGCTGTTTATTACTTTAAGTCCAGGCCTGCTGAAATTTTGGAAGTACTCTGGGTAAGAAAATATTATGTACCTAAAAATAGTTTAAAATACTGCCATCTTACTTACTTCCGGGAGAAGATGAACCCTACTGCCAACACTGTAACCGCAGACTTACTATAAAACATATACTAACTGACTGCTACCTAAGGACTCACATGGACCTACCACACTTTGACTGGATTACTACATGACCGTAGCTAGTACATACATAGTACATGTCACACTTCCCTAATTAAAACAAAACAACATTTATGAAAAATTATAATGTAGGGCAATTCTGAAAATATACCCAGAAACAAGAATATTTATGTAAATATATAAACTGATATGTTGCTCATGTGAAATGCAATTATAATAAGAATAAATAAATATTACCATCTGCCAACAATTTTAATCTGAGATCTGTGAATCAATGTTATGTACTCTAGTTTACAAATAAAATACGATTTGAATTAAATTTTGAGTTGTTAATATACCTTTAAATAAATCTTTTGTTAATTTAAATGGCTACCTTAAAATTAAAAGATATTCTAAGTATAAAAATTGTTGACTCATAATTAATTAAATTAATTATTTTTCAATGCTCTGTAAAATTCACTTCTTGATGTTTTTATAATTGGCAAATTTTAAATATTCTGCATATTATTAACTTTTTAATACTTTGTGCATAAAGCCCGTACTTTTTAGGTCACATGAGGTGAACCTATAAGTATAATGATACTCTAGCTAACTCTAGAACACAATATAATATATTTAACCCTTCAAGGGTATTTGAGAGCCATTCATTCATTTATTTATTTTTCCAAATTATATATGTATATGTGTGTGTATATACATATATATATACACACACACACACACATATATATATATATATATATATATATATTCATATATCGTCATCTTCTAGGTAGGATCGTTCGATATTTTAAGAAAATTTTCAAATATAGTATTATGAGTTCAACCTCAATAGTTGATTTCCCTGAAGGGAAATGTACTAAAAAGGGAAAACACAACAAAAGTTTGCTTATCGAGATCTCCTAACAATACAGACCTCATCCGGGCGATCAAGGAGTATAAATATCAAATCGAATCTGGAGAGGAGAGCAGTGCCCATCTTGAGGTTCTCGGCCACAGTCCTAGAGCGGTTGTAATGGCCACCAGCAGGGTTTGCAGCAGCTATTATCGAGGCATGGGCGGGGAGCGAGCAGACCACTCCTCCTTTCGCTACACTGATTCTCTGCTGTTCCATTGCTTCTAGAAGAGCCTACAAATGAAACCATATTTTATTATAAATTTATTTATTTTTTATGTGTTTTACTGAAAGTTGAATTTTACAATAATGCAAATAACTCCATTAATAATCAAAAAATGTAGGGAACATAAATTAATAAAAATTATTTTAACTTCAAAGACTAATTATACAACATTTTTCATCAACAGATATCCATGCTTATATATTTATACTACCTCTTCTCTAACCCATCATTCATTGTCTAACATCAGGCATTAACGAACTTGACCCCGAAGCAAGTTTGGTAACAGATACAGAAATGTTTTTTACTACTATTGATATATTAAGCCGTTTCCTGATATATTGCCTTACTGTTAATGTGTGATAACTATCTGGAGGGGTGGGGGTTACTGAAAGCTAAAAATTAACAAGATTGGCAGTATACAATTTTTTTTATTCAACTCATAATAACGGAAATATTTAGAATTTTTGATTTTCTCTAAACAACCCCTCCATCCAATTCAGTCGTTAACAAACTTGATCTGTAGTTTTATATCAAACACTTATATAACGAGTTTGGTAATAATTAAACTAAAATTGTGACCACTAGAGCAGTAACAGGCATGTGTAAATGTGTGTGTATGTATGTGTATATGTATGTATATATATATATATATATATATATATATATATATATACACATACATCTTATGCCTTAAATTCTGCAATTTTTTTTAATGGAAGTCTGAGACTTGGTTTGCCATAATTGTGACCCCTGAAGAATCTTTTCTGTACATATTTAACCTATTATACCTAATTTACGTAACTATAATTGTGATCTGAAACTTGTAGAAAATCAAATTCTACAATGAGTTTATATCAGTGAATTCTTTTCGAGTTGACATATCCTTTAACATAAAATGCCAAAAACACATCCCAAATCTTTATTTATTTCAGAAACCGTAGATTTTATTATTTTATGCAACTACCAAAAAGTTGTAGCCAACAAAATTATCTTTGAAATAAGATTATGGGAAAAAGAATGGATTCTGAATAAAATAAGAAATTATTCTTGAATGAATCCAAAAAATGTTTACTTCAAAAAACATGAACAAAACATATTCTTAGAATTAATTGATTTTAAACAAATTACATAGTAATTATTTGTAAAAGGAATACATTTTTCCATTTGCATAGTTTCATGTAAAAAAAAAACAAATTTACTAATGTTTGAGAATGCATCCTTCCTCATTTATGCACTTCAAAAGACTATCTGAAATCCCTTTTTCAAGAGCTTTTTTTCAATAAAACCTACCATTTCTGATATAAATGAAGATTTGGGTTAAAAAAACGGTTTTTGGCATTTTACGGCTAAAGGATGCTTAAAATAAAAAAAATTCTGAAGTTGAATATGGACTGAGAAGATTCTTAGTTATTATATTATTAGTTCTACAACCTTAATAGCTGATTTCTCTTAAGGGGAATCTACAAAAATTGCTGTTATTGTCAAAAAATTTATAGATGGGGAGGAATATAAAGAGGAGAATATACGTTAAATCACCTGATGCTGGGAGGACATTTTATCAAACTCATCTATGCAGCAGCAGCCATGGTTAGCGAGAACTAGAGCACCAGCCTCGAGAGCAAAGTCACCCCCAGATTCTTTGACGAGTGTAACTGTTAGTCCGGATGACGATGTTGTGTTTCCACAAACATAGACACCTACGGAAAAGAATCATATAAAAGTATTATTTCCAGACTCTAAAATAAACTTAATTATGAAATTTGAACACTTTAAGACTATCCGTTTTTGAGTTAGACAAGATACATATGTACAGGTATTATACCAAAACTAATAAACACGGATTCAGGGAGGATCAAAATGGGTAATTTTGTTAAAATCTGAAAATCAATCAATTTCAGGATAATAGTACTCCTTAATTTCATACAAGGAAGTAAAAACAATCAATGTTTTTATATATTTATACAAAAAGTAAAACCCCGAACCGAAGAACGGTGAAATGAGAAAGTATTGTGAAAGTTTGAGAAAAAAAATCAAATTATAGGCAGAGGTTACAATTTTAAATATATATATATTACACACCTCGAGGTGAGACTTGAGCACAGGCATGTAGGAGGTGTGATTTGCCTAGGCCTGGATCTCCTACAATAAGGACGTGAGGGTCAGCTCTTCTATTGGATGAGGAGCCTCCCACTAGGGCCAGCAGCAGCCCTGCCTTCACCATCTCATGACCATACACTGTCGGGCACAGCGAGTTCACCAATAAGCGGAACTGTGATTTCTCTGAATGAATTTCCTGTAAACATAAAAATATATTACAGTTTCCTAATTGTAACTGACAATAAATGAAATACTGTAAGACACTTTGTTTCAACCCACAATTGGGAAAGAATTATCATAATAAATAAAGGGTGCTAAAGATGCAATTATGTCCTCAGAAAGTAGTTTATTAACACTTTCCTTGTGCAAAGCCACTATAGTAGTATATTAAGCCACTATAGTGGCTTTGCGCAAGGAAAGGGTTAATAGGAATATTTTAATTTTTTTCATTTTCAGCTTTCAGTAAACCCCCCTTGTTAAAACATCTTATTCCAAGCTTAAATACCAAATATTGTTTTCAATGGACCTTTATAATGTAAGATACATGACGATACTATACTTGGTATTTCACTTTTTTATTCAACGCTAATGATCATATTAGTTAATGGTTGAAATCGGGCAAAGAATAGGCAGGGGGTGGGGGGGAGCTTGATTCTAAATCTCAGAATTATTATTGGTCGGATTGAAAGATGTTATAGAACCAATCTTCTTTCTATTGATGCTCTACAATTGTTGTTCTATAAATTTTCTCCTAACTCAAATATTAAGTGAGTTACTCATACTCTCTTGGTTTCAGAGTTGCATAAACCCCCAATACTACTCATTGCATTTTTACTTAGAAACTGAGAATGGAGATGACACTACTAGTGTTTCATTCCAGCACATACAATCTGCATAGTTTACACTGCCCCTTGAATGACAGGCTATTTTTGGTTTCTGTTGTCCCTGACATGGACGATGGGATCTCAGAAGATAAATTTGATGATCCTTGCTGCTTCCACCGTTTTCCATTTGTTTTCATGTGGCACACTTGCCAGGAGGTACCACTTCTTGTAAGTTAGTTTTAGAACCTGTAAACTCCCAAAAAGTCTGTCACGCAGGGGCTATGTAAACTAAGCAGATTTCCCACGTGCTGGTATATCACACTTTTGATCTCATTTCACCACATATTGTCTATTTCTATGTGAAAAATCGATGACTAGAATAGGGGAGGGGTTTTCTGAACCTGTTTGCTGAAAACACAAAAGTAGGAATAACTCAATACTTACGAAAAAAACAAAACATATAACTCCAATTGTAGAACATCAATATTTAACAAGTTTGGTTCTATATTTTACAATCAAACTCATTATAACAGAGATATTTTGAATCCCCTCTCTAAATCCCCCTTCTTCCTAGCCTGGTTTCAACCATTAACGACAATGAATTTAAGAGTTATATGAAACAGTAAAATATTGAGTACGGTACAGATCAATTAAACATTTTAGAGACAAGAACGTAAAAACTTAATTGATGGATTTGCCACACAACGAATTAGCATGTCTCTAGCATAATAAAGTAAACAATATTTGGTAATTAGGCTAAGAGTATAGTCGTTCATGATATAACAGCTTAATGTTAATATGACATGATTAAGAGTGGGGGTTTACTGAAAACTAATAAGTCCAAATATCTCTTTTAATATTCATGATGCAGAAAATATGTACATAACAACCTTCAAAGGTAATTTAATTTTCAATAAGATTGGTTGTATACAATTTGTTGATCCATAAAACACAGATATTTCAAACTCCCCCCTAACCCTACTCCCCCTAGTCCGATTTCAGCCGTTGATGGAATTTCATCTTTAGTTTTACATGAAACGCTTAAATATCGAGTTTGGTAATGATACAACAATAGCTGATTTCCCTTAAGAGAAATCTGCTAAACTTTGTGACCGATTGACAAAAATTGTGAAGATTTTGAACAGACCTAATTTTTGTCATCTCCTAGAGAGGATTGATGGGCATTTGAGGATTTTTTCTAAAATGGTATCATGAGTACAACCTCAATAGTTGATTTCCCTTGAAGGAAATATGCTAAAAAGATTTTCGTATAAAACATCTAGAGTGGTGGAAGAAAGTGTTTGTGAGACAAAGATATAGAATTTTATTTTGTAATCTACCCGTACTATCTGTTAAAAAGTAATTTTAAAAGTTGCATTCAGGCTCCAATATGAAGCCCTCGTACCCAATCAATGTCCTGAGGCAATCGAGTAGCTATTTAAATAAAGTAGCTACCTCTGGTTAATAAAACAACCTCACCTCTGGTTACTTCTGGTCTTACCAAAATACAAGAAATGTGTCCAACTCGCTATTTGATCCCCCAGCAAAGCTGATGGGGCTGCTGGTCTTTTGTGGACTGATTAAAGCCAAAGATTTTCATTTCATTTGTTCCTTTATAAACATTAATCAATGTCTTGATTGAGAGCTAGAAGAATTACCTGTATAGCATAATAATCCTTAATAGAAAACTCCACGTTGCAATGTCCCTGCCTTCCTGAGTTTACTCCTGTTTTACTATTTACAACAGTAACTGCTTGTACATACAAAGCAAACAAATTAGCAGACTTAGACCTCTTGTTGTCTTCGGCAGTTCTCACCTATTAGAAGACATAATTTAAAGTGAAAAATATAAAAGATAGGGAAACAACATTGCATGTATATATATATATATATATATATATATATATATATATATATATATATATATAATTTGTCTTCAAATCCAGTACTCCTAGTTCACAAAACAAACAAAATTAAAGGTAAACAAAAAAAATTTAAAAAGAAGAAAATGAAAAAGAAAAGTAGTACAATAGTAAAAAAAAAACTGGTGCCATGATACAAGGTAGAAGTAATTCAGTACTACATTTTTAATTTCTATTTGTCCTAAACACATCAGCTGTAATGAGTATTCCAACTTTCTTCTGCAGTGAAATATGTTTTGTAGTGCACTTTTATATTTTATAAAAAGTTCATGTTCCTGGAATGGCCATTTTCCATTTATCCTTTGTGTACGTGAATTTGATTAGTCCAGTCTTCAATAACTAATCTAGAGTCTTGGTATGTCTGTGGAGTTGTGTAGTCACAAGGACATGTATTTCTGTCTCTTCTTTTAAATCGAAAGTAATATGAATTAATTGTACCATATCCAGTGAGTCATATAAATCTGTCATGCATTTTTTCCTGAGGTATATGTTAATGTCGGGAGCAAATGGCTTTGTATGCATTATTCCAACATAGCTGCCATTTAGCAATGTTGATAAAATAAAAAAACCTTTCTAAAACAACAAATATTTCAGATGGGAGTTAGATATTTTATCATAACACTCTACTAATTTCAAGTCTTTTGAAGCAGACATAACAGCACAGTCTGCAATTTCAGTTTTGAAATTCCCAGAGTTTCCTCTAGCCTATGTAAAATATACATTATGTTTAGGTGTTTTAGTTTAAGTGCTCAAATCTCTTATTTGTGTAATCAAAGGTTTATGTATTCTTTGACTTTGAAGTTTTTTCATTGTAGACTTGCTGTCTGTGTATCTGTGTATATGCAATATATATATATATATATATATATATATATACAGAAACACATACATGAATGCACACATATGCTTATGACACACACTCACAAATGAATACCTTCACAATGCCGGTAATTGTTATATTATCTCCAGGGCCACATGAATCCACTAAATCATCAGACAAATCTACCTCTATTGTCCTAGGAACTCTACCTCCTTCACTCTGAAACATTTTACAACCAAATATTTAAAAAAGAGAGATAGAAAAATAAATTATTCTTAGAAGGATACATTTACTTGACAACTGAATTAAATTTCTTTAAGTAAAATAAAATTATTTAAGTACATAAACATGCATTTTTCAAAAATATCACACCTTTCGGATTCAGGAAGTCAAGATTGTCTGCCATTCACCAACTGAATTTTTCTACTGTGTAAAATTTATATTAATATATAGAAACCCAGATAAGTCAGTTAAGAGAAAAGCTATACTTATTTAAAAAAAAAAAAGAAATAAGAAAAAAAAAGGATACAACCCTCAATAAGGGGTCAACATATTTAAGTTCTCTGTGTATCATAAAACAAGTTGTGAATTTACTGCAGTTATTAGATAGTTTGGCAGTGTGTTAAATGAATTTTCCAATTTTTTAATATGCTTGAAAGAAAGTTTTATTTATTTGGATAGAAATTTTGAAGGTTTGTGATATCTTAATAACCATTTTGCCAGGTTTAGTATAAGAAAAATCATGTACACGCATATATTCCCATTAAGTGAAAGTGGAAAGCAATTACAATGTATTATTATATCAATATTTCTTACAATTCTGGAAACTCAGAACTGTAAACGTTTTGAAAAAAGAATGCAAGATATTGAGTAATTGAAAAAAGGGGCAGATTCATAATTAATAAATCCAGTTTGGTGCAAACAAAACATGAGTAGGATCGATGGATATTTGAAGTTTTTCAAAAATAGTGTCATAACTACAACCTCAATAGCTAATTTCCCTTAATGGAGATCTGTGAATGAAACACAGTACTATAGCTATGTAGAGGACTATGAATTTGCAGTTCGGTGACCCTATGGTCTTGTACTAACTGTGGACAATAAGAGGATAAAAAAAAGAAATCGTAGATATCTTGTTCTAATAAATATTATCAAAATGTTATGGAACATAAATATAATTTGTTTACGACAACCTGAAAATCTGATTTGGGTACCACATGACTTTTTTATACTCTTACTTAAAATATTTAGTTGCATTTAATTTAAAATTATTGCATTCAAAAGTGATATACGATATCTCAGTGTTCTGATACAGAGAAATGTATGGACTCACTTACATACAGATATGCTGAAACTAGTCACAATGGGTTCAGAGAGGTTAAAATAGATATCCTGCAGAAATCTTGATTTTTTTGTGATTACAATACTTCCTTTACTTTGTACAAGAAAGAAATAAGGTCCTATAAATTTTGTATACTTTAATCAGTGCTGATAAAGTGGCTATTTAGTATTTTTATTTACTCACTAAAGAAATCACAAAAACTAAAATGCTTCATAGGGGCTCAGGTTATACGAGTTAGTTAAAGCATTGTGTAATCTCACTAGGTTTACCACTAGAGTGGCGAGTTCGATTCCCGCCTGGGTAAATGAAAATTATTTAGTGGCAAACTCATTAAATAAAATCCTTAGTACCACCCTGGCTAGAAAAGAGTGGTAACCTGTAGATAATCCATCCTGATTAGCCAGAGTAAAAAAAGTAGATGTTAATGGATAATAATAAAAAAAATTTAATACTTCTACAAACCATATCATCTGCGATATTCTCCTGTATTTTCATAATCTGGTAGCTCTTGGTCTGTGTTAGATTAGAAGAGCAAAGAGGTGTGAAGCTCTTGGACCGGCATTTATCGGAGGTGCAACTAGTCGGGAGCCTGTACACTCCGTCCTTCAGTTGAATGGACAATGTGCTGTGGCAAGAATTGCAGCCGAAACCCATGGACGTGCAGAGCAATTTGCTAGCACTAACTCTGATAACAGTCCCTCTCAAACTTATCAGCTTACCTGATAAAAATTAAAACACTAATTGAAGGCCATATAAAGAAACTACTTCTACAAAGTGAAATTTCATATTTCCAAATATGAAACATAGAAAATGTAACTACATCCATCAACAGCCTCGAATATGATTTCACTTATAGCAAATTTGATGAAACATAGCCAGTACCAGACTTGGAAATTATTAAATTAATTTCCAATTAGCCTATGAACAAAATCGTCTTTTCATTTTCATCGCATAACACAAATGCCTTTAACATGAACAATAGCTGTACAATCATTCAGTTGTTATACCTGTGAAGTAAAATGTGCCAGAAGACAAATTAATGTTTAGAATAGCTTTTATTCTCATACGGCCTGTGTTGTACTTGGGATAGTTGACTCAAAAATATAAAAATCCAACTAAAAGTTTGGAGCTACTTTTAATTAATTGAGTAAAGTTAGACAGGCAAGACTTTTAATATCCATGCCATTCTTCTTCTAATAGAACATAGGGGTTGTGTAAACTAAATAAATTTTTCAAGTGCTGGAATGTGACACTAATAATGCCATATCACCATATTCTCTATTTCTAAGTCAAAATTTGAGTAGTAGTGGGTTTATTGTAGGCTGTGCGTATATGTATATGAAGTTTTTGGTTTTACTTGTTAATATCAGTGTGTGTATATAGAAAGATAGCTTTTTAGCTCATGTTCGTTGTCTCCTGAGTAGGATTGATGGACATTTAAAGACATGAAAATCGCATCATAGGAGTAATCTCAGTAATTGATTTCCTGAAAGGGATATCTGCTAAAACAATGTTTCCCTGCTGAATTTCAATATTACCTCAGACAAAGGCTTGAGTTTTATTTAAATAGATTAGAAGTTTTAGCTCTTTTTTGAAATTCCCAATCCTCCTGGACCAATGGTTGTATTTTTAAAGAGTACTCAATGAGAAGCTTTCAAATGATGTATTACACAAAATTTCTAATCTCCAATTTTAACCCCCACCTCCCCCCCCCCAAGCAACAGGACTAAATATGGACAATAATCATCCATAAACAGGAACAAATTCATGCAAAGTTTTTGATTTTACTTGTTATTAAGATATGTGTGCCATTCATGCTGATAAACAGAGGAGCTGGCAAAAGTATGTAGGGGTCTAGTGTAGTGAAAGATTAAAAAAAAATGAATTTGGACTCACACAGCTAAACAACATCAGAATGTAAAAGTAAATAAATTATATTTTAACATTTTTATTTATTATTCACATACTTTTCTTCAACCATTTACTGTAAATCAAAAGTTAATCAATATTATAGGGGTTCTTCAGGATTGTGGTTATAAATTAAAATTTTAGTCGAGGCCAATATTTAGAGATTTTATTTTCTCTTCATCATGGATAATTTATTATACTATATTATCTAAATTATTAAATAATAAATTTTGTTTTTCACATTCTAACCGAACTAAAGCTACTCAAATGAATTAATATTCATGAAATTTGCGCTCATTTGTTATACTGTACTGAGGAACCAATAAATTTATGAGTCTCAAACAACCCTTAAAGCAGATTCAACAGAAATGGTTAGAAGAAATGCATTAGTGTATTAAAAGAATAACTAATTACCATATAGTGCAGCCTTGATTTCTTTAATCGGGACAGTTGGCTCAAAGTTATGCAGTCTAATTCTGAATGAGGGTAGCTCAGGATCATTTTCTGATCTAATAGACTCTGAAACATACTGAAAGAACAAACACAAGTTAACAAAAGTCTGCCATGCAGGTACTGTGTAAAACCGTAACTATGAGGTGCCTAGAATTTAGAAAATATACTTTAGTTTTATCATTCAAATCATATTAATGTCTAGGATCCAATAAAATCCCCGAAATAAAACATGACAATCTTCAGATTTTGTTCTTTGTAAAGACAACTAGCAAAATGTTAAGTAAAACCAGAACCCTGTAATTATGTTGACAGGTATGTAGCAAAGTAAGTACAATAGCATACTCCCTTTATTATACCTAGTACAGTTACTAAAAAGTCCGTCACTCAGGAGCTGCGTAAACTAAGCAGATTTCCCAAGTGAAGGTTTTACAATAGATAAAAATACATACTGGTAACAACACCGCAAATATTAAGCGAATAAATAAAGATGGCAATGAGAATTTTTTCCGTAACAAGTTAATAACTCTAAAGCAGAAAACATCTGAATTTCAAACAAACAGGCCAGCCAACCTGAATTCTAGACTGGAAAGAAAAACCATTAATGAAATATATCTGAATATAACTCATTAATTTTATTGAAAACTATTTACTATAGCTAATGCTGTAATTTGTAATGAATCAGAATAATTTTAATCTCAATTACTTAAATTTTAGTAATACAAGAACAAAAGAAGGGGGAGGGGAGGACAACAGAACGTATTTGCATATACTCACAAAGTAAACGTTCAATGAAAACAATATTCCGTATTTAATCTTGCAATAACGTGGTTCATGATATAACAGCTTATTATTAATATAACATGAGTAGGAGTGGGGGTTTATGGAATGAAAACTATAAAATCCAAATATCTCAGTTAATATTCATGATAAAGAAAATATGTATAGAAAAATATTTATTGTAAATTTAATTTGCAATAAGATTGTTTCTATACAATTTTTCGGTCGATGTATAGTAACAGAGATATTTCGAAATTCCTCCCCTCTAAACCCCCACTACCCCTTGTCCGATTTCAGCTGTTAACGAACTTGATCTTTCTTTTTACATAAAATGTCTAAATATCGAATGTGGTAATGATTAAACAATAATTGCGACTGCTAGAGCGGTAACACACAAATATATATAGTTTTGAAACTGGTTTGGGCCTCATTTTCGTCATCTCCTAGATAGGATCGATGGACATTTGAAGAAAATTTTCAAAAATCGCATCATGAGTACGACCTCAATAGCCGATTTCTGTTCAATGGGGGAAATCTGCCATAAAGAAAATCCTACTAAGAAAAAAAATGAAGAATAACAACAATAAAAACAAATATAGGACTCAAGAGGCTTGAAAAAAAAATCATTTAAAAGTAATAGGATATATTTTAAATGAAAGAGCATTAATAACTACATTCATACATACATGATTCAACATGTACACAGATATATAAAACATTAAATTTACTTTTACAACACGCTTTGTACTTTGCCTTTGGCAAGGATTTGATGAATTTTTGAGTAATTTTGTCATCTGAGCAACCCAAGTAGCTCTTTTTTAAAAATAAAAACAGCTAAAAGAAAAAAAAATCTTAAATGCCAAATTTTCATTTCATTTCAAAAACTGAATTAAAAAAATGATCTCTAGTTCTTATTGAACTTTTGTGGAAATCAGTTTTATTAATGATGAAGTTGTTTGTTTACATGATGTAGAGTCATATATATATATATATATATATATATGTTTTTGTGGCGGTGACTTGATTACAACCTACACCCAGTTTTGGTAATTGATAACCTCTACCATCCACTAATTAAAATGAATAATGCAAATTTATCCAAAAATTATTTCTAATTAAAATCAAAGGTTAATGAAGTAAATAGTACATACTTGGTACAGTCCCAGCCCAAGACAATTAACAGATTGCTCTGCATTTTCAACCAAGTCATCTTTGAAGGTACACCATTCTGATAAAAACTGCAAATCTTCATAGAGAACCTTTAAATCTAAATTGTAATACCTATTATCTTCAAGATCTTTTAAGCTAATCACTGGTTTGGTCCTCTCAAAGAAGTGTTCTACTGCTTTGCTATTTAAAACTATTTCCGACTGAGTCTCGTATACTGAAACGCAAAATTCAAATTTACTTATGAGTTGAAAAGTTTGTCAAGGAGGGGATGCATAAGCTAAGCAGATTTCCATCGTGTTCATCTCACCATCTATTCCCTAAATCTACCGTAGTAAGAAGCCTGTGTAAACAAAATTTGAAATGTACTGTTACTTCTAGTAGAAATGAGATCATTCTAAGTGGGGTCTATTAACATAAAAATACATATTACTCCCATAATATTTGATAAAAGAGGAGATGTAAAAAAAAAAAAAAAGGCTAAATACAATTTTTCAATCCGATATATTATAATGGAGATAACTCGAATTTTCGAAATACCCCCTTTACTCTAACCCCTCACCCCCACTGGTCCGATTTAAGCCATTAATGAACTTGATCATAAGTTACATGAAAAGCACATTAAACAACAAAGGAAAGAGTTAAAGATAATATGAATAATCTTGATATCACTAGGATAAATGGATGCACTGTGAAATAAATAACAGAAATTTCAGCAAAAATTGTTCTTACAAAAGTCATGCAGAACATGAATAGATACAATGGGAGAGAAAACCCACACAAACACTAGAACCATAATGTTTAGAGAACTTGCAGGAAGACAAAGACTACAGTGAATACATTTTTCCTTATCGCCTAGAATATTAGAAAAAGGTTTTACAATCCAACCCACTAAGGGAATATGTCTATTTAGAAAAGGGTTACAGTTATTTATATATTGGTTTTTTGTGAGTTGTCAATTTTATTCAAAATACTGCTAATCATTAAAAGCAGTAATAAAATACTTGGTAACTAAAAAAAAATGAATACAACAGAAATCAAAACATATTTAAAGAACCATTAATAGTCCGCCGTGCAGGGGCTGTATATGGGTATGACATGCCATTGATCTCATCTCACCAAATAATTTATATCTCTAAGTGAAAATGTGATGAGTTGAAGTGGGGGGTTTACTGGAGGCTGAAAACAATAAAGTACGAACAACTTGCTTAATATATGAGCTTTGAAAAAATGTGAAGAACAACAATTGTAGAGCATCAATAGTTTAAAAAGATTGGTGTATAAGACATCTTTTGATACATCTCGAAATAACAGATATATTAGGAATTTTCGAAATTCTCCCAACAACCACCCCCATTCCTTTTCTGGTTTCAGCCATTAACTAATATCATCTTTAGTGTTGAGTAATACAGTTAAATATCGAATATAGTATAGATAGGGCACTTATATTGCATAAAAGTTTGGTTTAAAATAATTTTGAACAACTATTTTTTATTAATTTTTTTTTTTAAAATGTCGGTCACACAGTTGCTAGGTAAACTAAGCAGATTTCTCACCTGCTAATCTGATAATAACTGAAGGTTGAAAACTAAGAAGTACAAATATCTTGGTTAACACGTTATAACTGCTGTTGTTATTTGACGATACTAGCCTTAAATGCGGTACATGCCCGGTAGTATTCGTCTTAGGCGGTACATGCCCCCGGGGGCATGCAACCTTTTTTTGTAATCTGTTTTTTATCAATACCTAATAGTCGAAGGAAAAGAGATAATTTTAGGTTTTGTTGCTGAATCATTGCAGCTAACATCAATAAATTGACAGTAAAAGCAGGAAGAGGATCAAGTAATATTATATCATAAAAAAACTGTATAATTAAAAAAAAAGTAATTTGATATATGTTGTCCACCGCACTGAGGTAATGTTTTAAAACTGAAACCGCACACACGTTGGGAGCGGTGCAAGCCCCCGGGGGCATACACAGCATCTAACGTGTTAATATTCAAGTTAGGAAAAATGAATATAGCACAGCATTTTGTAGCACATTACATTTCCAACCAGATTGACATTTTTTTATACATGTCATGATAGCAAAGATTTTTTACATTTTTACTACTCTAAACCCCTCACCACATGGTCTCATTTCATCCAGCACTGAACTTGATCTTTCTTTTTACATAAAAAATGATGACCATTAGTAAGTTAAAAAACAAGTATATGTCTACGTATAAATTTGAGCAGATCTCATTTTCATTATCCCATGGGTAAGGTCAATGGACATTTGAAAACAATTTTATAAAATGAGTACAACCTCAATAGCTGATTTCGCTTAAGTGAAATGAATACACATATTGAGATAGACAAAGATTTATACACTCGCTCGAGCTAACATTTAAAATATTCAATACATATTTTCATTACCTTGATCAGGGAAATAATAGCGCCAACCTTTGAATGGTATTCTGTCATAAAAAATGTTAGCAACATTTGTGTTCTCAGATGGATTCAAAAATATATCTGAAACATATTATTAAGTTATTACTATAGTTTAATATCATAATTAAATACTATTTATTTACATATTGGAGCACAAGTTGGCCATGTGTGCCAAGGTGTTGGTCTTAATAAACTTGTTAAACCAAGTGTCATGAGTTATTAAGAAACTCATTAAATAAAATCCTGGCTAGAAAAGTGTAGTAACCTGTAGATGAACTGTCCTGGTAAGCCTCAGTAGCACAAAGTGAACATTTGATAAATGACATTTACATATTCAAAATGTGATGAGCAATATAAATAAATAAATTTCAACTTAAATAGTGTTAAATATTTCAAGAAAAAAAATCATTTGGGAAAAGAAAAAAAAATTGTCATTGACAATGATGGCACTATCATCATCATTACTTTTTAAAACAGTAGACGACTTGGAGGATATGCTTATAAGAATTTCTAATTTAAATAATTCAATATTTTAACTTAATTTATGCAAAAATGTCAGGATTATAATAAAAGCTATGCTTTGTAGTTGCAATCATTGTGTTATTTCAGAAGCTGAACTTATCATATGAATATACCCACCCAAATTCTATGCCTTCAAGAAATGACTTTCCAGGCCTCCCTCTTCCCCTATGCCCAATGCGCTTACCCCCAAATATATTTGTGATGAAATCAATGTGCCTTATGATATGAACAGGAAGTTTCAACCATCACCCACCGCCTTTGGGCTAGATACGACTGTTACACTTATCACATTTTGAACTTCCATGTGGGTTTTGGCTTAAGTACAACTTTGTTTGGAACTTCCATGGTGCTAGAGAGAGAAAACATTTTAGACAGTGGTTTTCCACTGCCTTCTGTCCTAGTAAGTATTGCAAAATTTAGTCGATTTTCCACAGATACAGACATTACCCCAGTACTGTCTCTATCATTCATACAAACCAGGATCCCTGGTCCAATGATTGTAGTATTGGCCCACACAACATCGCCCGAGTCTCCCCACTAGCAGGTAAATACTCCTGACAGGCGAGACCTGATAGTTTTGCCTATCAGTTTAAATAAATATATGTATTAAATTAACTAGTCAAGTTAATGTAATACATAGATCAAATGGTGCTACACATCACTAGGTCTGGCCCTAGCAAGTTCTCTTGGTCCTACACTGCAAACGTTTCTGAATCTATAGTTACACTGTCCATATGTATACTTGTAACCCTTTCAACATCAGTTTTTCAGGAATAACTCTCTAGCATTGCAATATATACTGAATCGACTCAAAAATTGAAAACATATATCCACATCTGCCTTGTAAGACCATGCTTCTGTCAGCATTTGACAGGTCATGTTTTCATCTAGAATTATATTGGTTCAGTTAGAAAAAGACCTCTCGTGAAATATTTTGTAAGTACAAATTATCACGTGTAACTCTTCAAACATTATTCTGGATGTTTATCTCTAAACTGAGGTAGTCAAAGCTATCCAATTTTTGATGTAAGAAATTGCTTCAAATCAAGTAGCTGTTAATCTATTTTTCTCAATCTGCATGTACATTGACTTTGCATTTTTTATTGCTGAGAACAATGCATTCTTTAATAGACAGGAAAATAGTCAGATCTTAAAATCGTCAGCAACACCAAAGATATGCATTACCTGTTGATGACAATCTAAGTTTGTATTTAATGATTAGAAAATGCCAAAAGAAGAGTTATTTAATAATGAGAAGTCAAAACAATTGCTCCAAATAAAAAAGGAAATAACAAGCTATGATGAGCATTTTCTAAAATCTAAAGTATGAAATTTATTCTATAATATACCAGGATCAAGTCTTTTCTTTTCAAAATTGAATTGACGTCCACCGAAATATCCCTTTCCACCTCTGCCTCTCCAGCTTTTTTTCTTATTTTTGTTTTCATCACCCATTGTAGTGAAAATAAGTGAACAATTACTGGTAGTTAAAACGTTGACAGCAGAGATACGTATATCAAAAAGAAGTGAGAGAGGGCGCAAACAGATAAGAGAAGTTCTTCATACCTCTAACGTTCCAGCGAGGTATATACCGAACAAGAAGATTGTATTGTTATCAAATTGATTAGCAAGTTATACCTTTGAAGTGGTTCTTTAGAACTGGGAAATAGTCGAAACCAAATATTACATCATATTCTTAAAAAATTACTAAATGTTGATAGGTATAGGATAATTTATATAATATACTAAGTCAGTAATTCGATTAATTCCCGGCTTACTGCTCAAACAGTTCGGGCTTCACCCATTTTAATACAAATTTTCTAGGTTACTGGACCACTTTTTCATCAATTTGTTGTTGTCGATGTTATTACGCAATAAAGTTAAGCGGCTAATTAGACCAGGTTATCTACAGGTTACCACCCTTTTCTAACCTGGATGAGACTAAGGATTTTATTTAATGAGTTTGTCACTAAATAAATTCCTCTTGCCCAGGCGAGAACCGAACTCGTCACTCTTGAGATTAAGGCCTCCACTTTAACTTACGTGGCTAACCAGAGCCCCTCTGTTAAAATTAACACATAATTTGTGACAGAAGTAATGTTTAGTCATAAAATCTTTATTTTGATAAATAAAATACTATTTTTTATACACATATTTATAAAAATCAAACTTGCCACTCAAATGAATACAATTCTTATTTTTAAATTATTTATTGTGATGTCCAATTTATACAATGAAGCAAATCATGACGGTTGGAACCCTTTTAGCAGATTTTCCTTAAGGGAAATCAGCTACTGAGGTCGTACTCGTGACATCGATGACACAAAAAACTTCTTCAAATGTCCATCGATCCTACTCGGATATATAAGTGCGTGTGTCTGTTCAGGCTCTAGATGTCGCAATTTTTGTTTGATCGTTACCAAACTCGATATTTAATAGTTCTATGTAAAAAGAAAGATCAAATTCGTCAATGGCTGAAATCGAAGAAGTGGGAGGGGGGAGTTTTGAGATATATGCTACGTTTTGTTCTCCCCCCCCCTCCCCTCTAGTTTTGTTCTTGGATTACAACAAATTTGAGTGATTGAGATAAAAATGATTCTGATTCATTATAAATTGCAGCACAAGCTATAGTAAACAGTTTTCAATAAAATTGATATGATGTATTCAGAAAAATTGTATTAATTTCCAGTCTAGAATATTTCTATCTACCTAATCAGCTCTTTATGGTTGGCAGGCCTGTTTGTTTAAGTTCAAACGCTTTCCGTTGTAGAGATTCTTAACTTCCGTTGTAAATTAACTCAAAAATTCCTCATTACCGTTAGTATTTATTCGCTTATTAATGGATGTTGGAGGATTTACCAGTAGGTAGCTTTATCTTGGGAAATTTGCTTAGGTTACGCAGCCCATGCGTGACGGACTTTTGCGTTCCCGATTTACCTCCAGGGCGTCCTAGGCAAATGGAGGAAGGCTGGATCTTATACGTACCTTGGGCTGGATACACCCCTTCTGCGGAGCCTTATCTTATACGTACCTTGTGCGGAGCTACCTTTTAAAAGTTAAGTAATGTAATGTTGGTAGCTCTGGACGCTCCAATTTTACTGTGAGCTCCACTACAATTTCACATTTTCTCTTGCTTCATGTATCATTATCTTTTTGCACAATTTAAGCTTGATTTTACTGGTTTCGAAGTTCACTACCTAATCTAGAATAAAACGTAAAATATAGAAACCCATTGCAAAAGTAATATTCTTCTAATGTATTATATTAGTTCTAATGACCTATAAATGAAATATTCTTATAAAGGTTATGCTAGCCAAAACGAATTACATGTGAAGTAATTTATTTGAAGAATGATATGCAAAACTTTTTCACCTTGACTGGAAAAAAACGAACCTTACCACGAAGGTAAAGTGACATTTTTCAACCCACATAAAATATATGGGGCCATTTTTATCCAAAACAAATACATTTACTTCTTGTTACAGATAGTTCTCACTTTTCAAAATACATATTTTATTTGGCGATAGAGTACAAAAAAAAAATATAGCATCTACATTTGGTCTAGGAATGTGTGGTGGTTATAACACAGTATTCATCTCTTCTCACCATATATTTCCTTTTTCTATGTAAAAATACGATGAGTATAAATGGTGGGGGAGAGGGGGAAGGGCTACTGAAGGCTGAATAAAGAATGTACGAATAACACGCTTAATACTTGAGTTACGAAAAACTTCATAGAGCAAGAATTGTAGGGCATCAATAATTTAACAAGATTGGCTCTATAACATTTTATGATCCTACACATTATTACAAAGATTTTTCGAATCCCCCCCCCCTCTAAACCCCCTTAACCTCATCCAATTTTAGCCAAAAATGAATAAGATGGGGAAATTCGAAATTTTAAAATATCTCCGTTATTATTCTTTGGATCGAAAAATTGTATAGAAGCAATCTTATTGTACACGTAATGTTCTTTTATTATTATGTATTAACGTCCCCTTTTTGCAACTCAGGCTAATTGGAACGGGTTATCTACAGGTTACCACCCTTTTCTAGCCAGGATGGGGACTTAGGATGTTATTTAATGAATTTCGACAATAAATAATTTCCTTTGCCCAGGCGAGAATCGAATTCACCACTTTAGGTTTACCATGTGAGATTAAGGTCATCGCATTAACTCACAAGGCTAGCATGAGCCCCAACGTTCTGTCCGTTGTTATGTACAGTTTTTCTCAAACGTGAATATTAATAGAGATATTTCCATATTTTAGTTTTCGGCATTCGGTAAACCTCTATTTCTAATACCATATTAAAAGTAAGCTGTTATATCATGAACCACTTTATTCCAAACTTAAATACCAAATGCGTTTACTGTGCGAGATGAATGCAAATACGTACGTGGTGTGAAGATGTCATCAATTAAGATTTTACGTTCTTGTTTGTTGTTTGTGGTGTTTAGATGTTTAAGTATTTAATCTATACCATATTCGATATTTAAGCATTTCTGTCAAGACCAGGAGGGATAGGAAAATTCAAAATATCTTCGTTACAGAACTATTGCTAACAATCTTGCTAAACTATTGATCTGCAATTCTTGCTCTATGCATTTTTTCGAACTTAAGTATTAAGCAAGTTATTCGTACTTTATTGTTTTCAGCCTTCAGTAATTCACAACTTCTAATTATGGGTTTAGAAATAGAAAATATATGGGGTGAACATGTCAATAGCGTGTCATACCAGGACGTGGGAAACCTGCTATCGAATCTGAAAGGGTTGGTTGAGAATGCCCTCTCCAACGATCAGTTAGACCAGAAACTGATGGAGTGTCCCGGGTCCGCTTTGTGTTGCCAGTCCCATTATGTGGTTGTTTACACCCTCAGCCAGAGGTGTCTGATATGAAAGAAAGGGCGACTTAACTCCTTCAGTCACAGATGACAATAATCGTCGCATTTAATGAGGCAATTACCAAACAGCTGAGGGTCTGTCGGAGCATTAGGGTTCTTCCATTCTCACAATTAAGCCTTGAGGTTAGAAGAGGTTGAGGTCTGATGGCTAGGAACCCTTTCAATCCGTTTCCGTCCTCTTGTAGCATACGCAACGTCCAGTCCCGTTTCCTTAACGCATTCTAGG
Source organism: Riptortus pedestris (assembly GCA_019009955.1). Taxonomy (NCBI): domain Eukaryota; kingdom Metazoa; phylum Arthropoda; class Insecta; order Hemiptera; family Alydidae; genus Riptortus; species Riptortus pedestris. Next base: position 10,942,581 of record CM032230.1, on the reverse strand, counting down.
CATAATCCAAATAGTGGTGTTGGCGATCTGCTACGTGGGGTGTAAGTCTTGCCCCATGAAACTAGGAATAATGGGATTACTTTTAGCAGATTTCCCTTAAGGGAAATCAGCTATTGAGGTCGTACTCATGACGCGAGTTTCGAAAAATTTCTTCAAATGTCCATTGATCCTACCCAGGAGATGACGAAAATGAGGTCCGTTCAAAATTTTATATATATATATATATATATATATATATATATATATATATATATATATATTTATTTATTTGTCTGTTAACGCTCTAGCGGTCGCAATTTTTGTTTGATCGTTACCAAACTCGGAATTTAATCGTTTTATGTAAACAGAAAGGTCAAGTTCGTTAACGGCTGAAATCGAACCAGTGGGAGGGGGGGGGGTTTAGAGGAGAGGTATTTCGAAAATTCGAAATATCTCCGTTACTATACGTCGGTTCGAAAAATTGTATAGAATCAATCTTATTGCAAATTAAATTTACTATAAATATTGTTCTATACATTTATTCTGTATCTTGAATATTAACCGAGATATTTGCATTTGTATTCTGCATTGGTCGGCCGGAGTGAGCTGTTTGGTACTTTCCGAAGAGAGCTCTGGTGGCCGTTTTCGTAAATATTCGTCCCTCGTGTATAAGCTTAGTGATCCCTTACTACTTACTACACTTGTTTTTGGGCAGATTTCTCTATTGTAAAACTTCACGTGGGAAATCACATTTTATTGAACCAATCCTATTAAAATATTGATGCTCTTTTTTGGCCAAATGGAATAACTTAAAAAAATAAAATTTAAAATTAAGAGAATAAGATAAAAAAAATATAAATAAAGATTAAAAAAATATAGAGACAAACACTCTGACAGAAGTAATCATAGAAATGTCTCACAGTGGGTCAGTATGGTACCTCAGGCAACTATTTAAATGAAAAAAAGTCAACAATTTACCCACTAGACTAGTTAAATAATCAAATGAAGGATGTGTAAATGGTCTTACACCTCCACTCTTATCAAGTCCTTTATTACAGCCAGAGTAATAGGTTTGCCTGTTGCCAGAATAAGCTTTTAGTTTTTATCTTTTACACACCTGTATATTTGTGATTTTAACACTGTTTATTTTTAAAAGTTTTAAATATATATTTTTAAAAATCATGTCTAATATATAAAGCATCTTGTTTATTAATATGTTCAGGTGAAATTATTTAACCATGTGAGTATTACTGTCACAAATCACTGAAGATGGGACATGGTGGCCTATAATAAAGGGCTTATAAGGGTGGTGTTTGACCTTTTCATATCCTTCCTTGATGATGAACCTCCATCAGCCAGATCTCAAGAGATGAATAATAATTTTCTTTCTGGGGATATTTTTGAACTCTATAAGGTTCAATTCTGTCACAATTATTTTATTCAAAAGCAACATATAATAACTCAAAAACTCCTGCATTTATTTTCAGGTTAGTTTATTGCTGTGGAAGTTTACTAAGAACCATTCAACTAGCTGATCTTTTTCCTGATTCAAAAAGCTTTATTGATAAGAAACTGAAATACCCAGTTCATGATGTAACTAAAATTGTCCAAGAATAATTTATTTAAATAGCAAAAGCCCTGGTAGACATATTTATATTTTAACACATTTTATTGTTCAAGGTGTTAAAGAATTATGAAATAATGGTGAACAGCTTTGGAAGTCACCAACCAACAGTAGAGGCACTCCGAGAATTTGTAACAGATCACTTTGAGGATGCGAAAGAACTTGAAGTACGAAGTTATTTCTACATTTTTTTTTTTAAACCTTTTCTGAAAATAGTCAGTATTTGATTTTTTTTTTTCCTTTTAGCAGATGACCCTTAAGGGAAATCAGCTACTCATTTATTTCAAAAATATATACATAGATACTCGTCTTTTACTGCTCTAGCAGTCATAATTTTTGTTTTGTCACCAAACTCGATGTGTAAGCGTTTCATATAAAACTAAAAACCGAGCTCGTTAATGGCTGAATTAGGAGGGAAAGGGTGGTTAGAGAGAGAGAAAATCAAAAATTCTAAATATTTCCATTACTATGAGTCCTCATCAAAAAATAACGTACAATGAATGTTATTAAACTTTTTCTCTGTCATGAATTTTTACCAAGATTTATGCATTTTGTAATTTTTAGTCTTTTAGTAAACCCAATTTTTAGTCAGTGCACTTTAACAATTACCAAATATATCATGAAACGACTTATTCCGACCTTAAATATTCAATATTGGTTTCAACAGATCTTTACTAGATGGGTTACATGCTAATGCAATGTGTAATTAATTCATCAAGTAAGCTTTTATTGAACTCCCACTTGTACTCAGATTTTTATTTGGAAATACAGAATGTATAGTGAGATGAGATCACTAGTGAGTCACATCAGCACGTGAGAAATCTGCTTAGTTTTCACAGCCACAGTTGATGGGCTTTCTTTAAATGGCTAAGATTTCAATGTTGCACAGAATTTGACATAATTTCCTCAGTTTGTATTATATTTTTGGATTTCTTCAGCTATTCAAAACAAAGAATATTGAAAATAATATAATTGTATGAATTTAAACAGGAAATTTGTTTAATAAAGCTACTTGTGTTCATGATTATACAAATAGTGACTTTTATCAAAGAACAAGAAAGTATTTTTCAGATATGGACACCCCCCGACTGGAAAGAAACCCCTCATATTTTAAACAGGATTTCTGACAAAGAGCTAAGAATGTGGGCGGTTGAACTGAACCGGAAATGGCAACAGCTCGGAAGGAAGACTGCTGGCCATGTTAAAGAACACCCAGAGCTATACTCCAGTATCTCATTACCACAAGGGTATCAATATTTTAAGTTGTAAAAAGTTAAGTGCTCTAAAGCAATATAAATAAATATATATTATTTTCTATTGCAGATTTTTAATTTCTGGGGATGACGCAAAAGAATTATATTATTGGGAATCGTATTGGATCTTGAATGGAATACTGAAATGCAATATGTGGGACACAGCAAAAGGTGAAAATCAACATGCACAATATTAATGTAGCTAGCTGACACTAATTTTGTAGAGTTGGAATGGATGTAAGTAGTATGTATGGCACTACAAAAGTGAATAGACCATCATGATCAGAAGGCTACTTATACATTTAATTTGCAACAATTGAGTTTTTTTGGAAGCCGCTCTTTTTATAATATACCGACACAAATCCTTAAGATATATTATGTATTCAAAAATTATTTTCTAGGCCTCCCTCTTCTGCTATGCCCAATAATCTTACTTCACCCTAATTTAAATCGTTGTCCTTATGATACACCTAAGTAGTTTCACCCTCCTTGTTTCTATAACATTGATAAAACCTTTCACTTTCACTCACCTCATTTAGAATTTCCAAGATGGATTTTTTGTAGTCCAACTTTTTCTGGTGATTATGTGCCAAAAGCACAGTGCCATTACTTTCAATCAATTATTGAGTTGGCAAATAAGTCCTTTCGGTTTTTCTGCTTATTTTTATATCACTGTGAAAAATTTCTTATCTGATGAATTAATCCCTCAGATGGTTCCTATTTGTAATATGTCAACTATATCTGTTAACTCTTGTTGAAACTAGCTTAGTATAGTGTTGGCTATTGCACTAAGAATATGGAAGAAAATATCATTCTATATTGGCATATTTTATAAAGGTAAGTGTGTTGCAGAAGCTCAGAGAAAAATGTGCATTGTTTATATGGATGATGCCTTAACTAAATGCACCTGTCAAAATTGTTCGCCCACATGAAATTGAAACTAGCAATGTTAATGCCATTGTTGATCAAAATCACACCCAATCAGTGCGAGAGATTTCTAAATGTGTCACACACGAGCGTAGAAAACCATTTGCACAGGCTAGGCTATGTTTCTAGGCAAGGGACATGTTTCCAGGAGGTAAAGTTTTTGTTTCTTACTAGACAACTGATGCCAACTTGGCTACATGCATTTCTATTTGTGATACACTAAGGAAACGGCAACAAAAGGACTCATTTTTTAAAAAGTTGGTAACAGGAGATGAAAAAAGGATATTTTACGGTAATGTAGTCCGTAGAAAATCTTGGGGACCTAGTAGTTGCATTCAAAGAAGGTAATGCTAGGATTTCAAGGGCGTTATTTTCTATGTGCTATTGCCAGCAGGACAAACAATTTATTCAATTCTATACTCCTCACAATTAACAAAATTGGATTGATCAATTAAAAATAAATGCTCAGAACTGGCAAATCGGAAGGGTGTTGTGTTTCACCAAGACAACGCTTAGCCTTACACCTCATTGGTCACTTGCAATAAATTATTGAGCCTTGGATGGGACCTTTTGCCCCAGCCTTCACCAGACCCAGCTCCAACCGACTACCACTATCCTGGTCTCTGCATAACTCCATGAATGAAAAGAAATTCCAAAAGGAGGACATCAAAAACCCACTTAGATCAGTTTTTTAACATAAAACCCCAGACATTCTATGAAAATGGCATTATATAGTTAGTGGAAAGATGGGGAAAAGTCATGTTAAATAATGGTCAGTACATTGTAGATTAAAATAAATTTTATGTCTATAATAAATTGAGTTTTATTTCACCCTGAAAAACCGAAAGGACTTATTTGCCATCCCAATATATCCCATTTTGTAAGGAGTCCGACTTTTCCCTCCATATAGGTTGTACATCCAAAAGAATGACTTAGCAAATATATTTTTGGTATACATACAGGTATGCTTGCTAGTTAAAATGCTCCTTTTGCTTTAGAATTCTTGCCTAGGAAGTGTTATTCTCCTGTCAGCTTCAGCACTATTATCACTGTCTTCAATAATGATGCTTCCTAGGTAACAAAACTTTTTCTAGTATAACGTTTCCAATATACATAAATATGAATCATTCCTGAGTATCCTAAAGGAAGGGCGTTTATTTCCCATATATGTAAGTAAAGAATATGTGTGTGTGTGTGTATATATATATATATATATATATATATATATATATATATATATATATATACTAGCTCAGATACCCGGCTTCGCTCGGGAATTCATTTGAGGCCGAATGGTGATAGTATTTTTTTGGCAAGGCTTTACTTTGCACAATGTTTTGACATTTACCCGTCCCAGTGTTTAGAGTAAATACCCGTCGTTTCTGTGGATTTGTTTATAATACAATTATTTTTTTATGAAAGACTTCACTGTCCTCCATATTGTCATTTTTCCCATTTCCTGTGCATTCTACATAGATTTGAATTAGTAGTTTTTAACGTATAACTCATTTATACTTAGGTATACGACGAAAGTGTATATAACAAAAGTTACTCCAAATAACAGAATAAACAATTTTTGTTATGTGCATAATTGCCGAAACCTCAATAGGAAACGAAATATCACTATTTTGAATTTCAGGCCTCCCTTATAACCCCCACTCCTGCCCGTCCCTAGAAATGTTAGTATGGCATATTATAATGAAGGCGTTATTACTAATTCACATACCGAGTTTGGTTTAATTCGGTTGAGTCTTTAGTGCCAAATAAAATTGTGGACTCCCGCTTTAGTAGATAGCGTATAACTCATTTATGCTTCCGTATATGACGATAGTGTATATAACCAAAGTTTCTCTAAATAAGAAAATAAACAACTTTTGTTATGTGCACTTTTGCCGAAACCCCAATAGGAAACGAAATATCGCTATTTTTAATTTCAGGCCTCCCTTATAACCCCCACTCCTGCCCGTCCCTAGAAATGTTAGTATGGCATATTATAATGAAGGCGTTAGTACTAATTCACATACCGAGTTTGGTTTAATTCGGTTGAGTCTTTAGTGCCAAATAAAATTGTGGACTCCCGCTTTAGTTGATAGCGTATAACTCATTTATGCTTCCGTATACGGCAAAAGTGCATATAACAAAGGTTACTCTAAATAACAAAATAAACAACTTTTGTTATGTGCATATTTGCTGAAAAAGCAATAGGAAACGAAATATCGCTATTTTTAATTTCAGGCCTCCCTTATAACCCCCACTCCTGTTTGTCTTAGAGAATATTAATATAGCCTAAAGTCTAAGTTGGGCTAGTAGTAATATACATACCAAGTTTCATAAAATTCGGTTCAGCCGTTTATGCGTGAAAAGGTAACAAACAAACAAACAAATAAACAAAGACACAAACAAACAAACAGACACCAAAGAAACAAAATGCAGTTATGATGTCTATGACATGTGAAACGAAAAGTTATCGTGAAATTTCGCGAAAAAAATCAATGTACAGACAGAGGTGACAATTTTATATATATATATATATATATATATATATATATATATATATATATATATATATATATATATATATATTACACTCTTTGCTTTGTTTCTTCTCTCCTTTGTTTTATGTGCATTTATCTTGAGTTTAAATTGACAAGTGCATCCTTTAGGACTTGCAACTTTCTATTAATTTCTACTTCGGACTTTGCAACCAGAGCAAAGTCACTCTGCATAGTCAAAAAGTGTAAATGTTTATTCATAGTGCACAACAAATAATTTAAAAATAGGGAAGCTTAAGTAAGGTGGAGACTTAACTGTATATGTATGTTTTATGTTAATAAATGCAGACAAAATGACAATTGTTTATACATACTTATTTGTAGTTTTATCTGATAATACAAAAATATCTGAACATTATTATACAAAAGTGGTGTAATTTTTTTTTTTCCTTTAAGCAGTTACCATTTAAAAACAAAAATAATTTCAAGTATACTTGATTATAAAGTGTCTATTTTTCAAATTTGAAGGAACAATGCCTACCTATGTATTAAAAATAAATGCAATGGTGGCAATTTGCTAAGTAATTATTCAAATAAATTTATATAAATATTGGTATAACAGTGAAACTAGTACTTTGAAAACAGATATGATAAAGAATTTTCTCTACCTGGTCGAAAAATATAGTTACGTCCCAAGTGGCACAAGGATTTATTTCAAACAAAGGAGTCAACCGCCACTTCTTATAATGATGATGGAGTCGTATTATAACCACACAAAGGACTTGGATTTTTTGAAAGAAAATATTGAAGTAAGCAACAAATCCATTAACTACAGATGTAAACTTAGTATTAAAGCTTTATTAAATAATAATAAAGATTTTAGAAAGAGAAATGGAGTTCTGGAGAAACAACAGGGCAGTGGTAATTCGGAAAAATGGATATGAATATCAGATGTATCAATATAAGGTGACATCTCAAGGACCTCGTCCTGAACACTACAGGTGTGCTTTACAATACTACAATTATTAATGTATAATGTTTCCACATAAGTGTTTATATATACTCCTGTTTAAAAAAAAATGTTTAAATACATTTTCATTTACTCCTGTTTAACAAAAAATGTATATGCTCTCTTGTTTAACAAACTTTATATACACTCCATATAAACTTACTGGGGTTTAAATTACTTTTTGTCGCTGTTCTTGCAAGTTGGATGCCTGAGCAAAGGGTATTTATTTATTGACATTCTCATTAAATAAAAGCTTTAGTCCTACTCTGGTCTAGAAATGTATGTAATGGCCTTGGTCTTAGTTGCACAAAGTCGCTGCTAATTTATTAAAGATTAAGTTAATATTTGTTTCAATTTTAAAGAGAAGATATGAAAAGTGGACTAATGGCTGATTCAGATGACGAATTAGAAGAACACTTTTCTGCACTAAAATCTGCCAGTGAATCAGGTTGGAACCTCTCAAGTCGTTGGTTTGTCTTCAGAGAATATAACCATGGTGAGCTAGCTATTTCTTTTGTTATGGATAGTATATTTTTCATAGGTATAGTTTCTAGTATATGTAAAGAAATTGCCAATATAAATATGATCTATTTAGATATCTACAATAAGATTTCATCAATAAATATGAAACAATTACTTCTAGCAAAAAAACAAAAAAAAAAAAACATACTTTTTCTTCTTATTGCTTTCCTGGGCTCAACATTCAAATATTCTTCATAGTTTATTGGCAATGGTCAGAAACCAAAACTCTTTTTTACGATATAGACTATTGAAAATTGCCATACATGTTTCAAGGCTATATACCAACTCTTCAGGGGATATTCCTTTTAGTTATGAAGTGCTCAACACATTCTACTCTCGTTGAAACAAACACTCCACACTGGGGTGGTAGTTAAAACTGTTCCAACCGAGCACTTCATAACTAAAAGAAATGGCACCTCAAGAGGTGTTATATAGCCATGAAACATGTAGAACAATTTTCAATAGACAACTTAGAAAAAAATTTCTATTTTTATTTTAATTAGCGACCAAAATAAAGTAGGTGTTAATTAGTACAAAACGTTGCAGGCTTGATACCCACCAAGGGAGAACATAAGTTCCCAAGTTCTTTACCTAGTGCCATACTGCTTATAGAGTCTAATGAGTATACACGTCTGACAGCCCCTCGGGATGAATGATGATTGTGATTCACTTAGATCCCATCCACAGGGAGGCTGACTGGGTGAATTGGCCACAGACTTCCTGGGTACAGTGGGGCCTGTCAATCTACTGGAGACTACACATTCCAGGTTCTCCTTGGCTAATGGTGGTTGTACATCAAGTTGATCACTCACTACAAATCACTATGTAAAAATTCTGATCACAAATCCCTCGAGTCTCGCACGAGAGTGGCTAAAGAACTCGGTCTATAATGCCAAACAAAAAAAAAAACAACAGCTCAAATAGGAAAACCATTAACTGTAGTTGTTAGAAAGGCCTATACAGCCTTTTATATTTAGTAAAGAAGCTTTTCAGAAAATCTATATATTGAAAATTTTCAAAGGTTTCATTTTTCATATTTGGAATTTACTCAAGTATGGTTCCTATATTTTTAAAGGGACATTGAGAATGCTCAAAGTTGCTACACAAATATATCTGCTCATCATTGAAACGAACCTTGCATTGAAAGGCTCGTATAGCGACACTCAAGGTGAGAGCCTTCAGTAAAAAGTCATTTCTCCAAGCTCCACCAAGTATTCTAGTAAGTTAGAACAAAAAATATTAGGCTACTGGCCTAAAGGTGCAACGTTGAATATTGTGGATTACACACTTAATTTTACAGAACTGTGTGATAGCCACAATTCAGGATTGGGGTTTCTAACCCATACCTCCAGTGCACATGCAATATTGTGAGCTAATTTAGTTATCTTTGGTCTGTAATACACCCAAAACAGGAAATGTGTCGAGTTTAGTACTTGAATTCCCAAAGCAAAGCTCCTCTGTCAAGCCTGAGAATTTTATTTAGAGTACTCAATAATTTTTGTTAATTTGAAAACTAAAATAAAAAATTGGAGGAAACATCAATCAATCAATCAATGGTGTAATATATACTTTAGAAGTGGACCAAGACCATTTATATCACAGTAGACTATCTGTATTTCTTCTTCATTGAGTTCTGGTACACACTCAGCACAGTGAGTCAGTTGAGAAGTTACTAGAATGAAGTAGCTTAAGTATCCTCTTGTCGCTTACATCAGGTTCTTACTCTTAAGGGAGCAACATGGAACTGAGACGAGACGGCTCTCTGCCATTCCAATGATGTCACTATTCTTACAATTGAAAACTTGGGAAATCTGCTTGCTAACAGAGTCCCTGTATTACTGACTTTTCCTAAAAATTATTATTACTATATTTGCTGAAGTTAAGATGTATTTTTAAGTGACTCTTTGCAGGTGACAGAAGCAATATTCATACGGAAGCTATTGTACCAGTGGATTTAAATTCATTGATTCAGAGGAATTTTGTTTTGTTTTCAAAGTGGTACAAGTTGTTGGGAGATAAAGTGCGTGCAAAGAAGTATGAATGGGAAGCAGAAAATCTCCTCAAGTCAATAGAAATAGTAAGTCAAGTCAATGTAGAGAGGTTATGAATTTTTTTACATTTCATGAGGTCTTTGAAATATATGCCAACATAAATTACTTTAAAACAATAATGTAGATAGAAAAAGATATAGATTTCATTGGATATGTTGTACACTTATATTAATGTACTAGCTCAGATACTCGGCTTCGCCCGGGAATTGATTTGAGGCTGAATGGTGATGGTATTTTTTTTTGGCAAGGCTTTACTTTGCACAATATTTTGACATTTACTCGTACCAGTGTTTAGGGTTAATACCCGTTGTTGGCATTTTAGCAGATTTCCCTTAAGGGAAATCAGCTATTGAGGTTGTACTCATGACGGAATTTTCGACATTTTTCTTCAAATGTCCATCGATCCTACCTAGTAGATGACGAAAATGAGGTCCGTTCAAAACTGTATATATATATATATATATATATATATATATATTTGTCTGTTACCGCTCTAGCGGTCGCAATTTTTGTTTAATCCTTACCAAACTTCATATTTAAGCGTTTTATGTAAAAAGAAAGATCAAGTTCGTTAACGGCTGAAATCGGACCAGTGGGAGGGGGGGTTTAGAGGGGAGGATTTTCGAAAATTCGAAATATTTCCGTTACTATACGTCGGATCGAAAAATTATACAGAATCAATCTTATTACAAATTAAATTTACTATAAATATTGTTATATACATTTATTCTCTATCTTGAATATTAACCGAGATATTTGCATTTTTCAGTTTTCACCAAACCGCCACTTCTACACATGTTATGTAAACAATACTCTGATACATAATAAATCACATTATTGGAAGTTTAAATACCAAAAATTGTATTTGAGAGACCTTTATTATACGAGATACATGCAAATATGCACTGGTGACTCCCCCCCCCCCCATCTTAAAGTTTTGGAGTACTAAAATTTTATTGATTGAGATAACAATTATTCTGGCTCATTATTAATTACAGTACTAGATATAGCAAATAGTTCTCAATAAAATTAATGTGTTATATTCTGATATATTTCAGTAATTGTTTTTCTTTCCGGTGTGAGGCGGGACCCGTTTGTTTACATTTCTAACCTAACGCTTCCTGTCGGCAGGCTATTGAAATTGGATGAAACATTTCTTATTTCCGTTTGTATTTATTCACGGTGTTGTGTTAGCAGTATGTATATTTATCTATTACTAAACTTCACGAGGGAAATCTGCTTAGTTTACGCAGCCCCTGCGTGACGGACTTTTTATACTTAAATTAATTTTTTATGTAAGACTTCACTGTTCAAACCATAATCATGGGTAGTATTTATTACAATTAAATATCATCTATAATGAACATATTTCCTTTCAAAAGCCAATCCGAGCTCACATAGTACAGGCAAAGTTTTGCACGTAAGATTATATATGTAATAGTGAATCTCACTGGAAATCGCTTCCAGGAATGCCAGACGGGAAATAAGTTAATTCGATTAACTGGTCCCGTCATCTTCCGCTCCCGCATGAGACTTCTCAACATTCTTCTACTTATATTATTGATGCAAAACATTATTTTATAATTTATCTACCGGATGGAATTAAATAATAGTGGTACCCTGAAAATATCATATCGAGTTTAAACGCATATTGTTTTTTGTCATAATGACATTACCATTAACGTTTAATTGTTATTATGTTAGATATTTGTTTCAATAACTTCCAGGTACATTATAGAAATTAAATAATGGAAATGCTCTTATAGTTTATATTTCTATTGGAAATAAATAACAAAGTTATTTTCTAGGAAACATAAATAAATGAGGAGGGGATGACGAAGATTTATAACCTCACTAATCCGAATCATACTTTGAACTATCATATAAGACGAAAACATAACATCATTTGTCATAATATTCATTTATTAAAACCCCTTAAATAAGTACTAATATAATTATTGACTCCCGTTTAGCGTATATCCCGTTTTTACTTCATTTTACGACAAAAGTGAATGCACACAAAAGTTACTCTAAATAACAAAGTAAACAACTTTTGTTATGTGCACGTTTGCCGAAAAACAAATAGAAAATAAAAAAGCGAGTTTTTCATTGCAGCCTCTCTTATAATCCCCTCTCCCCTTTGAACCTAAAATTTTTAATATAGCTTATAATCATGGAAGAATTAATGCTTATTCACATACCGAGTTTTGCTAAGTTCGGTTCAATCGTTAGTGCCCAACCAAGTTGTTGGCTCCCGCTTTAGATTTTAGTGTATATCTCGTTTATACTTTTCTATACGACAAAAGTGAATATAACAAAAGTTACTCTAAATAACAAAATAAACAACTTTTGTTATGTTTATATTTGCGGAAAAACCAATAGGAAACGAAATATCGCTATTTTTAATTTCAGGCTTCCCTTATAACCCCCACTCCTGCCCGTACATAGAAATGTTGGTATGGCTTATTATAATGAAGGCCTCACTGCAAATACACATACCGAGTTTTATTTAGTTTGGTTGAGTCTTTTTTGGCTAATAATATTGTTGACTCCCGCTATAATTTTTAGCGTATAACGCATTTAATCTTCGGTATACGACAAAAGTGTATATAACAAAAGTTACTCTAAATAACAAAATAAACAACTTTTGTTAAGTGCATATTTGCCGAAAAACCAATAGAAAACGAAATATCGCTATTTTTAATTTCAGGCTTCCCTTATAACCCCCACTCCTTTTCGTCTCAGAGAAAATTAATATAGCCTAAAGTCTAAGTTGGGTTAGTAGTAATATACATACCAAGTTTCATAAAATTCGGTTCAGCCGTTTATGCGTGAAAAGGTAACAAACAAACAAACAAACAGACACCAAAGAAACAAATTGCAGTTATGGTGTCTAGGACATGTGAAACGAAAAGTTATCGTGAAATTTCGAGAAAAAAACAATGTACAGACAGAGGTTACAATTATATATATATATAGATATAATAAGTATGTATGCCTAATTTCTTCATTTTGTTTGTTAAGGTCTTCTGGAATAAAGATACTGGAATATGGTTGGATTATGATTTGAGTAACAGTGGTCACAGAAGTTACTTCTACATATCAAACTTAGCTCCTCTATGGACAAAGTCATATAGACAAAATGCAAAAAAATTGACTAAAGATGTAATCAATTATTTAATGAAATATAAAGTTGACTCTTTTGCAGGTATATAATATGTCCGTTTCAATTTTGAACCTTTAGCTCTTAGAATAAAAATTAGCATAACAATGTGTGATATAATAAAGTAATAACCATTCCATTATAATAAAACCTCCATAGGAAAGTGCCAAAAGTATACAGTGTATCTTGTTCCTATAGCTTGGAAAACATTGGTCAGACAGACAGATTAATACCAGGGTCAAAGAACAAGTCAAGAGTTTGAAAAAGATTTGGTCAGAAGACTCAGCAATACCAGAACATTTTTGGCAAACCAATCATCACATAAAATTTGATGAAGTCAAAGTGCTGGCAAAAGTTGATCGAAACGGGAAAGAATCGTACATCAAGAAGCAATAGAAATAGTGAAATACCCAAACAACATCAACAGAGAAGATGGCTATAGATGGAGCAAACTTTGGGAGCCCATCATTCCCACAGAATCAGAAGAAAGATGAAATCAAAAGGAACAGTTGCCAGAGAAAGTACCCAAAGATACCTGGAAGAGGAGACTCCCCCCACGGCACCAGGTAAGACAGAGTGGAAGCTATAAGAATGTCTAGTGAAACAGCCACAAACATGAAGAGATGGTCAATACTTTAAGAGCTTGATTGTAATACTTTTATCTATTAATAATTTAAAATGACGGATAATAAGACAGTCTGGAGAAAGCATGTCCCTCTAGCCCATGGGCTGACTCCGTTTGTAGTATTAAGGATATAGTACTCCTGATGAGGTGTGAACTAGAGAACAAAAAACATGTAGTTATGATAAAATGAATGAAGGAGAAATAGTGATTCTATAAATTTCTGACCTATTGCGTACAAGTGATATAAACCAGTGCCTACAGTGTTGTGAAATATGCATCCTTTGGTCTACTGGAGTGATTTTGTTACTATTTAAAAAATTAAGTATATTTAATCACACATTTAAGAACTACAAAGAAAGATAGGGCATGCCTGCAAAAGATTGGCACAGATAGAGCCAGAGCAGGAATCTAAAACCTTTTAGGAGAAGAACCTGGCTCCGATCAATCATCGGGTGACGGCACCTCAAATTTCCTAGAGCTAACGTCAGGCTTATATAAACTCTGCCAGCTCACTCGGCAGTCAGTTTTGTATTATTTTTGTAATAAATGTAACAATACCTTAGTTAGTTAACAAATAGAAATATTAGTAATAAATACTATTCTATACAAGCTGTAATGCGTACCCAGCAGGAGGGGTACCAGCATCCTTGGAAGACTCTGGGGAGCTTTGGGATTTCCCTAACAGCAGCCCACCTCTGCAGGCGTTCCTTATCCAGGGTCTAGATCGGCTAGCAACTCCTCCGGCTTCCAAGCTCGCGTTCAACTTTGCACAGAAATTCATCAATAACTCTTATATGGAATTCAAGATTTTTGGAACAACTGAACCATTTGTAAGTCACTATTGAAAATGTAAACTTCTTATTAGATTCTAACTCACTAAGTTTTAGCCACAATTAAGATCTTCAGGGTATGCCTTATAGTTACAATCACTGGTTTCTATGAGAATAAAATACAATTCTGTCATGCGTGCAAACATAAACCAAGCAGATTTCCCACATGTTGGTATGAAGCACGAGTTATTTCATCTCACCATATTTCTAAATCAAAATCCAAAGTGTTGTTACTTTTGTAGTGACTTAGAAGAATATTTTTAAAACTGAACATTGTAAATGCCAAGGAGAGTGAAACGTTTGCTGTTAAAAATAATAACGAGGGACTTGTTGAGACCTGAAGATCTTTTTTATTCGCCTGAAAAACTTCTTAAAAAAAAGTCCATCACAAAGGGGCTGCGTAAACTAAACAGATTTCCAACGTGCTAGTATAGCATACTTGTTACCACATATTCTCTATTTCTATAAAAAAATTGATGAATAAAAGGCAGAGTAGGGGTGAGGGAAGGGTCACTGAGGGCTGAAAACAAGGAAGTATGAATAACTTGATTAGTATTTGAATTACAAAAAAATTCCTAGAACAATAATTGTAGACCATCAAAAGTTTTAAGAAGATTGATTTTATAACATTTAAAGATCCGACTCATAATAACGCATAAACCCTCACTATTTCATGTCCAATTTCAGCCAATAACAATATGATCTTTAGTATTGACAAGAATGGTTAAATATCGAGTAAGGTATAGATCAAATAAACATTTTTGAATATAATATTGAATGGACCTCGTTTTTGTCATCTCCTGGGTAGGATCGATGGACATTTGAGGAAATGTTTATTGAAAATCATGAGTACAACCTCATTAGTTGATTTCCTTTAAGAAAAATCTTCTAAAATAATAATGCATAAACTTAATAATTTCCTAATGTGTGTTTTAATTTTCCAGTACGACTGTTTAGGAGGTGGCTACAAAACTGGTGAAACTGTACATGGATTCGGCTGGACAAATGGAGTGATATTTGAGCTGCTGGATAGGTGGGGAGATCGCCTTACTGCACCAACTCCTTCTCCTTTTGTTTCTGATAAACGATTAGCATCTAATAGGAACATTCACTGAGCATTATTATATTTTGTTTTTTGTTCGATTTCTTAATGACATATTATTATTCATATATTGTTATGTGAAAGAAGATTTAGATAAAATAAAAAAAAGTCCGTCACGCAGGGGCTGCGTAAACTAAGCAGGCTTCCCATAGTGAAGTTTTACAATAGATAAATCTACATACTGGTAACACTTAACACCTCCTTGAATATTAAGTGAATAAATACAAATGGTAATAAGAACTCTTTCAGGTAATTTTAATAATCTCCCAACAGAAAGCGTCTGAATTATAAATAAACAGGCCAGCCAACCTCTATTTATACAAAATTAAATTCACATTAAGGTTGATTCAATATCGCTTTTCAATTTGACTCATACTAAGAAGATGTAATGAATTTCCGATTCCCCCCTCTTTCTGGTCCTAGGTCAGCCATTAACATGTTCGCTGCTGTATCGGCCCCTGGGGTCCAATCGTCATCACGTCTGTCAGGACAAGTCCCCTCTCCTTCAGTCTACTCCAAAAAACAAAAGCTGTAGCAAGCTTATTATGAGAGATATTTTAACAGGAATTGGATGTAATTTGTTCTTAGAACACGTAAGAAATACATTAGGACGCCGGGGGCCGTAATCGTCTAGAAATAGAGAAACTCGAGTTGGGTACGGCACCACCCCCCGGCGCCCGATGATAATTCCAGTCAGAACTTGGTCAAAAATGAACTGACTTGAATCTGTTTTACTTTCCATGCCCCCCCCCCTTCGCTCATTTACCGTTGTGTTGCACATAATATGTCTTGTGGTCGGAAATTAGTAGAGTAAGCACTATCTGTAACTCTTGCCGACAACAGTGAAATGTTCTAGTCCAACTACTGACCTAGAAGAGCTTACGAGTTTTGAGGTTTATTGAAAATAACAGCTGACAATGTGATACAAAATTTACATTAGTTGTAGACGACATCGGACGCCGGGGACCGCTCCTGGCTTTGCTAGTGCTAGTTCTGGGGTTGGAGGACTGATGGCTCTGCTAATTCATTCATTTAGTTCACTAGAATTGTCAAGAGATAGCGTTACCTTCGAAAACTACATCGGTCCCCGGGGTCCGATACAGATTTTAACGTTAGGAGAGACATCGGACGCCGGGGACCGGTGCAGATGGTGGTGGAGTATATCATATATAGACTGCAGCAGAGAACGTGTTATTGAACTTGATCTTTTTTGTTTTTCAAAAAACTCAAATTTTGAGTTTGGTAACAATCAAACAAGCTCGTGAGCATTAATAGACAAGTACTTATAAATAATTTTGAATGTGCATTATTTTTGACATCTCCTAGAGAGGAGCTATGGACATTTGATGAGAATTTTCGGCATGACTTGCTTCATGATTACCTTTCCTTAACAGCTGATTTCTTTTATGGACTTCTTATACATACAAAATAGAAAGATTATAATATCATCACCTTGTTTCATCTGCAGATTATTAAAAAAAGTTCAATGAACTCTCTCCATGGTTCCCAGTTTTTCTAGTCTCAAACGCAAAACCTTCATTATAGAAAAAGAGGCTATTTAGCTTATACCACTATGTTTCTCAGCCGTCCATGTAACACTTTTTTACACACAATCTGGTTTTACATGCATACTGGAATAATAGTTAAGGAAGAAATAAAAATTATTATTTAAAAACAATGTAACTTTATTTGACCAAATAAAGATTTCATGTAAAAATAAATTAAGGCAGTGAGTTTCTCATTACTCATAAGGAATATTAACAATTAATACTGTTAATTACAAGTTATATACATTAATATACACAATAAAAAATGTATATACTAAGCATAAATACCTAAGTTATCTACAATTAGTTTGGATTATTTACAATACACATTTGTTATTAGGCACATATTTTGAAACAAAAGTTGATAGAAAAATTAACTTATATTCTTGTACTTCATGAAAAGGTTATATAAAACTCTCAGTGTAGACTTCAGATCTTTGTTCACAATATCTGAAAAGGAAAAAATAGTTAAAATTTATTAGTTGGAAGTGTATGTTTATAATGGTTAGAATACCTTTTATTAGGCCCTAGTCACAAACAAAAGAGAATATGAAATATCTATAAGTTATCTAGACAATTCGGGAAATGAGCAAAGCAAAAAATTATATTTTTTTCTTATATATATATATATATATATATATATGCATATATATTTCAAAGTCTATGATATTACAGCTTATTGTTAATACTCATGATAGGAAAATATTTATATAAAATCATTTATAGATAATTAAATTCGCAGTAGATTGGTTATTTACAATTATTCGATCAGACTTATAATAATAACAGAAACATTTCAAAAGTTTAAAATGACCCCCTCTCCTCTCCTGATTTCAGCCAGGTTGATCTTTAGTTTTACACAAAATGCTTATATATAGAGTTTGATAACAATATGACAAAAACTGTGACTGCTAGAGTGGTAACAGGAAAGTATACATATATGTATATATATATGATTTTGACCTCATTTTTATCATCTCCTGGGTAGGACTGGTGAACACATTTAAACTGGTGAATTTTTTTCAAATATTGTGTCATGAGTACAACCCCAATAGCTGACCCTCCCCACCTCCAGTTGAACAGGTTGTAAAAAGAAGCAATTGAAATGCTTTTTATTGCAAAACTGATAGCATGATAAAAAAATTACTTGGGAGAACTTTGTATCGTCTTTTCACCATCTTCAATTAACAGCGGTATAACAGAAACATTTTTTCTTGCCAGACAGGTTGGCACCAGTGAGGTACGGAATCAATGGAAATGCTCACACACCATAGGCATGTGCCAACCCAAAGTATTTAGTAAGTCTTCAGACATTGCAAACAAAAAATTAAAATACATTCTAATTATCATTGATTTCTAAGTAACTGCCTCACTTCTATGGTGACCGAGAAATGTGCATTCTGTAAATTCAATTTTTTGATTTGACTTTCATGTGAATTAAGTCAAAGTTGAAAAATTATGAGCAGTAAAAGATAACAGAATAAAATCCGTTAGTAGTAATATCATGAAGAATTTTACCATCATCACTAATAGATTTAACTTACCTTCTGGACGAGCTTTAGACTTTGGAAGACCAACATCAAAGAGCAACTGGAAGAAGAAGTTGACGTTATGAACTTTCTGCTCAAAATCATGAGGAGTTACGTGGTACTCATAGAGTGGTACGAAGAATCCCTCAAGCAGGCCGATTAGCACTATCAAATATACTCCATCGTCAAATCCACTCTCTATTTCAGTCACGTCAAAATTCAATTTGTTCAGGTGTTTATTGACAAATGTGATCAGAGACTGTAACAGATAATATTAACACATTTGCCATAATCTACCACTTAATCAACAAAATACTATAGAATGATCTTTGTATAAGAAATATATTTCAAAGATAAGATGTGTGAGAAAAACCTTGAATTAGTAGTACCAGGTGTAAAAAAAGAAAAATAATATTTTTATTTCATTGATTTTTAGAACGGAATATACTGTCAGTAAATAATTATTAATTTAATTAGTTTTTAGCTCAGTGAAAAACAAACTACCTCTACCTTTGATCTACAGATATGACTACCAATCTCAATGAAAAATATAAGGACCTAGCTTTTATTCCTGGCAGTGCAACAATTTTAAACTTTTGTTAAGGCTTTGTTAAAAAATATGCATTTCTCTGACGATATAGAGGACACAAAATAAGGAAATCCAACAAAACAGATAGTAACTATTTCTGTTCCTAAGCATAAGATCAAAAAGTATCAATTCTTAGATATTTCAAAATATATTAAAAAAAAAGTCCTAATATGCCTTTCACATTTCAAATTAAATATCCCGCTCTTCTTAAAGACACAATGTAAATAATATATGGTATGCCAGATAGGAAACGCAACCTAATGATACAAAAAAAAAAATCTTTATTCAGCAGCCCATGCAGGATCAAGGCCTGTCATTGTGAACAGTTCAGTGGTCAGTATGATGTATTCCCTACCGTACAATGGTGTGACATTAAAGAACAAATTTTGCTACTTCCTTATTCAGGCAACTGATAAATTGCATGAATGCTAAGCGGGCCCGAGAGAACAGATAGAAGTCCAATCTCGATGCTAGGTGATTAAAATTTAATCCCAGAGTTTGAAGGAAATAACCCGTTGACATCATTTCTGATTAGCTTTGGTAGCATAAAGTGGATGTTAATGAACAACATTTTATTTAAAAAATACAAAATTAAAACAAAACTTCTTATTCTAAGTTGAATCACTATCAAACAAAAAAGTAGCAACTTGAATTCTCAACTCCTTGAATCTATAAACTGTACTTACACTTTTCACTACTTGAAGTTTCTCTGGAGATTCAAATAATTCATCAAACGCATCCTTTTCACACCTCATTCCAACTTCGTCGTAAGTAGAAGTCATTTGTTCAGGCACTGTTCTATGAGCGATAGTACCATCCGCTTTTTTCTAGACAGCAAATATAAATGAATAGATGAAATTAAGATGTAAGTAAGAAGTGAAGTGTTCTTCTAGGCAAAGAACATGATCGGCCAAATCCTGTTTCAATGGACAGGGATGTTCATGCTTTTACAAGAGAAATACAACATGTGGAGTTTCCCCATTCTTTCTGTTTGAAGAGCCATTTCTTGGCACCCATTACAGAGATACTGATGATATGTAAACTACAACTAAACATGACAAAGAGCAGCTGATTTAGAAATCAATCAAGATAATATTTTAATGTATTAAGAATGGAAATTTAAACATAATTTATAAAAAGATAAAATATAAACATACCTGAGCAACAACAATTTTAATAGTTATATTTTCTGGGAGCCTGATAGGAGCCCGGAAGTGACGTGCCAAAGCAATAAGAAGGTGGAGCATTGATACAAGATTCTTTGAATGAATTTTCTCTACGCTCCACTTCTCTTCTGACCATCGATGCATTCCAAGCACCTAAATAAAACACAAAGCAAATACTATATTTAAACATGAAAAGTAGAATAATTAAGTTAATATAACTATCTAACAGCTTCTCACACAGTATCTATACACTGTAATGCATACTTGTTTAAATATACCTTTGAACAGGATTATTTAATGGTTTATTTTTATACATTTTCAGGAGTAATTTGATAAAAAATAAAAACTTGATTCACAGTAACTGCATGATCTGTTTATTCGCCAAGAATGGCACAGTGGAAATTGAAAAGTTTTAGACCAAAAACACCAAAAGAAGATATTAGATGATAAGAATGATATATTTAATGAATTTGCAATTAAATAAATTTACTCAATTAATTTTAAAAATAATAAATATGTATTTTAAAAGGCACTTTTAGAGGTATAATGTGGGGAATTGGACAGAACTTTTGCACTGGATATAAACAAAAGTTTTACTAAACTAACTAAGAATAAAAACTTGATTCACAGTAACTGTATAATCTGTTTATTCACCAGGAATGATACAGTGGGAGTTGAAAAGTTTCATACCAAAAACACCAAAAGAAGAAATGAGATGACAAGAATGATATATTTAATGAATTAGCAATTAAATACTTTTACTCGATTAGTTTTCAAAATAATAAGTATGTACTTTAAAAAGGCACAACTTTTGCACTAGATATAAACAAAAGTTTTGCAAAACTAGATAGTAAGACTGTGCCCCAGTTGGACTAAGGAGCAATTCAGACAGTCTGGGATGACTACGGGGGTATGGTATACGAGATATGTATAGCCATGACATACATTCATCTTAAGGGAAATATGCTAACAATGCTTGGACTGGAGTCCTAAACCATAAATAGTTATCTCCAAAAGTTGATTAAAATTGCAGAGCAACATGATATGTCTGGCAGAGCGTTTCAAAGGAAAACAATACACCATAGAGATTACACATTAAAATTGACCTACGGGGTGTGCCTATTAAATAATGAGACACGCTGCTACAGAAGAAGTGCGCATGCGTCAAACGCCAGCAACTAACAGCTGTTATTGTGAAGCTTCCTCTTTCGAATATAGTGCCTCTCGCTTCTGTAAACAAATCAGTACAGCCGTAGCCTTCGTTTGCATTAGAGTTGTTTTTTTGTTTCGCCGGAAAAATGTTGAGTGTAACAGTAGAGCAACGAATTGTTGTGAAATTTCATGTGAAACTTGGAAAAACCGCTACTGAAACTTATAATTTATTAAAAAAGTGTATGGCAATGAATTTTTATCGCGTGCACGTGTTTTTGAGTGGTTTAAGCGTTTTCAAGATGGCCGAGAAGACGTTCAAGATGATTCACGCCCGGGTCGCCCTTCCACGTCGAAAACGGATGACAATATCGAAAAAATCGGTAATCTGATTCGATCTGACCGTCAGTTAAGTATTCGTGCGATTGCTGAAACTGTACGAATTGATAAAGAATCCGTACGGCAAATATTACATAACAATTTTAACATGCAAAAAGTGTGTGCCAAAATGGTGCCTAAAATTCTCACATTTGAACAACTGGAAGCTCGCAAAAATGTTTGTACTGACACTTTGAATGCCATTGAAAATGTCCCAATCTTACTAGAAAGGATAATAACATGTAACGAATCATAGTTTTTTATGTATGCAATGGAAGAGCCCATCTTCACCGAGAGCCAAAAAAGCTCGAATGGGCAAATCAAAATTCAAAGCAATGTTGATTGTTTTTTTCGATATTCATGGGATTGTGAACCTTCACTGAGTTCCTGAAGGTCAAACGATTAATCAACATTACTACCTTCACATTCTAGCTGAACTCCGCGAAAGAATAAGGAAAAAGACCTGAATTGTGGACGGACAAGTCATGGGTTCTCCACCAAGACCATGCGCCGGCTCATTCCGCATTGTCTGTTGAGAGGTTTCTAGCCAAATTCAGCATCCCAGTGTTAGACCATCCGCCTTATTCGCCAGATCTTGTACCGTGTGACTTCTATCTGTTTCCTAAGGTGAAATCTGCATTAAAAGGAACAAGATTTGAATCTGTTGGAGCTGTGAAAGAGAAAACGGCATGCGTCCTGAAGGAGCTGACAGAAAAAGACTTCCAGCACTGTTTCGAACAATGGAAGGTTCGCATGGAGCGTTGTACATTGAAGGTGATAATAAGTAAAAATGTATGAAATAAAAATAAAATGTTTTACAGCGTCAGTCTCGTTATTTAATAGCCACACCCCGTAATCTAACATTTCCATGTAAGAATCTATTTCTAACACCATGAAATTGTTTTAATCCCAAAATACTCAAAAACATAAATTAAATAATAATAAAGTTGGATGAGGTCTATCTAATGACTATTACTGACCTTAAAGTTGTTTTTTAAACAATTCATGAATATTACTCTATTTCATGAGTGTGGAGAAATAGTTAAAGATGATTTAAGAAGACTATGGAAGTGATATAAATTTAAAAATTATGATAAATGCTTACAACATTCGTAGCACCAAGAACAACCCTAAGCTTCTGCTTCTGTCCTTCTTCAGACTGTGTAACTTCAGGCATATCCAACTTCTCACTTGTCAATTTTTCTGAAAAATAAATTAAAAATGAACAACTTTACAAAGAACAATATTCTTATATTTGTCTATAACCAATTAATATTTTGTAAGAGTCTTAGAAGCAATAAGGTTTATGAAACAGTAGGATTTGACGAGTGATGACAGGGGTACAAAAGAATTCATACCAGGCTTTCACCATTTCTTAAAAAGTGAATTTATATATGAGCAGGCCTGCTTTTAATATCTATTTAATAATGAGTTCAGAAAAATAGTTAACATTGGTGGAGGCATGTTAGATACTCACGGAGAGCGATTTTGGGAGAAGAAATTGTGTGTGAAGTTGTGGTGGAGACGAACAAATAATTTATGTTTGTAGAAGAAGTAAATGCCCCATCTACACATTCAAGGCATAAAACATAGAAAGACGTCAAGGTAGCAGAATTTTCTAAATACATTTTAATTACATTATTATGAGTCAAGTAGTGAAATTATATGAGTATTGGTCAGAGATAAATTCATTGAGTGCATATATTTTGGAACATAAATTTTGCAACTGCTACTTCCTACTTGTGCGATAACAAAGCAGGATTCTTGATTTTAATGTGTTTTATTGTGCAACAGCAACGACAAGAAAAAATACCAAGTGATACAAGAAATAATTTTTTTATTTGTCAGACCTTTGTGCCTACAAAGTCATGTTATCCATTAATAAAGGATGAAGCAAATCCCATTCTCCAAATTTCACCTTGTGATTTCGGTTAAAAATTTGGTTTCGATGTTCCTCCAACAATTTTTTTTTCACCCAGAACCAGCAGCAAAGAGGTTGAGGAGGGGATCATTGGCCGACAGGTACCTGGGAAATGTGATCAAAATGTTTTTCATGATTGTGTTGTATCTAAGAAGAGTGAATGGAAAAATGGAAGAGATCAATGTTAAAATGTATAATGAAAATATTATTTCATATTTAACAAAAAGTGGAAATACAAGGAGTAAAAATAAGTAGAAAAATGGACTGAAAAATACTATTAAAAGTAAAACAATTTTTTGGGACAAACATCTTCATCTATTCTTTGATAATTATAAAACTATTCACCATATATTATTTCCACCAATGTCTTATACAGTGTTTGTTCATTACTGTAGATCTGGGGAAGAATAACCAAAGCTGTTAGCATCAAAAATACAAAAGCTTTCTTCTGTAGCTGACACAAGTATTCTCTACATCCTATATCTATTCTTATTATTCTAAATATCATGTTGAAGTAACATAATGGCAACAATTAATAAGCATATGTCTTTCTCATTGAATATAGCAAACTAATAAGCCTTTACAGAATAAAAAGAATGATAATAATTAAAGTGTGTGACACCACACTAAGTTTCGTGAAGGCAACTCACCAAACAGCTTCTGGAGCACTTGCCCATCGTATAAATCAGCTTCAAGATCTTTGACAATTATCCTTTGGTTAGCGAGTTCATCATTTATCCAGTCGATAAGAATCTGAATGAGTTGCTTGAGCCTCGGGTCCTTGTAGGAGTCCGGGTGGATGATTGACATCTCCTCAAGCTCATCTATCCCAACACAAACAATTAAGATAAAAACTCAAGAAAACTGTGTTATTACAGTAACAATTCTAGCTGATGTGAACTCATGTGCTAGTGGTTTAGCTAAAGATGTAATATTATCTAGAATTATATGGCTTGGTTATCTAATCTCACAATCTATTCTCTATTTCTCTAGTTGCTGGAAGCTAGTTAACAGAAATTAGCATACAAGCTGGACAGGAGTTGTTCAGGAACTTGGTTACTCAAAGTAAAACATTGATGAGTGTAAGTAAGGGGTTTACTGAAAGCTAAAAACAAAAAAAAAATACCAATAGCTCGCTTAATATTGCCGATTAAAAAAAAAAAAAGAAAAACATTTATAGGAAATTATATTTGAAAAAATATTGGTCTATAATGTTTTGAGATCTAACTCATAACAACAGACGTACCTTGAATTTTCTATTATCATAAAACTTTTAAGACTGTTTGTCAACTAGATAGAATTGATCGATATTTGAAGATATTTTAAAAACCACATACAACCTAATAGCTGATTTCCCACATGGGCCAAATTTGTTGACTGAAAACTATTATTGGATAAAATAGAAAAATACTAAGACTGCTAAATGCAGGCAAATATTAAAGAAAAAAATGTAAATTATCCAAAAAGCTTTACTTTTAGCAGATAATATCACATTATTAATATAGAGTCCAATCTGTATCTAGACAGACACATTAAACCCTTTTGAATTAATGTTTTTTAAGTAGATTTTTTTCGTTTTAAAAGACAGTCATTCTTTCATACTCACTTTTAATTTTAAAATCTAAAAAATCTTGGTGTATTCAAATATGAATCAAATTCATTTATTCTCCAAAACTAAATATTCGAAAGATTTTAAAACAAAACAGTCAAACTAATGCCATTGCAAAAAAAAAGTATACTAAAATACATCTAGAAAGACATCAAACCTAAATATATAAAGTGAATCAGAAAAATGTGTCATAGAAGTAAAGATTCCTTTTATGAATGTCACAAAAATCTCAAAATAACTTTTTGTGTGTACAAATTTGTTTCTTAAAAATTGAATAAAGAATATTACATATTTAAATAATATGCAATAATAATTTTTGTTGATTATAACAAGAAAAAAATAAAGCAATTTTATTCCTCCTCTTCAGATATGCCATGGTTGACATGTGTTGTATCTGACATAGATTGAATCATCATCTGTTATTTTGACAACAAGCTCTATTATTGAAAAGAACAACAAACACAAATATTGCCAATCACCTCTCTATAGCATTGACTCAGTGTATTAATTATTTTAATAAGTAAATCAAACTGAATTGAGGTTTTCTTTTTATTAGAAGGGGACGTAAATTATGCCCTGAAGTGAAGATTTTAGGCAATCCTACTCCATGGTCAAAGAATATAAGGTACCTTGGAGTAAAGTTGGGCTCTTAAACTTATATACACGAACCATATTAACTCGGCCAGCCAATCCATATGAAACTGATTCTACATTTTCCACAACTTAATCTTGTTATAATTGCTATACTTCACACACTTCATTCTCACTTTTCATGGATTGGCCCTATTGGGAAATTGGAGTCTTTGTTTTCTGTTACAAATAGAAATTCAGGGTTAAGCACAATTAATAACAAACAAATTTTTTTACTTATAAATTATGCCTCTCTTATTGTATGAATGTCCAGTTTGATCTATGCGAAACAAACAAGAGGAAATTACAAGTGATGAAAATAAATGATTAAAGTTTATTGTTTCTTTTCCTTGATTGACTCCTGTCATATATACACATGAAGTCACTGATATTCCAACAATCAGTGAGTACATAACAAAAGTTACTAAACACTTTTTCAATTCTTTTTGCAATAGTAAATATCATCAAATTGTTGATATAGTTAATTGTAATTTTAGCAGCTTAGATTATAAGCGATATAAGTACAGGCAGATTAATAATATAACTATTCGTGTTTTTTTATTTAGGGTTTTTCTTTTTGTTTTATCTAGTTACATTTGTCATTAAACATAAGTGTACCTATAGATAATTTAGAGTAGTTATAAAAGCTATGGCTTAGAAACTTGTATCACACTAATTGTAAATTTGTCAATATCTATGGATAGCAAAGTTGTTTTAATCTAACAACAAAAATTGAAAATCAAGTCTCTTTGACTTGCTTAGAATCATTTATAATAAAATATAAATGTTGTACTGACGAGGAAATGGTGTGGGCTGCTGGAACATATCCATGACTGACTCAACGCCTTTATCTCTAGCAAACAGGAGATAGAGATAAGGGCCCTCCAATCAGCCAATCACATTCCCCCAACAGCCTCTCAATCATAGCTATTTGATTGAACGTGCGATTTATTTATTACCCAGTGAGTAAATCTCCGGAGGGAAGTCCCCATTTGACGGGCTGCCAGGTGAGTCTATCGCCTTTTTACCTTCCTCTTCTACTTCCTGAGCTGAAAAAAAAAAAAAGTTATAATTACTCAATCAATAAATAATTTAGTACTAAGTAAAATAGGTGGAATAAATTTATTTGATAAATTTCAAATATGAATCAATTCATCCACCAAACGAAATAAATTGGATTTTGAAATACCAAAAATATTTATAATTTTTCAGTTTGACTATATAACTTCTGAAAAAATAAAAATAGTAATAAAAGCAGCAAAGTTTACAGAGAAAATAAAAACAATTATTCTTGATTAATAAAACTAAAATTCCAGGTTTGAATTTTTATTTTTAAAAACTCTAGATTAAGCAACCACAAATTTCGCAAAGCATTCTGTGACAGCATTCAACTACATTAGAAGGACTAAGAAACAATACAATTCTAAACCTAAAAATTTTGTAATGCTATTATGCACAGAAATTGCAAAAATCAGTGTCTTTTATGGTTCATTATTTTAGCAATATTAAGGACACAATTCTCTGCCCCTAAAAAAAAATTAATTAAATTATTTTTTTTTTAAATTTCAGAACAATGTATTAATTCATTGAGAAATTTATCACATTCTTTTCACAGCCCCCAAAAAGCTCAACATTTCAAAATTGCATTAATATATTTTAATTATAGCTTTATCTTTCTTTGGGGGTATTAAAAATGTTTAACATTGATGAAACTCTTTTAATCGCTGTAGATTTGTAATGAAAATTTGATGGGAATATGTTCACGACAAGAAATTATTTATTCTTGTAGGATTGAGAACTAACAAAATTAAGTTATGAAATTTTTGTTTGGCATCCTGTTTAAATAATTTTGAGTAACATTTTAAGAGTATACTAACAGCAAATATTTTTGATTCGCATGCAATAAGGCATACAAGAAATGCACTGAAAACATAAGATTCATCTACAACATTTGTTACAGAGATTACTTAACAATTTCATCATTTGACTATGTAATCAAAAATCATTGGTATGCAAATTGTGTACTAGAGTTTAAAATATGGTAGTAATTAGTTCTGGAAGAAGTAAATAGTAGGCATCAAAGCAGAAGAAGAAACATTACATAGATATCTTGTCTACGTGAACAATGGCGTCGGGTCATATTTCTTACTCCTCAGAATTTCTTCATAATTTTGATATAGCAATAATTTATATATATATACTAGCTCAGATACCCGGCTTCGCCCGGGGATTGATTTGAGGCTGAATGGTGATGGTATTTTTTTTAGCAAGGCTTTACTTTGCACAATATTTTAACATTTACCCGACCAAGTATTTAGGGTTAATACCCGTTGTTGGCATTTGTAAATAATGAAATTAATTTTTTGTGTTAGTCATCACTGTCCTCCAAATTGTCATATTTCCCGTCTACTGTGTATTATGCATAGATTTCAGTTATTAAGGACAAAATATTAACATAGATTTGAATTAATTTTTCCAGGTGAAGTACCTCATAGTTCAAATTGGAATGAATTGTTGAGCATATCAATATTTCTACGGAAATTACTTGCTCCACACATTGTTCCTGGAGAAATGTAAAAAACAAAAGTTAATCTAACTAACAAAGTAAACAACTTTTGTTATGTGCATGTTTGTCGAAAAAACAAATAGACAATGAAATATCGCGAATTTTTATTTCAGGCCTCCCTTATAACCCCCACTCCCTTTCTAACCTTAAAATTTTAATATAGCTTATAATCATGGAATAATTAATGCTAATTGACATACCGAGTTTTTTTAAGTTCGGTTTAATCGTTAGCACCCAATGAAATAGTTGACTCCCGCTTTAGTTTATAGTGTATATCTCGTTTATACTTTGTTATAAGACAAAAATGAATATCACAAAAGTTACTCTAAATAACAAAATAAACAACTTTTGTTATGTTCATATTTGCCGAAAAACGAATAGAAAACGAAATACCGCTATTTTTAAATTCAGGCCTCCCTTACAACCCCCACTCCTGCCCGTCCCTAGAAATGTTGGTATGGCTTGTTATAATGAAAGCATTAGTGCTAATACACATACCGAGTTTTATTTATTTCGGTTGGATTTTTGTCCCAAATAAAATTGTTCACTTCCGCTATAGGTTTTAGCGTATATCATCTCGTTTATAATTCGGTATTCGAAAAAAGTATATATAACAAAGGTTACTCTAAATAACAAAATAAACAACTTTTGTTATGATCATATTCGCCAAAAAACGAATAGAAAACGAAATACCGCTATTTTTAAATTCAGGCTTCCCTTATAACCCCCACTCCTCTTCGTCTCAGAGGATATTAATATAGCCTAAAGTCTAAGTTGGGTTAGTAGTAATATACATACCAAGTTTCATAAAATTCGGTTCAGCCGTTTTTGTGTGAAAAGGTAACAAACAAACACACACGAAAGAAACAAAATGCAGTTATGGTGTCTATGACATGTGAAACGAAAAGTTATCGTGAAAATTCGTGAAAAAAATCAATGTACAGACAGAGGTTACAATTTTATATATATATATATATATATATATATATATATATATATATATATATAGATAAACGGCCACAATATGTTATGAAATAAAATGAAACTTAGCTCAATTTTATAATATTTATATACCTCTCTAGAATAAGAACAAAATATTTGGAGACAATCCAAGTTGTGTTCATATCCCCTATTGTTATTTCATATTGATTAAAAGCTTTCCATTGACTCTTTTATTATTGCTCTATTACTTACAACTCAGTGTCTATTTTCAGTAAATTAGTCTGAAGCATTTTCTATAATGTTTTGTTTCAAAAAGATTCCAAAATCATTGATCAAAATAGAACCTGTATCTTGAGGATGTTTCCTACCGAAGACAATTCAATTCAATTAATTTTAACGAGAAATATTAGTGTAATTTTCTCTACTAATATAGTCTAAACTAAAATGAATAAAACTAAGTTTATCCAATTCATTATTAAAAATAATGTTTTTTTTTCTAAGCACTGGGAGCATATTTGTTTCTAGTAATGCCTAAGGAAAGCTTTTGTGGAACATTCCACGTTTTCAAAAATTTGAATAACATTTTTATCGATGCACAAGCTGCTGGAGCTGAAAGCCGAGGCACGGCAGTACCCAACACAGACAATGCCCAGAGTGGAAGTTTACGCCATCATAAATTCCATATTGTTATTTAAAATAAATCAGAATAGATATTAACTATTTTAAAAAATATATTGTATTTTTACTTTTTTATTTTAGAACTGATTTCACATGTTATCGATGTTTTTTTAGGTGCACTAAAAACGGATTTGAGACTCCACTGGAACACTAAGATGTAAATACATAATTGATACTGCAAATATATTGCAATAGATTGTTTTGAGCAACGAATTTTTGCTCCCATGGGGATGTGGAATAATCAACAACTGTTCCATTAAGGTGAATAAGAATAATAGTTAATAATGATTCACTAAGGAAATATGTCAGATTTTGGTATACATATAAATTCTGAATAATTTACTTCCAACAAATTATTTAATAGTGCAATGACTTATAGACGAAATGCTGAGAAATGTAAAGCGTCTATAAAAATACAACTCTAAGGTTTGTCTGAAATTCCATTTAAATCGGGTGAGGATAAGTGTTGTTAATGTTTCATGTTGTTCTGACAAAGGATTTCAATAAACTTTATGTAACTTTAACAAAGACTATATGAGAATTTGATATTCCAGCCCGATGTAGGGGATTACGTTCAAATCAAAACATATATTCGTCAATATTTTTGTTACTACTGTTCTAATTCTAATGTTAGCAATTTTGTGAGGTGTGCGAGATATGTCCATACATATCTATAGATGTCAAACAGAAACTAGTCAAAATGGGTCCAGGGAGGGTTAAAATGGATAATTCTGTTGAAATCTGAAAACCAAACATTTCCATGATTATAATTCCTTTACTTTGTACAAGGAAGTAAAAATGAAAGCCATATAATACACTTTGCACTACTTAGATATGATATGGACAAAATTAAAACAACTATATGAGATTGACTGAACAGAAATGAGAATTTTTTCATATTATATTGAAAGTACAGGATACTGTCAATATAAAAACTTCACTAGTATAATTTTTGAAAATTGGAGGAATACTACAGATTTTTAGTTTACTAATTAAAACATAAAATCCTCTGAATTTGAGAGTTTTGTTTCAAGCATTATCTAATCAAATAAAATATTACAAAGAGCCTTTTATAAGACTACAAGGAATAAAGAGAAAGTGAAACTTGTAGTATATAATTCATTCTAAACAAGACAGATTCATTACACACATTAATTTCTGTCTACGACCTACTGGAATAAAGTGTATAAACACCAGAGACTTTCATTTCTCCTTCAAAGAAACCTCCTTAAATACAATGAAAGTAAAATGAGAAACTCCTATACACATTTCTTAATGGAATAGTAAATTATGTGAAGGCGAAAAGTTATACACTGTCTTTTAAGAAATATGTGCAGCGATAATAAATTAAGAAACAAAATTAATTAACGTTGTACGAGAAGAGCTGAGGCAAATTCAAAATTAGTAATTAATTTTAATTGAGAAAACCAATTTAAAATTTTCATGTCAGACAAAAGAGCACAATAGAACAAATACTTTATGCTTATGAAAGGATATTTGGCAGTTGAAGAGAAAAGGTGAGGGTGAGGTGAAAGTGGACACAGTGGCCTACAGATCTTTCTAAACTAAAAATAAATAAATAAAAAATAATAACTCATAACTTTTATTTTTTAAATGAATTTAAACTCACTTTTTCTTCAAATACTCGTATTACCAATCTATATCACTGATCGTAAAAGCTATAAAACGTATTCATTAATAATAAAATCGACCAATAACAACAAAGACAAGAATAGAGTGTCAATACATTTAATCTTTTAACTTTTTTCAATAAAAATAATAAAGGCTCTAATTTGTGCAGCCCATCTGTGAATTTATTTAATAGTACTAACCATTAATGTTTAACATCTGTACGTGGGTCTATAGATATAGTTTTACAATATTATAACTGTGTAATGATCATGTTTGAAATTATTAAGTGAAAATATTTGGCAAATTTCAAATAGTTTTAATTATGGAATTAGATTTCTAAGAACTTTTAGTTATACAATTCAAAATGATGTAGTTTGCCTAAAATCCTTTCTCATGAAATGAAATATTTCATTATGAAAAACATTTAATTTTATTTTGAGATAAAACAATGCCAATCATAACTGTGCGCTGAAAACAAAGCAATAAATATTGTGCTATGGGGTTGGGCACCTAATAAATGGATTTTTTTATGAGTGCCGCCTCTGATAATGAAAAGCACTCAACTAATATAAAGATATTCAGGATTCAAATAAATCATTTTTTCTGGTTTTTACTTTAAAAACAGGCTATTATATATTGAATAAGATATTAAATTTAATAAACTTTCACATACTCAAAAAGGATACTGTATTCAACGCTCATATAAACTAGTCATAATAATAACCCAGATGGTTAATAATAGCAAAAAAAAAACACAATTGATATATTTAGAATGTTTGCAAAGAGAACTATAAAAGGAAAAAAATTAATTCTTTAAACAAAACTTAAAATTTCATCTCTCTGACCCCCCCCCCACCACTGGTCGACGCTAACGAACTTGATTTTTCTTTTTACATAAAAAGACTAAACAATAATTGAGAACGCTACACCGGTAATAGACAAATAAATAAATAAATTATATATATATATATATATATATATATATATATATATATAGACACAGTTTTGAACTGACTTCATTTTCGTCATGTCCTAGTCTGTAGGATCGATGGACACTTGAAGAAAAATTTCGAAAATCGCGTCAAGAAAACGAACTCAATAGCTGATTTCCCTTAATGGAAATTTTCTAAAATGCAAATATGTCAGTTAATAATCAAAATAGTGAAACAACGTTTATAGAACATTACATTTGCAATAAGATTAGTTCTATACAATTCCTCGATCGACGCATCATAATAAGGAGAGTAGAGCGTCGATAATCCGGACTAATAAATGTCAGACCACATCCGTATTTTCGAAAGATCCGGATTTTTGAACATCGATATAAAAACATCGTTTTAAGAACAATTTAATACTACATATAGTGAAAGGAGCATAAAAATCGTTAAATATATTTATGCATATAGTTTATTAAATAATATGTAACTAAAAATATGTATATATGTACTTCATATTAAAATAAACGTTAGAATTTAAAATTTATCTAAAAATAGTTGTACAAACAGATACATATGTCAAAAAAAATCATATATGTATATGTATACACAAATAAACAAAAACTCACATGAATGGTTGGGGGTTTATTTCAGTGGAAACAGACAGGAAATAACATTATAAGGAAGCAGGCCGGTTTTGGTTTCTCGGAACGAACTTACATACTGAAAAATTTGGTTCTAGGAATTACATGCAGTCTCCTTCCTGATATTTTTCTAGACGATAATTCAATTCTTTCCCGGGCTTCAGAAACTTCAGTTTGGCTTGTCTCGTGTGCATTGCGTATCGCTAATAGGCACAAACCATATATTTTTTTTTTTTTTAAATCTCTGGAATAAGTCCGGATTTTTGACGTTCCGGATTATTGACGTCCGGATTATCGACGCTCTACTGTATTTCGAATTTTCTGTGAAATCAGCTTAGAAGAGCGAGAAGGAACTCTTCATGGAAAATTACGTTAACAGATTCCAAAGCGCGATCTCTTATCACTTTCAAGAAATAACATATATCCCTAAATAGAAAGGAAATACTACTTGGAACAATGAAAAACTAAATTAAATGGAAACTTCCAAGTAAGGCGATATGAGTTTAAACGTACGGAATATTTACTTATGGAGATCTAATTCTGAATTCGCCAATTATTATCAATGAGGGATAACAACAAATATTAACTAAATCAAATCATAAAGTATTAAAGAGCCTGAAGAAAATAGCAACGTCAAAAGATGTTAATCTCCTAAGACATATTGAATTGCCCAACTGCAATAATTCAAATCAATATGAAACAAAAAAATGTTATCTTGATAAATTAAGTGTAAGCTATAAATTAAACAGTCAAATCTTGTTTCTTAATTTGTATCATTTCACCACTTATAATAAATATTAAATATTTTAGATATAGCATTTAAACAATATTTGAGTACTCCACTTGGTACTGAATAAATTTTAATATAAGTGTATGGGGAAATTAAAACCGTATTCATTTCATCACAATTAAACTTATCTTTCAATAATTAAGTATTTCCATATTTGCCCTACTTTCTTGAGGCTTAAAGTAGATCTTTTTAAGTTCAGAGTGCTATCACTAGCATAAAAATTGTAATAAATACTAACGGTATTACATAATATATATTCTGTCAACAATCTCTATCCCATCATTCTCAAAATCACAAAAATAAAAAGAATTATACATAATATGAATAGCGTATGATAATCAAAATAAGCGTTAAGTTGGCTATAGCATCCATACAAATCAGAAGTAACTAGGTTCAAATACTAAACAAGACAATATTTTTGACATACAATTCAAATATTAAAAATTGAAAATAAAAGTCATAGCAGATAAAATTATCATGAGTCATTTTAGTTTATTTTGAGGATGTTATATTCAAAATTGAGAATTTTTTCTGTGATGGAGTATTAATTTAATATTATAAAAATATGTTTCAATTATTACGAGTTATAGTATGTACATATTCGTTTAAGCCATATACCATGGTTTATGGTACTCAAATAAATATTAACCAGGGAGTGGATAGAGGTTCATACTATCTTGATAGTTTTCGACAACAAAACCCTACAATTTGAACAGGTTCTACTCTCCAAAGCAATAATCTTTTGAAATGAAAAAAATAAATATATTTGACTTATTCAGTAACAGCTCAATCCATTTTTAGAAATGAAGATACTAAAAGCATTATGCCTTTCTCAATTGCTTGCTTAATTTATTTCTCGTGTTAAAGGCCTGCAGCTTCTGAATTCTCAAGCACACACTAGCAATACCCTATCATCTGTCAGTCTAAACATATTACTAAGAGTTGGGCTCCCTGCAATTTTTACCAAGAGGGAAGTCATACAGAAAGTATGAGCAAAATACTGCATGTAATTCTGATGCTCTTCCCTTGTGCATTTCATGAAAAATAATGGCCACAGATATACTATAATGCTCTAGATAAATAAATCTAAAAATGATGTGAAACAATAAACAAAACAGGATAAAATTCCTCTATGTTCACAAGAAAAGTTTGATGCTACTCAATTAAATAATGGATCTGTTTTTCTTCAATAACTTACTCAATCTACAAAATATTCTCGGTGAAAGTGTAGTTTAGTCCCCCCCTTGGTGGTGAACTTAAAATGACGTCCATGGCCATTTTGTTTTTCTAACTTTATCTTTTTTAACACTTTAGACTTTAGTGACCGCATTCAAAAATTTCCAAAATACGCCATCAGCGGTTTTAACCGAGGGTGGGGATTTTAAGTTTAACTTAATATTTTTTTAACTCGCCTAATTTGTTGGATCCTTAGACGGTGATGAAACAAGTTGGCGTACGGGTGGGACTAAACTACACTTTAGCCAATATTCTCTTCCAAAGGATGTGTCATAATTGTTGAGGTTTTCTGATACAGAAACGATACTCCAATGAGAATGAGTATTTCTCAGTGGAGATGCACTAAAGAAGCTTTCAACATGTCAAATTCATTCAATGGAAGCTGCAGAAAAAATCTTTTTCCTAAGTGATTGTGGATATATCTAGTATATCTTGCCAATGCCAAGAGTGTTCAAATAAATGAGTTTCGAAATATGGTTTTATTTAACCGTATGGCAGAAGGTCGACAAAAAAGAAAAACACCAAATGATTATTTAAATCTCTTTTATATCTGAAGTAATGTTTTTTCAATTATAATTTTCTCCATTAGCCTAATTCTCATTAGTGAGAATCAATATTTTATATTCATTGGTGTATCAATCTAAATCAGCTGACTTAACCTGCCATACGTTTTAAGCCATTCTCAGATCGGCAGAGCTAGTAGAAGGCCCTATTAATAAAGTCATTATATAGCGTTCTCTTTTTTTTTTTTCTTCTCTGAGGGGTCATGTGGATGCATAACTAGTTGAGAAATAAAAATGATTTTAATAATCATTTGATGCTTATCTTATTTGTTGACGTTCTGCAATACAATTGGTTAAGTGAATTTATTTACAATATTTATTTGTTTAATGTTTGAAACTAAAGAGAAATTAGTTAATAACTTTGCAGACGTGAATGAACAATTTTACCTTATAGTACCATTGGCATGGTAAACCCAATTTTGCTATGACTAATTCAATAAAATGATTTTTTAATCGAATATTCTACTCAAACAGAAAGTTTCATGACATAAACAATCCAATTTAGGGAATAATTTTTTTTTCTTTCTACATAGGGTAAATAATATTTTGTTTTTCAAGCAGTAAAAATGACAATGATGCTCTCTGAATTGGAACAGATGAAATTATGAAGGTTTAGCAAGAAGCCACTTCCATATCATGTAATATGGACTTCAATATTTAAACTATAAATTAATAAAGTAAATAGCAAGCTAACAATTAGTAAAAACAGTAAATTTACTGTATCAAAATTCCTGTCCTCAAATAAATAAGAAATGAACCGTTATCAACAACTGTAAGAAATATAGGACATTTGAGAAACATATGAAGATAATGAGAAGTCCAAACACAATTCTAATAATACAAACTCAATAAATATTATGTCAGTAATTTGGAAAAACATTGTATATAAGAGTTCACCATATAAGGTAAAGCACTGTCAATGTCAACAACTGGGTCTGTCTTCCAAAGAAATAATAAATGTTCAAATTGTGGAGTAAATTTTTCAAGTACAAATACCTTCTCTTATCCTTTTCTTCCTCCCTAATGTGCCAATTTTTTCCCAGAACTTTTCCTCCTCTTTTTTGATAGTGACAGGTCTAGGTGACTTAGGCCTGGGTGAAGCCATTTTCAAAACTGACTCATTAGTGACCTAAACTGTTATAAAAGTATTCTAACGTTAAATGTTTATAAATAACCCAAAAATTGGGGATATTTTCTTAAATTATATATCAATAAGGAGTAATATTTTAAAACATCAAAGTAAATGAAGAAAAGAGTGCTTGATACAGAGAAATTTACTATTGAGGGGGGGGGATATTGCGTTAAAAAAATTTGAAGATACTTTTGGCCCTTGAGGGATAAATATTTTTAACAAAATTATGAAAAATATTGCGAGGAATAAGCTTCACAAACTTAACTACTGGATAAAAATTACTATGTTAGATAAGGTTATCACTGCGCCCATACTTTTAACCGTAAAAAAAAATATCAACCATCAGATTGGATGGCGGCATTCTAATTTTCAGTTCAAGAAACAGTGTGTTTTCTACAAACCCCTCTTAGCGCTCAAGCAGCATATTTTATCTAACCATCGACAAACTCAATATTTAATTGAGCGTATTTCACTTCAGTAAATGTATCTGGCTTAGTCTTCAAATTCTGTTTATTGAAGAGTTTTTTACTAATAGAGAACAAGGAAGTTCAGTGTCAGATGTGTACCCTGTTTTTCCAGTGCTTAATATTCAGCATTGAGATACATACTGCCTTACATTGTTACAAGTGTGAGCAGATTGAACGAATTAGTGATCTGATGCGGAAAAAGAATCTCAAAATAAAGCAAACTTTCACAATCTGAACACAACAACGGTTTCTGGATACAACGTCATGGTCATTTATACATAACTGGGGATCGATTTTGTCTCACAATATTTTCGCGAGTACGCTCTTCAGAGTGTGCGCAACTTGTGTTTGGAGCTTGCAGTTGGTCATAATTGCCAAATAAAATGTAAATAGATGTTTTTGGATTTCGAGAATGAAAGTTTCATCTGACTCCAGTAAACTACAACTTCCTACGGAAGTTGCTTTTGCCTTAAGCGGCTCCTAGACGGTCAATATTATTGTGCAATGTGGGTTGCACAATGTTTTGACGGCGGCCCCTAGACGTTCAATATTATTGTACAATATTGTGGTTTGTGCAAAAAGTTGTACCATATGGAGGCGATATTGAAGGTTGTGCAATATATGGCACAATCGCGAGCATAGACGTACAACCACATTGTGCAAACAGTCCCCGGCAGAATTTCATGAAGTCATGATGTTGAATGAAAGTGAATTGTGTTGCGTGATAATTGCTGTGGCCGCAAGTGCAAAAAACAAAAAGAACAAAAAGGGCTCGCAGAAAGGTAGAAAATGGGCTAAACAGTGGTTTCTTGATAGGGAGAAGTACACTCACGAAAAGTTACTCAATGAACTGAGAGTAATTGAACCTAATGATTTCCGCAACTTTTTACGGATGGACGGAGAATTATTTGATGAACTCCTCGCTTTGGTTACTCCTGAAATCGGGAAAAGGAACACTATCATGCGCGATGCAATTCCTGCAAGTCAAAGGTTGTCCATAACCCTACGATATCTCGCAACTGGGAATAGTTTTGAAGACCTGAAGTTTTTAACTGCTGTTTCACCTCAGTCAATAGGTCACATTGTTATGGAAACGTGCACTGCTCTGATCAACTGCCTCAAGGAATACATTAAGGTAAGTACATTTTTCATTTGAAATCATTGTATTTAAACATTCAAAATATTGTCATACATTGGCTAGAACAAGAATTATCAGTATACAGAACTTATACCTATGTACATGAATTTGGAAAATAACTTCTTTACTGATAATTAGCAAAGAATGCACCTGCACTGGGCGTGGAGGGGTCTGCTGATTCGTACTGACCGAATGAAGGTGTATTGAGGGATAATGAAGGGAGGGACTGAACACTGTATGGTGTGGATACACGTGAGATGTTAATTTCCACTGAATTACGATGTAAGGTCCCCATTTGTCCCTCAAATAAAATATCACTGATGGCCTTCTTCGCAAACAACTGTTGTTGTGGATCCATTTTGCGGAGCTCGACTGCCCAAGCTGCAGCAATTTTGTCGCTGTCGTCTTGTGGTTGTTGAAGGCGTTTGGAAGCCAATTTCACCAATTCCTCAGTGGGATCTGGAGCTTTTCTTTTCCTGGGCATGTGAC
Organism: Riptortus pedestris; assembly: GCA_019009955.1. NCBI lineage: Eukaryota > Metazoa > Arthropoda > Insecta > Hemiptera > Alydidae > Riptortus > Riptortus pedestris. The sequence goes on along the minus strand of CM032230.1, from coordinate 10,903,274 downwards.
GAGGTTCATCATTTGCCTGAGGAGGAAAAGAAAAAAACTAAATTAAGTTATGCAGTATTACCATTCAAGCGAGTTTTCAAAGCATTATCGATTTGTAACTTCAGATGTGGATGCTCCTATAGGGTCACGGGTTGACACTTTTTCAACAAGTGTGGAGTACGGATGAAGATTTGTGGGAGTATTATGTTTCATTAGAAAGAGGAAACAGTCACGCACATTTTCATGAAAGAAAAAAGCTGTTAACATCATTGGGTGTCGAGTTATTTGCAGTAAAACTGAAATGTCTCTTGTGTGTCAATGAACAACCAGAGGGTTCATAGTTGACGCAGAGGGAGTTGTTAGTTGACACATTACAGATTCAATGACGAAAATTATTTTCCAAGATACAAATTACAAAACCAATAATATTTGAAGTCGTTTGCTACCACATGTCACACATATGTGACGTCATCTCAATGTAGATAACAGTGTAGGCCTACTACGAACTAATCGTGGTGGTAGTTCTCTGTAGGATAAAATAAATAGGACGGACCTCGACGGAGATCACACATCACGATGTGTGATCTCTGTCGACATGGTTCCTAATTGTATTACGTTACGTGATTCAGATGTGTCAACGTGGTCTGCTAATAATTTGGTGAAATTGTCCGTCAACGATGTGTGTAATAAATTTGGTGTAGACATTGAAAATGATCGCCGCAATCGTTTTTTCTGGAAAATACAATTAGATAAACGAGTTATGGTAACGGATGAACTTTTGATATGGTTGGGTTATACTGCTGATAGATACTGTAATCGTAAACAGGCATTTTTACAACTTCTCAAGAAAAATACACAATTACATACTACCCTTAATACAAATGCGACACATCTTCGATGTGAAGTACGAGGTAATCGAATTTGTCAACTAACAACTTGTGTCAACTATCAACCCACGACCGTACTAATTTAGCTACTACACCCTGTTGCCCAATCGCTACAGCATTTTCATCATTCACCTATTTTTCTCTACATTTTGCTGAAAATTGGTAATTTTCTGTAGCTCTTATCAAGTTGTTTTTCCTTGTTGCAGGTACCAAGTACAGAAGAAGAATGGAAACAAATTGCACTGGATTTCTACAATCTGTGGAATTTTCCCAATTGTCTGGGTGCAATCGATGGCAAACATGTCGCAATAAAGAAGCCCGACAATTCTGGATCTCTGTATTTCAATTATAAAAAATTCTTCAGCATTGTCATGATGGCAGTGTCCAATGCCAACTATGAGTTCATGATGGTTGACGTAGGAATAAATGGGAGAATATCTGACGGTGGTGTAATCAGTTACACGAAATTCGGGCAAGCGCTTGCTGATAATACATTGAGAATTCCGGAGCGAACACAACTGCCGAATAGTCAGAAAATATTGCCATTCGTTTTTTTGGGCGATGATGCCTTTGGGATGACAGCAAATTTGATGAAACCCTACCCCCAAGCAGCATTAAATGTGGAGAGGAGAATTTTCAATTATCGACTGAGTCGTGCTCGTCGTGTGATCGAAAATACCTTTGGGATTTTGGTAAGCCGATTTGGTGTATTACAGAAGCCAATAGCACTTTCTCCAGAAAAGGCTCGAACAGTTGCCTTGGCATGTTGTTATTTACACAACTATTTACGCAAACGCCAATCACGAGCTTATGTCACTATGAATCTCGTTGACAGTGAGGATTTGCAGGCAGGCGTTGTCACAAACGGATCGTGGAGGGATGTTGTAAATGAGATAACATCACTTCCTCCAAACCCTTCCTCCAGAAACGCAACACATAATGCTAAAGTAGTCAGAGATACCTATTCTGATTTCTTCAACAATGAAGGCCAGGTTTCATGGCAATGGAAAATTGTAGGCGCAACAGACTGAACTAATACTTACCTAACAATAATACTAATTACTAAAACACAGTAAAATAACTATTATGTTAACTAATAAGTTGATATTATGTAATGAAAGAAATAATATTAATTTATGTAGGATAATTATACTTCTATAGAAATTTAATAAAATGGAGAACTCACTGTGCGGACGCTTGTTTCATTTGCATCGCCACGATCCTCGTTGTTGTCAACCGTATCAGTAATATCCTCAGATATGTCCATCGTGTTTATTGACGCACTGGGTGTTTCTTGACTTTGAAGGAATCTCATTTCCTCAAAATACCACAACGAAGGTTCAACATCCTCTGCACCTGCACCACTCTTCTCTGCATCGCGAATCCGTTTCAATTCTTTCCGGAAGTTTGTACGCAAAGAATTTATTTTCTTAACCACTTCCTGTTTCTCAGCATCCGGGTGTTTTTCACGGTATTTTTCTATTAACACGTCATACTGCTCCCCCTTTTTCGCCCGATTACTATAGCCTTTGGACTTGACATCCCACAGAGCCGGAAGACCACGATACACTTCTATAAATTCACAAATAAATTGTTTTTCCGCTTTCTTGTCACCCATGATAAGGCCTATAATGAGACGACTTGTTGAAACGACCGCTGCTTGAGACCAACTGACGGTATATTGCGCAATACTGCCAACAGACGACGCAATATTTTTCAGGTTGTACAATATATTTTCAACTTTTCATCAATCACACAATATATTGTGCAACCTTTCAATATCGTCTACACACGCTCAGTTAAATTGCACAACCCGGAATATTGCACAATAATATTGACCGTCTATGGGCCGCTTTAAGCATGGGCGTAATTACTACTTTTTCTCTATTTGCCACGAACTTTTCAGAAATAAATAAATGAATGAAAAAGAAAAATATCTGAACTTTGAATTAGCAAAATTGCCCTTAAGAGATGAAAGGTCTTGATTGAATTTGTTCCATTCAAACACCTTCATAAATCCATTTTCAGAGAATTTTGACATTAATAACTGTGCTTTATAATCACAATAAGAATAATTTTAGTCCATGTAAACCCTGCGAACTTATAAGCTAATTTATGATTTACTTGGCAGATCAATTGTTATTTTACAGGATACTACTTTATCCGGTAGCTTGATAGTTGTGACGTAATCGTAGTGTCCTCAGGAAGTTGTATAGTCTCTGGTTGAATATTATAAAGTTATAATCTAAAGAAATTAAATGTTTCTAGGTTTTTTTCAAGTGAAATTAGAATTTCTAAGTCTTTTCATACTGTTATAACATTAGGAAACATAATTTAAAAAAATATTGATAATTATGTAGAGGAATGTTGATAAGTAGTCTTGGGTGGCATTGGTGGGGTTGAAGTGGAGGGGAGTTATTTACTGCTGTTTGAAGGCAAAAGCTTCAGACTTAGTGGAGGAAGTGTTTTTTATTCGCATTCCTCTCTCTCGCTACCCCCAAAGTAAGATGTCACTTCAAGCTTTTTAATTCTGGCGAAAAGGACTCTTTTGAATGTCCTATAGTAGGTGTATTTTAGTCGAGATCCTGTTTTAAAAGAGTGTTATTTTAAATAATTTCAGATGGCATCGCCGTTGAGGAGATCGTTGTTTATATTGTTAACTGGAGCCGCGGGGCTTTTTTTGTTATTGGAGCTGAGCGAGAGCTGCAATGAAGCGGTCTGTGCAAGCATTGTCAGCAAGTGTATGATAACACAGTCTTGCAAATGTGATCTCAAGAATTGCTCCTGCTGCAAAGAATGCTTCAGCTGTCTAAGTCATCTTTATAGTGAATGCTGTTCTTGTGTTGGTATGTTTTACAATTCAATTACATTAAATGAACTACAAGAATTAATTTTGCATCAGTCCAGTTATTCAGTAATAGTCAGTTGAACATAATATCTGCCCCCATATTATTCTCTCTGCGGTAGAAGTTTTTACTTAATTATCTCTTGAGCTCATTTGATCCACAGTAGGAATCTTTGGAGCTTGCGAAATTAAAGTCTTAGCATTCCTTTGGTTAAGGTTCTAAGTTTATTATTAGTACTACCTTCTCAGAAGTTATCCAAATTGAAATTCATCCCTAACACAATACTTTTTAACTTTTTGTACCTCAGAGGTAAACTACTCAAGTACAAAAAATAGAAACCAGGACTACCCACTTATTTCAGTTAACAGATAACTAATTAGCCGAACAGTTTTAATCATTGAAGTGTATTATCGTTGCTTGGAAACATTATAACCAGTAGACACTTCTTTTAAAAGAAACATATTTGCTTGATACATTTTGCGGGCATTCCTGACTTTCAATTTTTATACTTAAAACAGTTTATCTCTGAGGAAAAATATCAGTTTTATTTTTTGAAAGAACTTTAAACTCATTATTTAAGACAACATTTTTTATTTTAATCACTAATTATATTTTGTTGTATTTCTAGTGACACATGGGCTACTGCCAGTATTTTTTTCCCTTAAATTGCTGACTTATTTATTTTTAATATATTTAGTATGATCTTAATGTATTTAACACCTCACTACTTTCATTATTAGTTAATAGTACATCAGCCCTATTTCCATTATGTGGATTGATATCGTTCTTTCAATTATCAGTTCATGCTCCTGTGAAATGGCATTAAACCCTCTTTCTTAAAAGTCATATCCTAAATTTTCAGATAAAATTGAAATAGAAAATAACTGTTTCAAGTATTTTATTTATCTGTTTTTAAAATGATAGACGTGCTGGAACAAAAAGTGAGTACTCCTTCAATATGAAAATTAAATACTTAATAACTTCATAAATTCTTCATGTTAATTAAGTTTTTTGATTATTTGTCCATACATCTATGAAAATGATTAACATTTAATTTTAATAATTATAAGCTAAGTAAATAATTTAGAAACTAGTAATGATTTAAATTTTTGAAGTGGTTTATGAGGATCTTTAAATATTAAACAAATTATTTTTCTAAGCATCTACAAAATTGACATGAATTTATGTTTTCATACTGAACACTTTTTGTTCCAGGCATCTACTAGTTTATGAAACAGACACCACTTGAAATTCTTTCTGATTCTCTATACTTACTGATTTAATTGTTTTTATTAGTTAATTCACATTATTTTATTTAACAGCTGAATTAAATTTTAGCGTTTCTAGCGTTTGATAAATATCAACTTCTACGGTTATTTATATATTTATACTTTTCATTATAAATCTTTGTGTAATAAATAGAATTTGTGTGCCTTAACTTAGATAGAATTTGTCTTCGTACTTAGGGATGAAATAACTTTCTGTGTCTGACTGGATTCAGAAAGAGTGGAGCAAAGATTCTTTCATTCAATTTATATATATTTTTTTCTTTACCTTAAAATTCTTGAGTTAGTAAAAAATTACTTTTTAATCATTTTTTAGATAATAATGCCAAGTAAAAAAAAAAAGTTAAAATACTAATTTAATACACTGCTGAATTCTTTAATGCAATACTAATTTAATATTAAGTAGTGCCTGTGTAAATTAAATTAGTAAAAACACAACTAGGAAAGCTTAGTGATTTTTATAAATTTATCCAATTACAAAGTTAAATTATGCTGCTAAGTCTTTGAATATTAGTTTGAAATACACTCACAACTTTGATCTAATTTATTCATTTTTCAACTCGTCCTGATTATCAAAATCATTTTAGAACCAGAACAGCAGTTGAATGAAGAAATGATATATAATTAGCAGATTTCCCTAGAGGGAAATCAGCTATTGTTTTTCTTTGTAGAGTAAACGAATACTATTTATTACATGAATATTTACAATGAAGAGAATATATATTACTTTTACGATTAGTATTATATATATATATATATATATATGTTTATGTAGTAGTTTGTCGAGTATAATTTAGCATTTACTTTTCATCAGTGCTAATGGGGCTATTTAATTCAGCTATCAAAAAATGGAGTGAACTTACTAATAACAAAATAAAATCATTTGAACAAGTCAGAGTCGTGTTAGCTAGACTCCAGCAGGCTGGATGTTTATTCCAGATACCAAGATGTCTAATCTCTCCTGGCCAATTCAATATTAACTTTATTTATGTAAAGTCTGAATACATATAGTAAAAAAATGTTTTAGATATGTGCCCGAAGCCAAATTACACTGTAAGTGCGCTGAGTAGCAAGAGCCACGTAGAAGACCTACATGAAGCTATCCCCAACTTATTCCAAGTACTTACATCCGAGCCTGATGCCCAACAACGATGGCTAACTGTTACATTTCCAGTTGATTTTGACGCTGCTCATTTCCAACCTCGTTTGGAAAAGCATATTAAATACAAAACAAGTAAGCTAAGCTTGAGTTTTTTAATATGATGATGTGCTACTTCTGGTGATTTTATAAAACTTTATAAAGGATCTTCTACTTTATTGTAATAAATATAGGAGTAGGAGTATTGTATCTTTATTTACTTTGTTATTTACTTATTTTCTTTCTTTATCTTCATTGATTTTTTTTTTGTATCACCAGTGTGTGGTTTTAGGAAATTTTGAGAAATTTCTTTGAATACATATGTACCTGCTCCAAACTTGAATTCCAAGTATTGCGCCTCTTATTTAATTTAGCTCAAACCAAAAAAATGCATTTAAATGTGTTTGTGCGTATATATTTCATGATATAAAGACTATGCCTTTTAGTTACAACCATTGTGTTCTTTTGTAAGTTGTTCTTTTTATGTTACTACTCCCGCCAAGATCCATAAGATGATTGATGTCTTCTAAAAAGGATTTTCTAGGCCTCCCTCTTCCCTTTATTTTTTCCAAGGCCTTAATAAGCCTCTTACTTATATCATCTAGAACTTCCACAATAGATTTTATATATACACGCACAGGCGATATTTTGAATTCCCGTTCCCCCTTTAATCCTCCCCTCCCCCTCCCTCCTAAGACCTAAAGAATATCAAATATTAAAAATTCTGAGATACAGGATGTGAATAAGCTAAGCAGATTTCCTCATGCTGGAATGGGATGCTTATACCATCGCACATTCGATTTTCTATTTCTCAAGTAGTGAGCAGCCAACATAAATAAAACTTCAAATTTAAGTTTGAGATGGCAGCACTGGAATGTGAGATTGCCATCTCAATTATGAGTTATGCCTCCAGGTGAATACTGTTGAGATGTTGCAGGAACTCCTAGCACTCCACGTGGTCATATCATAAATGTACCATCCATGTATCTTAGTCAAAAGGTTTGGTTGAGGTTGGATTTTTCTAAGGCTCTTTGTTTGAATTCATTCATACATAACTTAGCTGCCATTGGGCTTAATTGTAAGCTCATGATCTGCTTGCAATACTGTCTGTTGACAAGAAACATATGGTGTGGAGTGAAAGATGTGCTAATTTGGTCCCGTCATGGGACAATTTTCCTTCCATTAACTTTAGCATGCCTTCCTCTGGGATTTTAGCGAAGAGAGGTTTAGGGAGAGGCTTAACACATGTTATTTACAATTTATCCTCTTAAAATACCTTTCTGGTCTAATTCATGGAATTGCCATCTGAGTACATAATTGTGAATAGTTATGGAATAATGTGCAATAGTGGTATAAAAACTAATGCACATAAAACCCCTAGCAGACAAGCTAGTGGCACCTGTCACCTGGTTAAATCAAACCTAATAATAACCATCCTATATTCAAACAACACTCCCTTCAAATGATATTGAGGTATAGAAAAGGGGGCCTATCTTCCTTCTCCTCTAGTAGTCACCTGGCTACAAATATCACAACAAAATAAAATGAGCTACTAGGGTCACAGGTAAAAAAAAAAAAAGCCCTAGCAAAGCATGATAGGAAGCTTTATGAGTAAGAGGTTAAGAATAAATTTGTTCAAAAGAGTTTACCCAGAAAAAAAGAAATTAACCCTAAGCTGGGGAATAGTTCCTAGAAAGGTGTGAGGAGGAAAGCTGCAGGCAAAGCTTTTCCTTTCAACTGCTGGTGCTGATCTACATCCCAATGATAAACCTAACAGAAATTCCCCTTTTGTAGTATTACATTATTGAGTTTTGAAACAAGCATATGACTGTAATAGCATTGACAGAGCTAATAAGTTTTAATTCCTGTAAACAAGAAGTCCTGAAAATTGTAAAATGGCAGGACACAAAGACAGGGAATGATTTCCTAATGTTCTTTACTATACAACAATAAAAATATCAGAAAGAGAGAGAATTCCACTGTAAGGCAGATTAGTTGAACAGCCATCCCTCTGTAGCCTGTGTAAGCTGACTAATGATAAGCATTAACTGGTATGAGTATGCAGGCAGGCTAATGTTTTAAATTGCCCCAAGTCTTGGACTGCTTACCTAGTGTTACTTATTATAGTAGTATGCTAATACTAATTTATATTTTATACTAAAATTAGTGGTATGATCCTTTTTGAGATTGTAAATATTTGTATATTTAGATATAAGCTCCTGAAGAGGAATGAAACATAAAGCTTTATTATAATAAATACATTGAGTACAAGATCTATTTATGTAATTGGCCTTATGCTTTTTAAACACGGTCAATAAAGGCACAGAGTCACAAACTTGCAAAATATTAATTTACATTTTGTGCTAATAATAATTTCTGTTTTGTGTGAATAATGATTTATACTTTACACTAATAAGAACCATTTCTGTTTTATATGTATAATAATTTGTATACTCTGCTAATAATAACTATTTGTGTTTTATATGAAATTATTATTAGCATAAAAATAAATAATTTAGGTTAATTCATAAATATAGGCCAACACTGAAAAAGCGTTTTCATTGAAATTACCTAATTCTTATATTTTTTTAAGGCGCTGAATCCAAATATGATACTTAAAAGTTGTGTCACCCATACTTTTTTCACATTTTATTAATAAACTTATTAAATTAACCGATTTTTGAGTTTTAATATATTTTATAAATGGAAAAAAGTAGGCCTAATTGATGTAGAGGATGTTGGTAGCACTGCTGATTCTATTTGGCCAAATTTGCCTGTGAGAGAGTCGTTAAAACCTTGTGAGAAGAACATTCTGCACAAAAACATTTTAGATCCAAAAATGTGCTGCCAGCACCTCTAAATATAGAGTTAGGCCTAATGAACCAATTTGTAAAGGCTTTGCCTAAAGGCGGACCATGTTTTAAGTATCTCTGACAACTATTTCCATATTTTTCAGAAGATAAACTAAAATAAGGTGTTTTTGTAGCACCTGACATTAAAATTGATGTTTAATGTTAGCTTTGAATCTACAATGATCTTATATGCAAAAGAAGCATGGGTATCATTCAAGCATGTCGTTAATGCGTTCTTGGGAAATAAAAAACACCCAGAATATGTTTCTATTGTAGCTAAAATGTTAAACAAGTTTAAAAATTTAGTATTTGATGAGCCTGAAAGTTTGCTTTTTAAACAGCCACCTAGATTACTTCCAGTTGAATTTGGTAGAGCTTATTGAAGAGCAAGGTGACCGTAAGAAGAGGGTATTAAAGTAATATAAAAATGCTACTGGGACCATTAGTTCACGGACATGATGGGGGACTACTCTTTGTCATTTCACCGAGAAGTTCAATAAGCAACTCATTTTAGAAAAAGCTATGCAGTAATCTTAACAAAAAAAAGAGAAAGAAAGTACAAACCAATTCCAGCTGACAAGTAAAACCTGTATTAGCACATTATATCGTTGTTGTAAGTAGCCTACAGTAAATACAAACTACGCTTTTAATGTGAAATAGAGGTTTTATACTATATAATAAATAGCAGATTGCTCAAAACTATGGGTGCTACAAAAAAAAACATAGCCAGATTTGGATTCAGCTCAATAAAATCAGATATTAAAGTAAAAATGTTTTCAAACTTTTTTTTTTGTTGGCCTGTTATCATTTCTGTTTTATGTGAATATAATTTACATCATATGCTAATAATAATCTTTTTTAGCAGGTTTCCCGTAAGATTTGATGAATTGAAAATTCATGCTGATGATAATTTTTTTGTTATTTAGAGAATATTGAGCAAGAAGTTGATCCTATGAAAGACATGATTACACTGAACTGTTCAGTCGCCTATTTAAGCCAGTGCATGCCTTGGAATAAGTGCAAAGGGTCCTGCCAGTCGATGGGAGCTGCAAGCTATCGTTGGTTCCATAATGGATGCTGTGAATGCATTGGAGAGCACTGTATGAACTATGGCATTAATGAAAGCAGGTACGTTAAATAATTTAGTTAACACATGTAATGTATTTCTAGTCAGTTATTAACCGTACAAATACCTTGGAGAGGGGGTTCCTTGAATCCACAACTTTTTCTTTTCAAAGCAGTTTTTGTATTTTCAACTAAAATGTGTTTGTCAGAAATACATTCTAAGTTTAATAAATAAAGAATGCAGAATTTTTAAATGCAGTTTTATAAGTTTCCATTAGTTTATGTAGTGTGGGTTTGCAGAGAGTTTGCCCCTGTACTAATTTCTTCCTTTTTCTGACAATTCATGACATCCACATTAAAAGTTCTAAACTGTGAAGTATAATATGGTAATTTATAACCTATCATTCAATATTATTGTGGTTGTATAATTATTTTATTCCTCATCAGTGAACATCCAAATACACTCCAAAAATAATAAAGTTCCTTAAGGACTTTAATTGTCAGTAATGACAATTAAAAAGTTAGATGTATGACTAAAGGACTTCATACTTTGATTTCTCTCTTTTCTTTCACTCACTAATCAGCCTAATATCAGAAGTATGAAAATAATGTTTGAATAATGAAGTCCCCAACTTTTTTTAAATTTACTTATTTGTTTTACTTGCAACAATATATAAATATTACAAGCAAATGATATGTATGATAATAATAAAATTGACTTGAGTGGGGAAGTTGTCTACTGACTATACCCACATTGGAATGAACAATGGATAATACCATATTGGAGTTATTCTTTTCACTACACAAGAAGACAAGCCCTTTTGGCTACTTATGCTTCAGGTGTCATCTTGGGTTTTCTGGAATGTGGGTAGATGAGTGATTTGACTAAAGGATTTGACGGGAAGGAGAGGGTGGAATTTCTGATATAGTGATTTTGCATGTTTATGGATAAAAGGAATAAACTTTGGTTGCTAAACCTAAATAAATGGGAGAGCATGTCATTAATGTTTAGAATATGAGTGAAATGGAGAAGGAGGTAGCGTTTGGAGACAGACAGCCCAGTTCCCTCCTTCTCAGTCGGTGGAATTCTATTGCGAGTTAACTCATTTGTTCATAATTAATTTAAGTTTTTTTTTGTCCCTGTTACTTAATTTTTATTTAGTGATAATTTTAATTGGATCTTCTATTTTGAACATAATTTTCTCTATCATTTTATACATATTTTATGATATATTTATGAAGTCTGAAATAAAATGAAATAATTATTTAAATATAAGTCTCAGCCAGCTCGCCTGGCAGTTTAGTTCTTATTGAGAATCAGCGATTTGACCAGGGATTCAAGTGATCGACTCTTGAGTTATTGTGTAATAAGAACATGAAGTTAACAGTGTATATTGTTATTAGTAATGAAAAGTTATTTACCAAGTGTGTAAAAAAGTGAGTAGTGATTGTCAAATAAATTGTGTAGTGAAAAAAACATTAAAGTTTGATAATCAACATTTATTATTTTTGTAATAAAGATAACAATATATATAGGTTGAAGTGTTTTCTTAGGGCCATTGAAATGAATGCCTGGACGGACCCTCTTGCTTCGAGATAAGATTCTACCCGTTCACTGAAATACATCTATATGCCTCCAAGATTGAGCTATCCTGTAAGGCAACCATTCCTGGAGCAGGGCACTCCCTCTCGCGTCTCAAATGAGTGTAATGTAGAAAACAGGTTTAATGAAGACCACATGCCCGCCCTCCTAACAATATAGCGCAAAGCAAACCATTGTCGCTCATAAACTGTTAGCAAAAAATTTGTATTACTTTACTCAACATTTCTATTTCTAAAACTATTTCATTTTTGCAGGTGCTTGAAATGCCCTCAAGGTGATGACGAAAAGCTTTTAGATGAAAGTGAACTTGACTACGGTGAAGAAGATGACAACATTTAATCACTAAAAAATTGGATTTACCTTTTATTTTTGTATATTGTAAAGTTTTCTGAGACTGACACAAAATTAGTGCCATTATAAAGAAGAAAAAAAAAAGGTGTAAAAATTCGTATGGCTGCATGAATTTTGTTGATACTTTACTACCATTTGAGTCTTCCTTTCGGAAATTACCGACATTCCAGTTTGATTGTAGCCTATCGAACATTTTCATTGTGTATATTAACACTTGTAAATATTAATCAAGTATATAAATTTGTTCTAAATCTATTTTCCTTTAGGTTTTACAAAATGTTATTAGATTTTTAATTTGTAAGTAGTTGTCCTTACTTAGAATTAGGTTATATTTCTTTCTCTCTTAGCTATTTTGAATACTCATACTGTTGTATTTATTATTAATGTGTAATTTTTATAACTTTTTCATTCTTAAAATATTTATTGCACCTGTAATATTTAGCAAGGCTTAATGGTATGACTTACCATAATGACTTGACGAATGAAACACTCTTGTGGTGCTACTTGCATTCGAATGCCCAGTGAATGAGATTTTTTAGTGTAGAGTAAGTTGTAAAGAACCCAGTGAATTAATTATATTTTGTTTTTGTTAAATTTTACTGAAAGAGTATATGTATCATGACAACTTTATGTGTCACTCATTTTCAACTGTTTAAAAATAGTTGACTCTTGATTTTTAACCGCAGAAGTTATTTCAGGCTAAAGACTATTTTTCATGATTAAATTTAATGATATTGAACCTGACGAGAGGTGTCGATAGAAATAAGAATTGTTTGAAGGATTTTTTTCTAAATGAGTGACACTCATATGGTTAATAATATTAATTAGTATAATTTTTACACTTTACAGCAGTTAAAATTCACCCTCCTACCTGATTATGAATAGGTTAGAATATTTGTCAGTCTTCTTCCGAGGTCTTGCTCATTATCCCAAAAGTTTGTTTGAACTGTACTGTTTTCATAAATCTGATCCAATCCCTATTATAAAAATGTTTAATAATTTTTGTCATCTTTCTATAATATTTTAGCTCATTCGAGCAATCCTGAAAGGATTGGGCCACTAGAAGCTCCCTTAAATACTCACCACGATTGGCCAAATGATTTTTTTTATTTTGGGTCCCCAGGAATTGCACATCCTTCACAAGTTTCATTGAGGAGACAGTGCTGCCTAGATCTCCTCTTTTTTCCTTCCACCATTCAGAATGCCACACAGAGAATTGATCAAGCTAATATATTTTTCTATTGATATAAATCTACAAAATACATTTGTATAAAAACAGACTGACAAATATAATTCTCACTTCTTTATAGATCTGATAGAACTGCAAATCAAAGTTCAGAATCAAAATTTGATCCTTCATTATTTATAAAAAAGTAACTACTTTTATAATGATATATACAGGATTATGTATAGATAGATTTAATTTTTTTTTTCTTTCAGTATTATAAAATTGTTTTAATATTCCGTTTCTTGTTATTTATTGTTTTTAACTGATGAGTGTTAACATTGTTTTGTTGTTCGTTTTTTTTTTTCCATATCATTTAATGTCATTTAAATGATGTATGACAGTGTCTTCAAAAAGTATTCATACTACTAGAAGTATATTTTGAAAACAGAATATTCATCTGCTACGTTTAAGGTTTAAATGTCATAATTGGGTCTGCGGAAGCTGAACGGATTAGATCTGACTGTCCTTTCTTAATTATCAAGACATTTGGGCTTATTCGGGACTCAGTGAAACAAAATGTGTACAGTAAAAAAAGAAGCAAATTGTTTTAATTTAATAGGAACCTTTAATGTAAGTTTGCATTCAATTTATAAAAGTAGTGTCATTTAAAAAATAATGAAATGAGATTTCCGTAAATCTGAGAATTTGCCTGCGTTGTGACAAACCAATAAAGAAAAAAATATGAATTTCAATAATGTTTTTTATATAATTCAGAAGACTGATTTATTACAAAATTAATAAGTTAGTTATTGAATATTACAATTGCAGTTCAGTATTTTGTGAACCTCAATTATTTAAAAGAATTCAGGAAGAATGACTTTTTATTTTTTTTAAATAGTAAATTTATTTGTGAAATTTGTTGTAAATATTCTGTTTTGAGGAAATAATTCTGAGTTTTGTCATTGTATTGTGTATGGTCTTCTTCTCTGATTTACCACCCCGCACATGAATGTGCTAACAGTTATCTTAAAAATTTAAAACATTCAAAGCAAACTTTAATCCAACCTCAAAGTGGACATTGTTGTTGGATTCTATTGGGATGAAAGTTGAAATTTTACTGTAAAACGATACTTAATAATATGACCATCATTATTTTGATGTGGAATCAAAACTGTTTAAGAACTGATTGTCCTTCATTTTTGATAACCCACAAGAATGCAAAAGGGTTAGCTGTATTTTGACTAACAAGTCATATGTACAACGGTAGATCAATTGGAATTCTTGGTTTGTGGATACTTTTTGAAGACACTATAGTTTAGTGATAAATAAATGCAAAATGTACAATGACAGCATCTGAATACAAATTAGTTTTTAAGAATGAAAACATATATATTTATATTTGTACTTAGTGCCTTGTGCGGGGGCCTTCTACGTTTGATAAAATTAGGAAAAGTGATGTTTACTACTCACCATTAGATGTGCTTAATATTACTTCTGTAATGGTTGTAATAAATATTTTCTTAGCTCCTACTCTCCATGTAACTATTAATTGTTATATATTTATATATATACAAACAAAAAAATAAATAGTTATCACAATGATTTAGTTTGTATAATCTGTGTTGTTTTTTTAACCATTTTTATTATTATTATTATTATTTTTATTTTTTTATAACGTTTTGTTTAAATTGTTCTAATACCCTTAAACAAAAACCTTTATGATGTGATCTTTGACAAATTTCTTCAAAGACCCATTCATCCATCCTTGTAGATGACAAAAATAAAGTTTATTGAAGTTTTTATTTTGTGTTTGTCTGTCACGCAGGGGATGTATAAACTAAGCAGATTTCCCACATGCTGGTTTGACACACTAGTGTTCTCATCTCATCATATATTCTTTATGTCTAAGTAAAATTCCGATGTGTCAAACTGGGGTTATACTGAAAGCTGAATACAAGAAAGTACGAAAAATTCCCTTAATATTAGAGTTACGAGAAAAATGTATAGGACAACAATTGGAGTGCATCAATAGTTTAACATGATATTGGCCCTATAAAATGTTTTGATTTGACTCATAATAGCGGAAATATTTTGAATCCCCCCTTTAAATCCCCTATACCGGGTCTGATTTCAGCCTTTAATGAATATGACTTAAGTGTTCATTAAACAATTAAATATCAAGTATGATATAAATAACAGAAGAAAGTGGTACAGGAGTGCTTATTGTTAACATGACATAAGTAGGGATGGGGGTTTAAGGAAGGCTGAAAACTCAAAAATTGGAAATATCTTGGTTAATATTCCAGAAGAGAAAAAAAAAAGTTTATAACAGCATTTATAGAAAATTAAATTTGCAATAAGATTGCTTCCATACAATTTTCCAACCGAAGTATAATAATGGAGTCCTTTCAAACCCCCCCCCTCTATACCCCTTCTCCCACTTTCTGATTTCAATCATTAATGAACTTGATGATACTTAAAACGTTTAAATATCGAGTTTGGTAAGGATCAAACAAAAATTGTTAGAGGCAACAGATAAGTACATTTTATATAAAATAAGTAGTCATATAATGCTGGAGCTGCACTATTAGTGAATTTATGTAACTTTCTAGTTATTAGGAGGTAAACTTCAATCTAAAATCAATCCTTTGAATACTGACTGTGCTATGTTTAAAGAAATAATTATTTGTCAATTGTCTGTGTTTCCAATAACTTAAAAATTATACAAGAAAAACAGATGATAGTTTATTTACATGCAATTTCAAGAGCTATACAATTAAAAATATTTCATCTTTACATCTATAAATACTTATGGGCGCAGCAGGAAGTGTTGTAGCAGCTCACTTACTTCACACAGCTATAAGAAATGATTAAGTGAAATAGTTCTAAAATATAAACAAAATATAAAACTTATGCCTAAACAACACAAAATTATGTAACTATTAAATGGTAATTCTTACAGACCACAGTTTAAAATAAAAAGAACCTTAAGTCTCTTCATAAATGTTGAAAGGTATTAAATAAATCTAAACAGATATACATTTGCTTTTATATCTCACTTTGGTGGGTCTGATTTTTGGCACTTATTTTCTGCGATTATTGAACTTCTCTATAATTTTGACTTGCATGGAACCTCAATGATTCTCTTTCCTGGAGTAAACTCACTAGACACCCCCCCCCTCTTCCAAGTAAGCAGTAATAGATTTCAACGTCTACTTACTGATATTTACAAAGGCAAATTTTGAAAAGTAGTAGAGAGGCAATTTAAAAATATGTTATAGTAATTAAGTTAAGTTATATTTCTGTGTTTTATTCTAATATATTTAGCATTGCCAGTTCCAACAATTGCAAGAGTGACCGAACGGCTTCCATGGTGTGTAGTGACTTGTTTGAATATATTGTTTTTTTATTAAATTTGTTTCCTACCCTTAATATGGTGTCTACCCAGGCGTTAATTAAACCATGTTTTTTCATTAAGTTTTAAATTCGGCTTTTTTTTTTGTCTGACAAAATCTCTGTGAATAACATTGTGTAGTTAAAAGACAATGAATGATCAAGTTACGAGGTTTAACACTGAAATTGGAGCTAGAATGTTTGGAAACAAACATTGGTTCCTGGGGAGCAAAGAGGACATTTGGACAAATTAGGCGTGGAGAAACCAATTCCAAGAGAAAAAAAGGCACTGTGGAAGAGTCTCGCAGGTACTCATTGGTTCACTACGGAGTATGGAACAATAGTTAAAACTTTGAATTGAAAAACCTCATTTGAAATGCGTAGTAAACGTTTGTCAATATTCGAGCTAAAATCTAACAAATCAGTCCATTTTCTTCATGAAAAGGTTTTCAACTTTCAATATAAAGGTGATGGGCCGCCACCCACATATCCTCCATCATAAATATATGTAGTTACTTTGCTGAAGACATTTCGGATCGACAAATATGTCAAAAATTTTGAAATCACTTCGACGAGAATTTAATCACTTTATTTCATTCTGGGAGCCACTTGATCGACCCTGAGCAGCAGACAGTAAATTAATCCACGTCAGGGTTGATTACAGAAGAAAGCAGATTATCAAGTACAATCTCCTCACCAGGTAACCAAGCCTTTATTTCATTTAATAAAATTTCCAATTTTTATAATACTAAGAAAAATAGACATATCCAGGGACATAAATGCTTTGAAAATACAGATGGTAACAATAAACAGGAATTCGTCTGCAATTTTTGTCATAAACCAGACTATTTCTTTTTGTTTTAGAAAAGTTTTAAAACTATCAAAATCATATATGAAGAATTTTTAAAATGCGTTTTTTATTATTTATTAGCAGATTTCCCTTAAGGGAAATCAGCTATTATTAATTAGGTCCACTTTTTGCTTCTATGGCTAATTGGGAGGAGGGTTATCTACAGGCTACTTCCCTTTTCTAGACATTTTTCTCATTGACTTATGTCAAATCACCTTGATGTGGTATCCATGAATAAAAAATATTATTGACTTCATCACTAAATAAAGTCCTATTGCCCATTTTTTATTATTTGGGGCAAGTAAGGATATACCTTGTGTATTGAGGGATGTTTTATATATTTCATATTTTAAATTAAATCTCAGTACATCAAGCTTTGTTTAAAGGACATATCATGATGGTAGATAATTATGTATGAGCTAATTGAAAATGATGAAATAAAATCTAAAGAAGAGAATATTATTATTTATTCACTTTTTGCTGGAATGGCTAATTGAGACGGATTATCTACAGTTCACCACCCTTTTCTAGCTAGGGTGGGACTCAGAATTTTCTTTAATGAGTTTGTCTCTAAATAAATACTTATAGCCCAGGTGGGAATCGAACTTGCCAGTCTAGTTTTGCCAAGTGAGATTAAGGGCAACACTTTAACTCAAATGGCTAGCCTGAGCCACCAAGAAGGGAATATTTTCGTAATTAATATGGTTATAGAAGGGCCTGAAATATTATGGGAATATTTAAAGTACATGCATTTTGTAATTGATACTGTAATATTTTATGTGACTGAATATTTTTAAATCAAGGATGAGTGTAGCGAAGCAATTTAAACATGTCACAGTATTTATACCAAGTTATATCTTTGTGATATTCAGTTGTAATTTCTAATATAGTTATGTTTTGGGGTCTTGTTGGCATTGATCTCACATAGTAAACGAGTTTGATTCCCGCCTGGAGAATAGGAATTTATTTAGTGACAAACTCATTAAATAAAATTCTTAGTCCCCACTCTGGAAGAAGGAAAGGATGGAAACCTGTAGATAACTGTAGAGAAAAAATAAAATAACTTGATTATTTTTGGATGTAGCACACAGTGATGTGGGAGGGGGTCTTTTCAATTTTATATTTTACCCCATCTCTAATTTTACATCCCTCATGTTTGATTTCTGTCATTAACGATGAGCTTTACTACTATTTAAAAAGTATGTTTTAAGACACTCTTTTCAGGAGTCCAAAATTTCAACATTCAACTTCCTGCCTACACCAACTTTTTACATGTAGCAAATAAAATTTGTAGTCATGCTCTTGTTGTGACTGCCATAGGAGTGTGGGTATATTCAAAAGCCGAATTTACTTATTGAATGCATTCTCAATAAAGTGTTCTTACAAATTTCAACAATTGGTTTCTTATAGTGATTCTAAGAAAAGTAAATCATACATCTTTTAGAAGAGCAAAGTAGTAGTTTATTTTCTGGAAATGTGTCTTACTTGTTTTGTTTTTTTTGCAATTATTTAAGTACCTTTGAAATATCATGTTATAAAATTGCAGCTAAATATGACTTGTGAGTAAATATGGCAGTAAGTTCTCAATAAATGATGATTATTTTCTTCTGCATAAGGTCTTTTATGTAATATATTTACATGTTTCGCTTCACTCAACTCTCTCC
The DNA here is from genome assembly GCA_019009955.1 of Riptortus pedestris. Taxonomy (NCBI): domain Eukaryota; kingdom Metazoa; phylum Arthropoda; class Insecta; order Hemiptera; family Alydidae; genus Riptortus; species Riptortus pedestris. The sequence goes on along the minus strand of CM032230.1, from coordinate 10,884,192 downwards.
AAAAGAATTTTACTAGACAGCTCTATACACTGTTTAAAACTGTCTGAAAGAGCAGTTTTGTTCCAGTGATCTGACTAGAAGGCTTTACTTACTTAATGAGGCTATTACATTTAGTTCTTTTTTGGGGGGGGGAACCCAAAAACTAGTTGAAGCAAAACATCTTGACGAACTGCCATATCTATGAATCAATTAAATTAACCGAATACAAAAGTCAGCTAAACCGGTCTTGTACAATCTTTTTTCTGTTTCTTTGGAAAGCAACCATTGACAAATGCAGTGTCACCAGCTCCAAAAGTTTCTCCATCCTCTAGTGTCTGGGGGAGCGGCTGGCCCATGGTCTCCGGCAAGAACAGCATGAAGAACCCTGCTGCCATCGCGAATGAGGAGTATATGCAGACGTGGACTCTGTCCTGGAAATAATAGGAACAATTTTGAATGGATAATTAAATATAAATGTCAATTTCTGGTCAGCATATCTTCATATACATTTAAATTTTTCTTAATGTAAAATCTTAAGTATTTTCCATTGCTGGCTTAGATGGTATCAACTGCAGATTCTTTTCTCTCCTTCTGACACAGGTGGTTCATAAATTAAGCACATTTTCCATGTGTCGTAACACTATAAACTTCCTTAATACATTTACAATGGCCAAATTGAAACATGCAGTGACGTTAGTAGGTTATTCCAAGATTCTCTTTAGAAAAACCCCATGTTGATCTTAAGACTTTTCATTCCATATATTGTGCATGAATGGTGAATTACTTAAGGCTCAAAACACACACATATATATATATATATATATATATATATATATATATATATATATATATATATATATATATATATATATATTTATTTAACTCCATTATCTGTTGAAATATGTGTTGTTAATTTATTAAAGTTCACATTATTTTTACACTGTAATGAAGTGGTTCATGATATAATAGCTTATAGTTATATGACATGAGTAGGAGTGGTGGTTTACTGATAACCGAAAACTAAAATACATTTTATTGCAAATGTAATGTTCTATAACATTACATTTGCAATAAGATTGATTCTGTACAATTTTCTGATCCAATGCAAAACTGAGATTTTTCAAAATCCCCCTCCCCCAAGCACTGATCGGATTTCAGCCATTAGCAAACTAGATCTTTAATTTTACATAAAATGTTTAAATATCGAAGTTGGTAATGATTAAACAAAAATGACAACCGCCAGAGCATTAATAGACATATATATATAAGTTCACTTTATGTTACTAAGGCTAATTTGGATGAGTTATCTGCAGTTTACCTCCCTTTTCTAGCCATGCTGCGACTAAGGCTTCAATTCCCATATGGCCAATAGGATTCAATTTAGTCACAAGCTCATTAAATAAAATCCACTGATTCCACCCCTGCTTCAAATGGGTGGTAACTTGTTAATAAACTTTCCCAATTTGCCATAGTAGGATGAAGTGGAGATAATAAATAACAGAGTAGAATTGGTTTGAAGTTTGTTTTACTTGAAACCAATTTGTAAGAGGCATTTGGAGGATGGTTACTATGTGGTCTGTAGGTCATATACCAGCAGGTAGGAGGCCTGACAATGAGCCAGAATTTCAATTATGTTTCCATTGAAGGTAACCTCAGCAATTCTTAGTCAGTCTTACCCTAATAATAGATGACCAGCCTCTGCAAGTCAGGTTTGGAGGTCATTCGGCCAAGTATATTTAACATATAACATCTACTTGGAGACTACGACACTCACCACCACTTGGTTCCACATGCTCCAGTCATGGTTTTCTACCTTTTACCAAATTTCCCATATATACTGAAGGTCAGGCAGATAGCTGGAATTAGACAAGGGGCTATTGGAGCAAAAATATCGACATTAATAAATATAAGTTGAGACATAAAATAAAGTACAAAAGAAATTGTAGTGCAACAGACGTTATATTTGTTTTTTACATTTTCTCCTCAATAGTAGGAGTGGGGCTTACTTGAACTGAGTACTAAAAAATGAAAATCTTTCAGTTACTGTTTGAGGTAGATAAAACATGCAAAGAACAACACTTATAGGAAGGAAGTGAAATTTGGAACACGATTGTTCATATAAAATTTTCCTGTCCATCTCATATGTAGCAAAAATACATTAGAATATAAAGTTGATTGTGATGAAAGAAAATTATAATTCAATAAATTTGCCTTACATAGATTCACAAATTAAACATTGATTGAGTTTAACTTTAGTTAATTTGTTTTGTTTTTTCTCATTTCATTTATTAATTGTATTTGTAATTATCTTACTTATTTTAATATCGTATTATATATATATTTTTTATTATTTTATTTTATCTTTTTATTATTCCGTTCTAGCTTTTTTTTATTACTATTTTTTTATTATTATTATTTTTATTATTATATTTGATTATATGGTTCATTAACGTGTACATATTGTAAAATAATAAAATATTTAAACATAATCATACATGTAATATGCCTTGTGGGAATGGAACATGTATTCAAATAAATGACTCTTCATAGGGTTACTATGAGGAGAAAAAAAATATTCTCCTCATATTAACGTAGATATTATTGTAATTTTTGTTTAATCGTTACCAACTTCAACGTTTAAACGTTTTGATGTAAAATTAAAGATCAAGTTCGTTAATGGCTGAAATTGGGGGAGGAGTTACTAGTGGGGTTTCGAGATTTCAAAATAGCTCTGTTATAGATTGGTTCGGAAAATTGGATAGAATCAATCTTATTGCAAATATAATGTTCTTAAATGTTGTTATATACATGCTTTCTCCATATTGAATATTAACCGAAATATTTCCATATTTTAGTTTTCGGCTATCAGTATATATATATATATCTATATATATATATATATATATAGCTAATTATAATGTGTTTTATTATTAACATTGATATAATAAAATATGCTTTACCAGTAGAGCCAAGGCAGGAGTGAGCATTGCCCCTAGGCCACCACATGTAGATCCGAGACCAATGCCTGTATTACGTGCTACAGTCGGGAACAGCTCGGCACTGAAATTAATGATGGTTGCAGAAGAGCCACCGATGCAGAACTTGCCTATGAAATACAGTACTGATATCACCGAGCTCCACTCTAAAAAAATAAATAAAAATATAATAAAACATATCGTTACGTTTATTACAAAAGTCTGCCACGCAGGGGCTGCGTAAACTAAGCAGATTTCCCACGCTAAGGTTTACAATACATAAATATACATACAGGTAACACTACCGTCAATGTAAAGTGAATAAAAACAAACGGTAATGTAAAATCTTTCAGTCAATTTACAATAAAAGTTAATAATCTCTAAAACGGAAAGCGGCTGAATTGTAAACAAACAAGCCAGCCAACCTTTTAGCGCTGAATAAATAGATAGACCGGAAAGAAAAACAATTAATAAAATATATCTGAATATAACATATTAATTTTATTGAAAACAATTTACCAAAGCTAGTGCTGTAATTTCTAATGTACCTCGAATTTTAGTAATCTACGAACAAAAGAACTGGGGGGGGGGGTTCTACAGAACGAATTTGCATATATCTCACAAAGTAAAAACTCAAAATGAAATGGTTCATAATACAACAGCTTATTGTTAATATGACATGAATAGAAGTGGAGGTTTGCTGAAGGCTCAAAACTGAAAAATGCTAGAGAATAAATGTATATAACAATATTCATAGTAAATTGAATTTGCAATAGGATTGGCTCTATACAATTTTTCGGTCCGATGTATAGTAACGGAGATACCTACTTCTAATTTCGAAATTCCCCCCTCTAAACCCCCCCCCCTCCCAATGGTCTAATTTCAGCCGTTAACGAACTTGATCTTTCTTTGTACATTTAACGATTAAATACCGAGTTTGGTGACGATTAAATAAAAATTGCGACCGCTTGAGTGTTAACAGACAAATATATATATAGTTTTGAACAGACCTCATTTTAGTCATCTCCTGGATAGGATCGATGGACATTTGAAGACATTTTTCGAAAATCGCGTCATGAGTACGACCTCAATAGCTGATTCCCCTTCAGGAAAAATCTGCTATAATTGAAATCCCGTGCGTGCTGGGCGATTTTTATAAAGCCAGACGTCGTCTCTAGAAAGTTCGAGGCGCCAAATCGACCGCTGATTGGTCCGAGTCGGCTTCGACGCTGAGAAGGCTCTAAATTCCGGCCTAAGCTCCGTCTAAGTCTATCCTAGGGGATGCATTCATTGTCTTTCTACTTCTTAAATAAGTGATTAAATATACGCCATTTTCAAGTAGTAATAAAATACCTGATATAGACTATTTAATATTTCGTTGAAACGCAAGATTAATTTGTTTTAAAAAATGTCCGTGGGTGGTACAATTATAACCCTCTACTTATACCATCTCCCCGTATATTCTATATTTCTAAATAAAAATCCGATCATTATAAGTGGGGGTTTACTGTAGACTGAAGACAAGAAAGTACGAATAACTCGCCTAATGTCTCAGTCAGGAAACACTGTACACAACAACAATTGAAGAAACCATCTTAGTTTAACAACTATTTTTTTCAAATGTCCATCGCTCCACCCACAAGATGGACAAAAATGAGGTCCGTTAAAAACTATATATATATATATATATATATATATATATATATATATATATATATTATGTATATAGAAATTTGTCTGTTAAGCTAAACGCTCTAGCTGTTGCAATTTTTGTTTGATTGTTACCATCGAACCAAACCCCACGTTAAGAAGGAAGGAATTTCGAAAATTCAAAATATCTGTTAATATTCCTCGGATCGAAAATTTGTGTTGAACCAATTTTATTGCAAAATTAATTAGCTATAAATTCAAATAATATCAATTTCTCACCTAGTTTGAATATGAACCAAGATATTTGAATTTTAGCAGATTTTTCTTAAGGGAAATCTGCTATTGAGGTTGTTCTCAAGATGCGATTTTTGTAAAAATTTCCTCAATTGTCCATCGATTCTTACAAGGAGATGACGAAAATGGGGTCCCGGTTTAAGATTATATATACTAGATAGTTTCCGCTCTAGCGGTCACTAGTTTTGTTTGATCGTCTCCAAACTCGATATATAAGTGTTTCATGCAAAATTAAACGTTGTTGGTTAATTTTTGAATTCGGATCAGTTTAAAGAATAATTGTAGAGAACCAATCTTATTGTACATGCAATTGCACAATAACAAATATTGTTACATACATTTATTTCGTATCTTGAATATTAACCGAAATATTTGAATGTTTAGCCTTTAATTACCCCCACTCCGTTATTTCCGTTATTATAAGTCGAGTTGTAAAATGTTATTGGTGCAATCTTGTTACACTATTGATGCTCTACAATTGTTGTTCTTGGAGTTTTTCGTAACTCAGGTATTCTTTCTTGTTTTCAGCTTTCAGTAACCTCCCTCCTCTTCCCTCGCTCCTTCTAGTCATTGTTGTTTCCATAGAAATAGAGAAGTTTTGGTAAGATTAGATCACAAATGTGTTATACCCGTTGGTAGAAAGTCGGCTTCGTTTCCGCTGCCCCTGAGTGACGGAATGTCACAGGGATATTGTAATTAACGTTGCATTTCTACTCATTAGAATCCAAAAGAAGTTGGGAATGTAATTTTAGCCGAAATAAAAAAGCAAATAATATTACCTTGAGGTATTAAAATGGTGAAGAGACATGATCCTGCTCCTAGTAGCATGAGAGTGGAGGATAGAGACCTCCTTCCGATTTTGTCTAGTAGAGGAATGCAGACTAAATATGATGGGATTTCTACCAATGCCATGACGAACATGTTGATGAATGGGTTTCCTTCCATTTTGTTCGTAGACAGTGACATGCCAAAATATGCCAAACAGTTGGAACACCTAGAATGGAAAACAATTTATTCATTTTTATTTTCAGCTGGTGGCGAGGGTGATGAATCAGGTTAATCCGAAACACTTTTCTGACTCCTTACAATTTATTTTTACAAACGCTTAGCGCTTTCGGGAATTACGTTCCCATCCTCAGAAGACCAGAGTTTAGCGCGTCCCTTTGGAGGTGCTACTTGGCTGATCTGCTACAGAGTGCATCGGCAAAGTTCGTTTGTAAAAATAAATTGTGAGGAGGCACCAAAGGATTTCGGATTAACCTGAAACCAAATTAATTAATTCTGTCCCAATAGTCACAATAAACATACTTTGATTGTCAACTGAAATATTAAGCGAGCTATTGGTCTTATTTCGTTCTTTATCTCCATTAAACCCTCTTCTCTACAGATAATTTTTTCATAGAAAAAATATGGCGAGGTAAGATTACTAGTGTGTTCTGCTTTGTTTACGCAGCCCCTTTGTGACTGACGTTTTATTAAGTGAAAAGTCCCCACTACTGTGTATCTCGACGCGACTAGCATCTCTCTTCCTCGGTCATGACAGTATACAGAGGTTGTACTGATGCTTCTAATAGTCTGCATCAACTGGGGAAACAAGTACATCGAAAATTTCAGGTGAAAGATTTTGGAATTTCCCGCTCTTTGTGATTTTCTGTGCTATAGGCTTGATAGGCGATTTCCTCGGTGAAATGTTACAGTAAAGTAGATGTAAAATTTACCAGAAATACTTTATAGTCAAAATAATTAAATATGAAAAACCGTCGAATCTCTCTGATAAATGATATCCCGACTTATAGAGTGCTTTTGAATTTCTTTTTTGGCTACATAAATTCACTACATTTATGTCGGATTTTATTTTGTTATAGATTCCAAGCTTAGTTTTTATATTCTGATAAACACTTGCACCGTTCAGTTAAAATAAATATGACATTTACCAAGCAAATACAATGTTAAGTGTCTTTGCTCTGAGCCTGGGAGTGCTCAAGAGAACGCTAAGTCCTACAGAGGGCTCTTCCTCCTCCGGTATCTTGGCCTTTCCCTTGGAAATGTAGTATGCCTTGTCGATGTCACCACCGCCGTTCATTGCAACTCCCTTAGCAACGATATCAACACACTCGCCGATTCTGCCCTGTGACCACAACCATCTGGGCGACTCGTCCATCCACCTAAAAACAAACAATATTTTTGCGAAAATGAAATACATTAAAAATTAAACAGAGATAGTCACGTATTCACTTGTGTTCAGCCTGCCTACCGACGGAGATTCATAATCGTTAGTTATCCCTAGGGGCTGTCAGACGTATATACTCTATACTCCCTATAATCCTCCAGCCCGCTCTGGTAGTGAACTCGTGAAATAATGTTCGCCTTTGGCGGAGATCACACCTGCATTTATTTTTACCTATGCGCACAGCCACTGGCGGCTTCGTAGACTTAGTAGATTAGGAATTTAAAAATAGGCAAAATTATAACCCATTCTAAATAGACAATAGTATATGAACTTATTACCAATATTGGCCAACGAGTAGAAGACTGTGAGCTCCAAGAATGAGCTGGAGTGAAACAGCATTTGAGGTTATAGATGCCCACATCGATACTATCATTATACCAACAGCAAAGAGAGCCTGGTACATCACACCTAGAGAGGTCCTTTTATGTCCAGAAAGTAACTCCATTGCTGGAAAAAAAAAATTAAGAGTAAATAAAAATGATATTTCAAATAATTTCCTTAATAAACTTCATAAATATCTTCCCCGCGAGTTTTGAAAAATTTTTGCAATTGTAGAAATTGAGGTCGTTCAAAACTCTCCCCCCACTCTCTCTCTCTCTCTCTCTCTCTCTCTCTCTCTCTCTCTCTCTCTCTCTCTCTCTCTCTCGTATATAAACACAAAAAAGCACACACACACATATTCTCCCATCTATATTTTTTTTCACATTACAATACATGATGTTTACTTACTCATGACGTAGCCGGCAGAATATGGTCCCCCGGTGCCAACAATGCCGTAGACGAAAAGACTAGAAAGATAGAGTGTGTACTCGTTGACGAATGTTATTCCCATACCGACGAACAGCTGGAGGAATGCACACCAGCAGTAGACAGTTTTTCGTCCATACCTGCAACAATGTTCATAAGGTTCTGTCGTGCTACACTACCTAGGAGATGACAAAAATGTTACACTCTCTCTTTTGTCCTTGTCTTCCCCCCGCTGTGCCTTAGGGCAGCCCCATACCAGCGGTTCAGAGAATTTATAATCTTTAAATTTTTGATTTCGATCTATCAGGTAGTCCGTGGCCCACAAACACCCACGGAGTGATTTCTTGTGGGCACCGTAGACTTACTCGCAGCCATTTGCTGGACATTTACAACGCGCCCGAAAGGTTTCAACGGGGTGCCTGCAATTGGAGCCTCACTGCCTCTGTTCAGTCAGACTTGCTACGATTCTTCACTACATTCAGACATATAGTTTCTTAAATTTCAGAGTAGAATTCCTGTCGAACATTCATTTCAGCACGCCGGCACTCATATGGCATATATATATATATATATATATATATATATATATATATATATATATATATACTTTTAAACGGGCGACTGACGTCGAAATCTCAGGAGCCAATGTTAAAGTAGAACGAGCTCACACTGAGGGGCAAGAACTAGCTCCTAAAACCGATGGCTCTACCATCTCCATTTCCATTATACGACAGAAGAACAGCAACCTTACTGCTCGTGGACTGATCAACGGGAGGAAGCAGGTCCTCACCATGGACACGGGAGCGACACACTCCATCATTCGGCCCGATTTGGTAAAAGGGGCAGTGGAACCGTTAGAGAACGTACGACTGCGAACTGCTACAGGGGAGTCAGTCACAGTCTACGGAAGAGCTAAGATGAGAGTGACTATCGCCAACATCAGCACTGAACATGTCTTTGTTGTCGCTGACATAATGGATGAAGTGATCATCGGTGTAGACTTCATGATAGCCCACGGTATTGACCTGCACATGGGTAAGCAAATTATGATCTGGCGAAACACCGAAATACTTTTGGATGTCGGACATGAGAGCAAGACCACAAAGGAGCTACGTACCGACGGACGCCAGAGATTGTCACTTCGAGCAGAAGCCTCTTCTATTGTTCATAGGAAAGGCGGAAAACACGATGACGCTCCAGTCCTCTCAAGGCGGCCATGCAATGTAGAGTACAAGGATTGTACAAAAGCCGAGGAAGAGGAGTGCATCATTGATGTACGACTTATCCATGTTAACTCAGGAGGAGCCAGGTCGACGGCGCAGAAGGGTGACACTATTCTGGCTAAGGAGGGCAATGGAAGGTCGACCCGTCATGAAATATTGGACAGCATTAAAGTGACCAGTAGCCAGATCTGATCGAGCAGCAAATACGGAGGGATTCACTGAAGGGCAAATGGTTCTACTATTCAACCCACAACGAAAGAAAGGACTATCCCCTAAATTGCAAACGCACTGGGAGGGACCTTACAAGGTGATCAAGAGATTGAACGACGTTGTCTACCGGATACAGAGATACCACAGAGGTCTAAAATGAAAGTGGTACACCTAGAGCAACTAGCCAAGTATGGCAACGGCGATATTGAGCCTATTCGGGACGAAAAGGCTTAAGTGGGCGGCAGTGTTGCGAAAATTAAATAGATGAATAATCCTTCAGAGAGAGAGAGAGTCGCGTATTTGGAAAGTGTGACGTAGATCAAAGCAGCCGAAAGAATGTTCTAGGTCCGACCAGTACCTTCCAGCCAGACCTCGAATAGTCTAGACAATTCCCCTTTGATGTATGCCGACAACCTATATAAAGAAGCTCGGGCCAGCCGTGAGCAGTCAGTTTTATTGTCACCTGTCTTGATGTTCACATCAGTGCTTCAGTGCGACTTAGTGCAGTGCGGTAAAGTGTTTTTAAAAGAAGAACAGTGTTGTGCCGTGACTGTAAGTAACAGTTTAGTGCCGTGTTTAAGACAGTGCAGTGCCGCGAAGTAAAGGACAGTGCAGTGCCGGCTTTCTGTGAATTTCAGTGAATTATTGGACTGTGACTCATTGAAGAACAGTAACGCTATCAGTGTATACTGTGAGTAGTAATTAAGAATAATCACCAAGTTTATTGTGCATTGTGAAATAAATTGTGCAGTGATAGAAACTGTGAAACTTGCGAGTATTTAATTTTGCAAAAATAACTCTTATTAAAAACGTTTATTACTGGTTTTGGTAATACAAAAACGTAACAATATATTATTGACTTACTTGTCAGCTATTGCTCCGCAGGATATAGATCCAACGAAGACTCCAAACAAGAAGAATGATTGGGCCAAAGCTGCCATCCAGCTCTTTTCACAGACCATGTCCCACTGTCAAAATGGCAATAATGTTTTTATTAGTTCAATATCAGTTTAGTTTCATGCTTACACACTTTCAACATCCATATACTTTCGAAGTATTTCCCTTAAATCAACAATTGACATTTTAAAAATGACGCTATTTTTGATAAAGTTCTTAAAATGTTCATCAATTGTGCCTAAGAGATTTCAAAAAGATACTTGATCAAATGTGTAAACATAATATGAATATTTAAATATATATATATATATATATATATATATATATATATATATATATATATATATATATATATATATATATATATATATATATATATTCTTATATATATTCGGTCAAGATTTGAATTGATTTGATTTTAAGGAATTCGGCCCGGCCACTTTCTGGTTTTAAGAAAAACAATTAAATAAACATATTTTTTATTTATTTGATGAGCTCCACAACCATGCGATGTCAGTAACATTTATTTTCATTTACTAATTTAAAATGTTAAATAAAGAAAAATTGTTATAGGACAGTAATGAAAGCGGTTTGTTTCATTTAAACAAATTTCACTTGAGTGAAATCAGCCATTGTACTAATGATTATAAACCGAGATATTTTTGTATTTTGTTTTTACTTTTCAGCCTTCAATAACACCCCCACTCCCCCCTCTTATTCGTTTTATATTTACAATGAACCAATATATCATGAAACTTGGTATTCCACCCTTAAATATCTGATATTGATCGTAACGGACCTTTAATATGCAAGATACATAGAAATGTATTTTGTGATCACGTCATCAATTATGATTTTACGTTCTTGACTCGAAAATGTTTATTTGATCTATACCATTTTCGGCCCTTAACCGTTTCTTTAACACAATAAATCATATTCACAATGGCTGAAATCAGACAAGAAATAGTGTGAGGGGAATTTGAAAATTCAAAATATCCCAGTTATTTTGAGTCGTATTAAAAATTTGTATAGAACCAATCTTGTTAAACTATTGTTGGCCTATGCATTTTTTTATAGCTCAAATATAAAGCGAGTTATTTTTACGTGTTTCAGCCACCAGTAAACCACCACTTCTACTCACCGGATTTATACTTGTATATGTAAAATATTTGCTGAGATGAAATGAATAGTGTTATACTCGCTAGAGGTAAAAGTCTGTTGACGCAGGGAGTCAAGTATGAAAGTATGAAAACTCGCTTAATATTTGAGTTCCGAAAACATGTTTAGGTGAACAATTCCCAAGTACTGTAATTTATAATGAATCAGAATCATTTTTATCTCAATCAATCAAATTTTAGTAGTCCAAGAATTTAAGATTGGAGGCGGGAGGGGTCATAAGAGCATATTTGAATCTATCTCGTATAATAAATGTCTATAAATAACAATATTTGGTATTTAAACTTCGAATGTGGTTTATTATATAACAGAGTATTGTTTATGTAACAAGAGTAGAAGTGGGGGTTTACTGAAGGCTGAAAACTGAAAAATGTAAATATCGCCGTTAATATTCAAGACAGAAAATAAATGGATATTACCATGTTTATAGTACATTTAATTTGAAATAACATTTATTCTTTACACATTTTCGATCTGACTTATAGTAACGGAGATATTTTGAATTTTCAAATTTCTCCCATCCCACTCGTCCGATTTCAGCCGTTTATGAACTTGGTCTTTGTATTAGCATAAAACGACTAAATATCGAGTTTGGTAACGACCAAACAAGAATTGCGACCGCTAGAGCGGTAACAGACAAATATATATATATATATATATATATATATATATATATATATATACATACAGTTTTCAACGGACCTCATTTTCGTCATCTACTATGTAGGATCGATGGAGATTTGAAGAAAAATTTGGAAAATTGCGTCATGAGTACTACCTCAATAGCTGATTTAAGGGAAATCTGCTGAAGCAGTTTAGTTTATGCAACCCCTGCTTGATGGACTTCTGTATTATCCAAAATACAGATGGATTCATTAATCTTTATGCTTTACAAATGTTCTAACATGCCAGAGAGAGTTTTGAAAGTGCATTCGGTTACCTGCATTGCCCTAGTGTAGGTGTAGTAGGTGGTGTTGTATATCCAGGATGTGCAAAGTGAAGATGCATTAGTGGCAGGACTCAGGATCATGCAGGAGCTGAGGGATCCATCCTTCTCTCTGGGGATTGCTGACAGTATGCCTTCAGAGTCCCAAGGCAAGGTATCTTCTTTCTCCAGCCAAGGCACGGCACATCTACACAAATGAAAAGTGTTAAAGTTGTTTTTAAAAGATATAAGGGGATTTGTTTTAAGGGAAACCAGCTATGGTTGTCCTCGTGACGTGAGGTTCAAGAATTTCTACAGTCTAAGTACGAGTAGTAATAAGTTCTAAGGGTCTAGTAGTAAGGTCTAAGTGTTAGTGGTAATACACGTATCAAGTTTAGTTCAGTAGTTTAGACGTGAAAAGATAACAAACAAATAAATAAACAAACGGACACCAATATCCTAAATATAAGGCAAATTTGCAAATAACAATAGTTTTTTTTTGTGTTATTGAAATTAGCTTTTGTTTTAAACATAATATTATTAAATTGAATACCCTAATCGTTAGAAATATCATGCAGGACAACGCCTGTCGACGACTTCTAGTGTATATAATATACACCTGGTGGTGCCGCCAGAGGAGAGGTCAAACCACAATCCTTATCGCTCTATCACCTAAACCCCTTCAGAACCATCCCTTAAAAGGGGACTATCTGCTCAAACCTATCCCTTGGTCACATACTCAGATCACATACGCTCACACTCAGACTGAAGGAACTAATATACACTTGAGTCATACGCCCCTCACTAACATACGGAACACCCCTCTTTCGATTTCTTCGAACAATAACACATCTATCTCTCCTACTAACCCTTTCTCCTATTAGCCTACTCTCCGACTATCTTTCGATTTAGCCTAGCTATCAGTATCGACTGTGACCCTGCGCAGATCATCTTCAGCACGTCTTCTCAGACAACCAGCACCCGGACTCCTATCTACAAAACCGTCTTAAAATGATAATAAATAAATGGCCTAAAAAAAAAAGGCAATCCTCACCCAAAATCCTTATCCTATCCTACAACACAGCCCGGTTGTATGTGTATATCCCGTGTATATGCGTGTGTACATGAGGTACTTGTTTTTATTTTGCATGCTTGCACGTTTTTCTTTCGCTTAGTTTTCTTCGCATGCACTTCTTCTACGCATGATTTTTCTTTTGGTATTTCTTCTTTAGTCAGGTGTAAGGAAAAAAAAAACAAAAAAAAAAAAAACAACAAACCATCGCAGGGCTTTACAAGGACCTGCATTTCTTTTTTTCTCTCAGATAAAAAAAAAAACAATTAATATATATATATATATATATATATATATATATATATATATATACGTACTTGTCTGTTAATGCTATAGTGGTAGCAAGTTTCGATTTAGCTTTACCAAACTGGAAATTTAAACATTTTATGTAAAACTAAAGACCCAGTTCGTTAATGGGAACAACGGGAAGGGGGATTTAGAAGTGTAACGCCGAAAATTCAAAATGTATTTAGGAAAATTGAATGTAACCAATTTCGTTGATATAATCGTTTCGCATCGATCATTTTTGTATTTCCATCGTCCTCTTATTTTTCTATAGACAACCAAAGAAGAATGAAAAAAAATAAAAATAAATGTAGTTTGAATGAAAGTATACCTGTGCTCTGGGACAGCTATAGTCGGTACCAATGAGAACAGGTGCAATCCACTGGTGAGTGAAGCCATGTAGAAAAATAAAACTTGAATAAATTGGTACCTCCCAAATTCACCTGCAACATGACAAATAAGGTGACGGGACACGGAACATTCCTTAACTCCAATACATTAAAATTATATTAAAATTACAGGTTGATACGCTCAAAATTCGCCTGAACATGAGAAATGAGGCGACGGGTCAACAAACATTCCTTAACCCGACTAAATTTTAGTTAATAAGTCAATATTATTATATATTACAGGTTTGAAAGTACCAAATGAATCTGCATCATTAGATTAGTGGTGACGGGACAAGGAACATTACTTAACTGGAAGTAATAAGTTATAACATTATTGGTAGGTAAGGCAGAATTTGACGCGGTGAGATAAACATTGGAGCCTCTTATGTTTTAGCAGATACATACATTGTTCTGTATTCGTTGAATAATGGTAACATTACTAAACTGAAATGAGTGAAGAAAGAGAAACATTTTGCAATAGAGTGAAGAAAGTAATCACTTTCTTCACAAGTGAAGAAAGTGAATTGTCTTCTTAATTAGTAATAAGTATAAATTAAAAAATAATTTGAAGTTGGAAATTAAATGCTTTTAAATGTTTCTTAACATTGTAAGAATTTATTTTAACAAAATAAATTGAAATGTGAATGAATTATTGGTGGAAATAATCGATATATTTTAAAATTTAAATATAATAATAATTACCTTCCTTGTTTATAACCTGCGCTTGTTTATAACCTGCACTACTTCACAATCGTCACTAGTTGGTTTATAACTATGCTTATAACCTTTCACAACCACGCTTATATCCTACCAACATACATAATCTTCACAAAATCCTAATTTTGTTCATATTCTGCTTAGATCTGATCATGTATTACACGATTAGAGAATAAATTTATTATCATACTCGTGACGTAAGTAGAATTTACAACTCGCGTGATTTTAACAGACTGGCTTCGCTCGTTTGGGTAAACTTTTCACTCGAGTTGTAAAATGATCTACTTTCGTCACTTGTATAATAAATAACTATTGTTAGACCTACGCTTCAGAATCCAATGAAGTGGATATATTCAAAAAGTTTTGAAAAATTGTTTCATGAGTAAGCCTATAGTAGAGTCAGGGAGTATGGTCCCCTGGGGGAGAAGGGTGGGGAGGCCGTACTAAGGCCTCTCAGCCAATCAGAAGACTGCAACGTTGCAGATTTTTCTGTCCAAAGGGATAATTACTAGGCATACCCTGTAGATACAACAACATTATAACATGTTATTACATAACAAAATAATAACATATATTAAGTTTGTTTATTATTTAATATAACATTTTGAGCTTTAACATCGTTGTTGGCTTTTGAAACACATATTTTTTCCATACAAAAACAGTTAAAGGAATAACTTTTAATTTTTTTCACTTTGAAAACTGTTGTAAATCAGAACTTATGAACCTTTCCTTTCATTTTTGGTAATTTTTCTTTTAAACATTTTTCTATAATAAATGTTTTTAAAAACATTTAATGTCTTTTTTGCATTAAAAATTATATTTTTCTTCAAAGCTTTGTAAATTCGAAAATACTTTTTACCTTTCTATACAATAGCTGCCATTGTTTCAGATATTTAATCACGACAAATAAAATATTGGTTTTATGCTTATAAAGTCATTGGAACTGCGAAAAAATATGTGAGAAATATGAAAACGTCATAGGAAGTTCAGTGGGAGGGTCTACTACCCTCGCCGCGGGTCCTTACTCATTGACTCTATTATAGATTGCTCATGGGAAATATGCTAATAGATGTGGTTTGATTCCCGCCGCGAAAGAACCTTTGCTGAACATTTCAGTAGCAGGGCATCTACCTTAGCATTAGAGTAATAGTTAAGAATGAGGTTCGTAGTTCACAATTGTGTATTTTTTCGGTCACTGTGACCTTCAGATCAGGCGCTCCATTTTCAGTGCCCACTTAGAGAAAACCACTAGGATACTCCTTGTTTGAGTCATAGTCCACTAATGGCGTTCAATGTTGCCAGGCATTCTGATTCAGTTCAGGCATTCAGTGTAGCCAGGGGTCATGATTAACTTAGTAAACCTAGAGTCGTGTGTTCGATTCCACTTCTTTTGTGGGCAATAGGAACTCATTTATCGACGAACTCACTAAATAAAAAGCCTTAGTCCCATCTTGGCTAGAAACCCTTCCCAATTAGTCTCAGTAGCACTAAGTCGCGTTTACGAAAACAATAGTTAGATCCAAGGCCATGGGAAAAAAGAAAAGGAAACCTCTTTGGCTTATCATAAGGCACAACGATTTCATCAAAAGTATATTTGAAGGAAGGTCCTTGCGCTTTGGGGAAGAGGGAGTCCTACAAAAAAAAAAAGGCTCCTTTTTTGAAGAAATCTTATGGATTTAGGTGGATAAGTAATATGAAAAAGGTAACTTCGAAAAGGAACGAAATAGTTACAACCGGGGGGGTGTACGATTCGTTAGATCGTAAAGTTTTTGCCAATTTGGCGCATGACGTAACTAGTTGACACATTTCAGCTTTGTTTACATTGTGAACATTGTTGTCTTTTAGTGAATTGTTTTATTTTCTATTGTTATAAGTGATTTTTTTGCTAAATGCCGAGTGATTGTGCTGTAGCAACATGTTCCAACAACCCTAGGAAATCAGGCAAGTCTGTATCTTATCACCGGTTCCCGAAAACCCCAGAAATTAAGAAACATTGGGTAGTCGTGTTCGCTGAGTTCGCTTGATAATTGCCATTGCCCTTCTGATTAAAAATGTATATTTCTTTGAGAATGTGATGGTGGAATTTATTTCAATAGGTGGGAATGGAGTTTCACAATTTTTTAAAAATGTTCTTTCGTTTCATTTAAAGATATTATCAGTTTTTCATGTACAGGCAAATCAATTAATATATCTTTAGTAGACTCCCGAAAGGGGGCCACAAATTTGTCTGTATGCGCAATGTCGTATTGCTTACACATTTTTTGCCGTGTAATGTAATATATTATGTAATAAATAATGTACTATGTAAATGATATATAAATTGATTTGTCTTTACTTGTAGGACTGAAGATGTCCGTTTAAATAGAATGAAAATAATTTCTAAATAAACTCATTCGTTGAAGAGCCCAGCATTTCATTCACACCTTCTGTGTAAACGTTTATGTAACAACGCGTTTTTAGTAATTTTGATTGTAATAATAAAAGACTTCCTTTAAACATAACCGCCATATATCATTTGAGTTAAGTAAATAACAGTTGTATACTTCGGATTTAGAATTCGTGTATTTAAATATTTGTCTTTGATAAAATGCCGAGTTCAGCGTCGTATTTTTCAACTTTCCTTTTTAAAGTGTAAATTGGTAAATTCTAGCTCATTGGAACCATTCCCTATGATAGTTTTAGACTGTTTCATAGTTACAGTTATACTGCACCACGCCAGTCACGCAGGGAATTCGTAAACTAAGCAGATTTCCCAAATACTGGTATGATATTAGTACTTATTACAACTCCCCAAATATTCTCTATTTCTTCGTAAAGGTCCGATGAGTAGAAGTGGGTGTTTACTGAGGGTTGAAGACAAGAATGTACGAATTTATCGCTTAATATTTGAGTTAAGAAAAAATGTTTAAGTCAACAATTGTGGAGCATCAGTAGTTTAACAAGATTTGTTTCGTAACATTTCCATTTGACTCATTACAGCCGAGATATAATGAATTCCCCCCTTGTCTAAACCCCCATTATTCCAACTCCGAATTCAGCCAATAACAAATATGATCTTAAGTGTTAACTGAAACGGTTAAATACCGAGTATGATCAAATCAACATTAATCTTGGAATAAAGTGGTTCATGATATAACAGCTTGTTGCTAATATTATATGTATAGGAGGAGGGGTTTATAGATGACCGAAAACTAAAATATGGAAATATCTTGGTTAATATTCAATTTAGAGAAATCATTTACATAACGACATTTATAAAACATTACATTAGCAATAAGATTGGCTCTATACAATTTTTCTTTCTGACGCATAATAAAAATAGATATATACCTGGGTAGGATCAATAGACATTTGAAGAGATTTTTCGAAAACCGTGTCAGGAGTACGGTCTCAATAGCTAATTTTCCTCAAGGGAAATCTGCTAATATTCCTTTAAAACATAAGGAAAAAATTGATAACATGTCTATTAAAAGCAACGCTTGTTCACAATTATTAAGAACGAAGCCATTCTGAGCTTTTAGCAGATTTCCTATAACTTACTACAAGCACTCCTATGGACTAATAACATTATCTAAATCAATTTGGTTAATGAAAATATTCTCCCCCAAATTACAATAAGGAAAAATAAATATATCGTTGAATAATATTGTCTCTGTTAATATTATTCACATGATGATTTTATCTTAATCTTAGTTCAAACATTTCGAAACTTGTGATGGGGTGATGTGAGTATGAATGAACTAAATGGGGGAAAATTAAATTTGAAGGACATCTTCAATCCCTGAGGAAATGCATATGTGATAAGATTTGATTTTCAAAAATGTTATATATAATACGTGATATTGAATTGTTTGGCTTTCATTGTTTTTTAGAGCAAAATCAGCATAGGCTATCATTCATTTCGCAACAATAATATTTCTTATTATTGATCATTCTTCGAGAGGGGGAAGTCAAAAATTAAAAATATCTCCATTATTATAAGTTCTATCGGAAAACTGTGTGTGTGTGTGTGTGTACATATATATATATATATATATAACCTATCTTATTGAAAATTGAATTACCTTTAAATATTGTTATATATATATATATATATATATATATATATATATATATTTCCTCTATCACAAATATTAACAGAGATATTTGGATTTTTGCATATTTCCATTAAGAGAAATCAGCTATTCAGGTCGTACTAATGACGTGATTTTCTAAACATATCTTCAAATGTCCATCGATCCAACCTAGGGGATGACGAAAATCCGTTCAAAATTATATATATATATATATATTTGTCTGTTAACGCTTTAGTGTTCGAAATTTTTGTTTGATCGTTATTAAGCTGGATATTTAATTGTTTTATGTCTGTAGGAGTTTACTGGTGACCGAAAATTAAAATATGAAAATATCTCATTTAATATTGAATATAGAGAAAACATTTATAGAACCATGTATTTTGAATAAGATCGATTCTATACAGTTTTTCGATCCGACAAATAACAACGGACATATTTAAGCTTTTCGAAATTCTCCCCCTCTAATCCCTCCTTCCTTTAGCCATTAATGAACTTAATCTTAATTTTCCATAATACGTTTAA
Organism: Riptortus pedestris; assembly: GCA_019009955.1. Taxonomy (NCBI): domain Eukaryota; kingdom Metazoa; phylum Arthropoda; class Insecta; order Hemiptera; family Alydidae; genus Riptortus; species Riptortus pedestris. The sequence continues at coordinate 10,864,825 of CM032230.1, read as the reverse complement.
ATGTTGAGTTAGGTAACGATTAGACAACAATTGTGACCACTAGAGCGTTAACAGACGCATATTATTTAAACGGACCTCATTTTCGTTATCTCCTGGATGTGATCGATGAACATTTGAAGAAATTTCTCGAAAATCCCATCACGAGTACAACCTCAATAGGTGAATTCCCCTGAGGAAAATCTGCTAAAATATGTATTCGATTTATTCCATAATCGATATTTAACCGTTTCAGTTAACAGCTAAGATCATATTTTTTATTGGCTGATATTGGACCTGGAATAGAGTGTTTAAAGAAGGAGGGGGAATTGGAAAATAGAAAATGTCTTCATTATAATGACTCGGATTATAAAATGTTATAGAACGTTTCTTGTGAAAGTATTGGTTGTATACAAATGCTCTATGCATTTTTTCGTAACTCACGCTCTAAGCGAGTTTTGTACTTTCATGTTTTCAGCCTTCTGTGTCCACCCTCCCTGTTCTACACATCTCTTTTTACTTAGAAAAAGAGAATGTGTGGTGAGCATAAATCAAAACTGTGTTGTACCAGCACGTGGGAATCTGCTAAGTATGCGCTGCCTCTGCCTGGCGGAGTTTTTGTTTTATTTGTTTGGAGCCGACTTGTATGTAAGTCTATGCTCGTACATTCTTAATTGCATTTAACATAAATTAGAATAACACAACTCCAGGGTTAGAATACTAGCTAACTAAGTTGTAACACAGATTATGGATTTAATAAATTAAGTAGTGAATCTACCTTATATAAACATTCTCACACTATGTCGGCTGCGCCTAAAATAAAGTAGGTACTATACTAAAGTGATATGTACTTTTTAAAAATACAAAATAAATACCATACCAACTACAACAATATTAAAACAATCAAATGTACTTGAAAATAATAATATACACATTTTAAACCAAACTAGATTGAGGTCTCTAGTTATCTATATGAGTTAGGCGAGACCTGTTAGATTGAGGAGTCGGCTGCTTTTCTTGTCCACTAAGGATGCCTGAAGGTTCCTAGGAACTTGTAATTGGGGTTGGTAGTACTTATTGCAATCTTCGATAATATTATCAAAGAAATCAGCAACTGTATTCACCAGTATTCATGGGGCGATTTTCCAAACATTTCCTCAAATGCCCATCGAACCTAGTCAGGAGATGACGAAAATGAGGTTCGTTCAAAACTATATATATATATATATATATATATTTCGGTATATAATGTGGTCTCAATTTGTGTTTCATCGTTACCAAACTCGATATTTAAATGTTTCATGTTAAAATAAAGTGTGTGTGTGTGTGTGTGTATATATACATATACATATACATATATAGTCATACACACACACACATATATTTTGGAACGCACATCATTTTCGTCATCTCAATGAAAATGATTCATAATATAACAGCTTTTCCTTAATATTACATGAGTAGGAGTTGGGGTTTACTCATGGCCGGACACTACAAAATGCAATTATCTCGGTAATCGAGATAGTCAAAAACGTACATAAAATCATTTATAGTTCAATCAAAGTGCAATTAGATTGGTTCTAGGTAAATATCAGCCATTAACGAACTTGATCTTTAGTAGTTTTACATAAAACGCCCGTGTTTTATATAAACTATCAAATTGATAACGATCGGACAAAAATTTCGACTGCTATAGAGTTAACAGTCAAATAAATAAATATATATATATATATATATATATATATATATATATACACACACACACGCACACACAGTTTTGAACGGACCTCATTTTCGTCATCTCCTGGGTTGGATCGATGGACATTTGTGGAAAGTTTTTAAAAATCGCGTAACGAGTACGACCTCAATAGCTGATTTTGGCATTGGCTCAGGTGTTTCTACGCTATAACTACGGTTCTAGCGGTTCCTTAAGACAATTCGCTATAAAATCTATAGTGCAAAACTGATCTAGGTATAGAACATCTTCAGTTTAAATGCAGAAACATTTACATAATACTTGCCGAGGTGGGACAAGAGGTTCTCCAGCGTGTCATCTCTGGTTGGTAGATTTTGATTCAGGTTTTCAGTATTGTTTGCCGACTCGGTGTTCAATTTGTCAGTACTGGTTGACAATGTTCTGTCGAGTTGCTCATCACTGGCTGACAGGTTGCTACTTGCGATCTCTGTAATGGTGGACATCCTCCGGTTTAGATTATCAGTGTCAGTACTCGTTGACACGTCGTGATTCAGGACCTCATAGCTGGTCGACATCTTCTGCCTTACTCAGCTCTCTTATCTCTCTGTCACACTCTCCTCTCTCTCTCTTTTGCTCTTATCAGTCTGTTTGAACTTTTCCGCTATCTCCCTGCAGTGTTGACTTTGGCGAAATATCGATTTCAAATTTATGTAAATAAGACTTTTAGGTTTGCCTAATTTTCTATTTAAACTCGGCGAGAATTTATTTTTTTATTCGTTATTTATTTCCATGTAGTGTATTATTTAAACAAAGTCGTGCTGATTTTGCACAATGTGTGTCAGCTAAAGTTGTGTGGAATCAAACTCTTTAATTCTGATATATATATGCTGACATTGAAATAACTGTGTACCTACTATCTATAACTATTAAACCGCAATGGAAAACTGTTATTGAGGTTGTACTCATGATGCGATTTTTGAAAAGTTTCCTCAAATGTCCATCGGTCATACTATCCTTTTATGAAAAACAGAGATCACGTTCGTTAATTTCTGAAATCAGACCATTGGGAGTGGGGTTTAGAAGGGCGAACTTTGAAATATTTTAGATACCTTCCTTATTATTCGTCTGAGGCAAAAAGTGCATAACATGAATCTTATTGTAAATTTAATGTTCTATAAATTTTGTTATATCGTAAACCTAGAGTGGTGAGTTTGATCCCTCCCGGGCTATAGGGATTTATTTAACTCATTAAAGAAAATACTTAGTCCCACCCTTGCTAGAATGGGTGGTAACCTGCAGATAACCCGTCCCAATCGGCCGTAGTTGAAAAAAGTAGTCAATATTAAATAATTTAATTTAAATGTTGTTATATATGTTTTTTCACGATCTTGATTTATAACAACAGGTGTTCAATTTAAATTGAAGTGCTAGTAAAACTACACCAGCCCCATCTCCCTGACGAGTGCTGAGTTCTATAGCCTACTTGTGTAAACACTACCTGACAGGACAACCTTGGGTTCAAAGTGCAAGAGATAAAAGAAGACAAACTGAGACAGTCGAGTGAGTTGGACAGCAGAGGAGAGAGTAGAGCCTCTCCTTAGTAGCAGCAATATTAGTTTCTCACAACCATCCATTCCTAACAACCAACATGAGTGAGTAAACCAAGGAGCATCCAGGAGGAGACCAGGATGGAGGGAGAAAGAACAGAGCATCGAGAACATCATCACCATATCAACAGCATCCCTTGAAGTAATTATTAATCCACTAACACATATATGCCCTCCAATAGCCCATCCCCCAATATCTTTAATATTATCCAATATAATGTTAATAGTAATAACCGTTTTATAAATAATGGTACTCCGGTATCGAATCACATAAACTTCCATGAACCAGCACCTTTCTCAAAATATTTACAAGCCGTTAGCGGGTAAGGCCGCAAATACAACAGGGATTTGCATTTTTTGTTTTCCGCCTACAGTAAACCTTCACCTCTTACTCATGTCATATTAACAATAAGCTATTACATCACAAACCACTTTATTCGAAGCTTAAAAATACTAAATATTGTCTTCATTAGGATTTTACTCTGTGTGATACATGCAAATATGTAGTATGATGTCGTCACCAATTGCGATTTTCCAGTCTTGACTCGAAAATGTTTGTTTGGTCAATACCATATTCAATATTTATCCGTTGAATTCAACTATAGCTTATATATGTTGATGCTTAATTGTTTTTCTATATATTTCTTCGCAGTTCATATATTAATTAAGCCAGTTATTTGTGCTTCATATGTGCTTTTCAGCCTCCAGTAAACCCCCGTATGATACAGCCATAATGATCTCGTCAATGAGCCACTGCAGAACACTAGCACTCGCCGAGGAGGCCTGTCAGGATATAGCAACAAGGCTTCTAGAACTAAATATCAAAGTCAATCCAACCAAGATTGATGCCCTGCTCTTCGACTTTTTTCAAAGGCAAGCAATGCCCACTTCATTCTCTCTAAATGCCAAGAACATCCCCATCTCCAGGTTATTCGGGGATACATTTTAACCATCACCTCACCTTCTCCGCTCACACAATGCGCAAGGTTGACTCCGTAAAATCGAAGTTCTATTCCTTAAACCACCTCCTCCTGTCCCCTACCCTCACCCACAGGCTAAAACTAATGATGCTCCGCGGCGTTATTCAATCAGCCCTACTATAAGGCTCCCCACTACTTAGATACCTCACCAAGAAGTCACTCAACAGACTCCAGACTTATCAAAACACTGTAGCACTTAAAATAGTCACACGGACCACACTCAGATACATGCTTGTCGCTCGAATCCATCCACAACACTATTGCTAAACGGCACATAAAATTCTTCGACTTTTTACAATAAATGGACACAACCCACTATTCAACTCACTGCACAACCCACGGGAACCAGTGAATTTGCAAAGGGCTGACATAGATGAGCCCTTTGTTGACATAATCGTGCTTGGGAATATCAGTGGTTGGCCTTAATGGAAAATCTACCAATTAACAACCAGCTCAATAGTTGATTTGCCACCCACTCGCAGTAACGCTTTAGGTTATTTAGCTTAGTTTAGTTTTATTTTAGTCTTAGATAGGTTTCTGTGGCACGCATATCTGCTCCCCCCCCCTTCATTTCTAAAACTTTAGCAGAATTTACATTTACAAGACAGTCCTTGGGTTGTGCTCTCCAGTAATTGGAATCTTTAGTCTTTCTTCTTCTTATCTACTCTCCTACCTGCTACCGCCAGATGCCAGGTCCAACCACAACCCAGTGCTCTAACACCCAAACCTTCTCATAACCATCCCTTAAAAAAGAGCGATTCATTCAGTACAAGGGGACTATCAGTCCAACCCACGCAGGGCTTTACAACGTCCTGCCTTCCCTTCCAAGTAACTTTTCTTGAGGTTATCTGTAATTAGGTTAAAAAAAAAATGATACCCCTACCCTTTAGTCATCGGGTTTTCACTTAGAAATAAAAGAGATGAGATCTTGAATGTATTGTACGTCAGTTACTTATCGCAGCCCTTGCGTGGCGGACTTTTCCTTCTAAACGCCTTAGCCAAAATAGCGACTTGACACCATTTCATAGGATAATACAAACAACGACTTGGTTGGCACAGCTTTATTATAAAAAATAAATAAATAAATAATTAAACTTTAGTAGCGTTGGGAGAGAACTCATTGACTCCTGTATGATCTGTAGGGTAGGTCTAGGTACTCTAGGGACCTCTTGCGGTGTCCGTGAGCAGGTACCTGGACAACCTGGTAGGAGTCTTGGTGGTCATCGCCCCCTAGCAGCTTCTTCAGCCCTACGATGGCAGCCAGGGCTAACGCCAACTTGGATATGATGAGTGCCTTCCCTGCCAGCATCGCTAGTGTTCCCATCTTGAGAGGAATCATCATACTGGCCATCATGAACATCATCATCAGGAGGGTGTTGACACCGCGCCTCTTCTTGCCTCGGCCTACATGAACATAAAAAAGACAACAAATTAGTTCTCTCACTTATGTACAGCAATATTTGATCTTGCTAGGAGGATCAATCATCAAAAGATGTTAACAAACGAATTAAGTTAATGGGAAACTGGAAATTTTCTTTATTGATGCATATCCAGTCCATCTTCAAGTGCTAACAATTAAAAAAGGAAACATGTTTCAGTCCATGGAATGAATCAAATAATTACTACTACTTACTAACATAACACCATAAAAAGCCCTTATGCTTAAATAAGGAACTTAGTGGGGAAGATTTCCAGAGTTTGTAAGACTTACAACTAGAATCGCAATTTTGATTAATAGATACCAAACTCGATATTTAAACAATTCATGTAAAATTAAATACCAAGTTCGTTAATGACTGGAATCCGGCCTGTGGGAGAGGGTATTATGAAAATAAAAACCAAAATAATCCGTTATTTCTGTTGGATTAAAAAATGGTGTAACCCAGTAGTAATGCTAATTTAATGTTCTATAAATCTTGTTATACGTATTTTCTCTCTATCCTGAATATTAAACTTCCACTTTTAATCAATGTACTTTTCCAATAGGTGAATATATTTTGAATCTCCATATCTTATGTATTCAAAATACCAAATATGTTTTTAACAGATTTTTACTAGATGAGATACATGCATATACGCTGTGTGATGATGCAAAAATGCTTATTTAATTTATACTATTCTCGAAATTTAATTGATCGTTTCATTTAACACCAAAAATCATATTCGTTAATGGCTGAAATCTGATCAGGAATTAAGGGGGTTTAGATGGCAAATATTAACCAAGTAATCTGTACTTTCTGGTCTCGTCTTCAGAATTCGAAATATCTTCGTTATTGTAAGTTGTGTATTACCAATGTATTTGGAAATTGAATTACCTATAAATGTTGCCGTATACATAAATTCTCTATCATTAATATTAACGGAGATAATTTTTTTATCCAGCCTTCAGGAAACCAAGATCCTACACATGTCTTATCAGCGATAAGCTCGTATATTATGAACGACTTTATTCAAAGCCGAATATTGTTTACAAGAGACCTTTATTATTCGTATAAATTCCTTGTACAATATCTTAGTAATTAAGATTTTACGTTCTTGCCCCGAAAACGTTTATTTGATCTATACCATATTCGATATTTATCTTTCTCAGGCAATAACTAAAGATCATATTTGTTCTTGGCAGAAATCGGACTAAGAATAGGGGATGGGAGGGTTTGCGGGGAAATTTTATATTTCCAAATACCTTTTTTTTTCTAATTACCTTATGAGTCGGATCGTTAAATATATCCACCACCAATCTTGTTAAATATACGAGTGATGCTCTAAAATTGTCTCTTTAAGCATTTGTTGTGTCTTATATATTAACATCGAATATTAAGCGAGTAGTTCGTACTTTCTGGTGTTCAGTTGGAAGGTGTGATGAGATGAGATCACTAGTGTGTTCAGCAGCACGTTGGAAATCTGTTTTGTTTACCCCGACCCTGTGTGAGGGTCCTTTTTTTTTTTTTTTTTTTTTTTTTTTTTTTTTTAATTATGTGAGACATGTAAGTCGTCTTCCTGAAACTAGTAAAAATGTATTCAAGGAGCGGATACTTCCGTTTTCCAACGATGTAAAGGTTCTGTACTCCTGAGGTAATTGATCAGCAGATGAAGGAGCTTTATGATTATACATGAAACGATAAGAACTTTGGTCGTGATTTAGTACATTTGGTTCGAACGGTTGGAATAGTGGCCCACCAATTACCACTTTGGATCGTCACAGCTGCATCACTGTCACAGCCTACCGTTGCTCCGTTTCTTTTCGCACATGGTTCCAGGAAGGTGTGTAATGGGACCTGCCTCATCCCCACAAAAACCTGCGAGCCACGTAGGTAAGTGTCACGTACTAGCAGTGGCGTAGCGTACGTGACTTGTCCGGGAGTCCCTACTGTCCACACGAGACGAACCGGGTCATGTGAGATCCATTCCTCTCCAGCAATTTCCACGATTATACGCTCCTAAAAGGCCCTTCACAGAGGAACGCCCACTTTCCCACAATACACAATGATGGCTTTCCAATGCAGCTCGGAGAATGTTTATGATACATATGCTATAGGATGCTATAATACTCATGCTATAGTGAAAGTCTACTGACAGCGGCTTATCTTTCCCCACAGTCTAGATACCTGTTATTTGTATAATAACAGTGTCAAGTTCTAGTATAAATAATTCCACCTTGCGGAACTCCCAATTGCTACCTTCTAAAATTATACCATAGGAACTGAGTATTTTTATTGAAAGCCTGTGAATGGGAGAAATTCATAACTTGGTCATTGGCGATTAAGAGCATGCCGTTGCCTATGTTTACTTATTTTACTAGGTTTTCCCGAGGGAACTCAGGTTTTAGTAGATCAATCAGCTATTGGGGTTGTACTCATGACGCGATTTTCGAAAACTTTCTTCAAATGTCCTTCGATTCTACCAAGGTGATGACGAAAACGAGGTCCAATCAAAACTATATATATATATATATATACGCTATTAACATTGGAAATTGGTTAAAATATTAGTGGGGAGAAGGATTCGAAAATTCAAATGTCCGTTGTCATAAGTTGGATTATAAAATATTATACAATAGAAAGCAAGTTTTTCGTACTTCCTTGTTTTCTACCATTAGTAGTTGTTTTCTCCCCCCCCCCCTGTTCTACTCGGTTTATGGCATATTTCACTAAAGGCAAATCAGGTATGGAGGTTGTACTCATGCCGCGATTAATTTACATGTAAGCAGAGAAAATGTAGTGAGGTCTGATTACTCGCTTGTTATACTTGGGAAATCTGCTTAGTTCAGGGAGTGCCTGTTTGAGGGTTTTTTTTTTTTTATCTGGAAATTGGTTCTTCAAACTTTGAAAGTCTAAAGTTTATAATTAGGGTTTTATGGGCAGTTTCGAGGTACTGCAATACAGTTCCCTAAGATTAAGGACTTGATAGTGTTTATTACTTAATTTTTGTGTCTCAGTTTAGGGAGCTTCTTTAGGAAAGACAGAACGTTATTTTGCCAGCTGTACTTCGAAGAAAAAAGGAAAACCCTGTCCCGCAGGTGTTGCTATGACACACTAGTGATCACACCTCACCACTTATTGCTTTTTTTTTCTAAATAAAAACGTGTGTGCTCACGGACACTAGAAAAGAAGAAAGTTCGAATAACTCCCGTAATATTTGAGTTACGAAAAAATGTTTTGAAAAAACAATGTATGGTAGAACATTAATAATTCAGCAAGATTAAATCTATAACATTTTCCGATCCGATTCCTAATAACGGAGATATTTTCAATTGTCGGACTTACTATATATAGTAGATAAATACATATGGAATATCATGAAGGGGGTGTATGTATTTATTTACACGTTGGACGTTGTCTCTCTTCGACCATGTCCACTGGCTAGCTAACCACGTAAGCCCCCCTCCACCATATTCTCAAAAACCGTCCTTCAGGACTGTCTTTCAGTCTCTATATAAAATCATTGAACGCAAGTCCCCTTCTGGGAAGGCAAAAGGTCTTTCATTACGTCAACTGAATATATATGTGTGTGTGTGTGTGTGTGTGTGTGTGTGTGTATGGTTTTGATCAGGCATTACTTTCGACATCTCTTGGGTAGGATCTATGGACAATTGAAAAACATTTTTTCGAAAATTGCGACATGAGTAATACCTTGTTAGGTCATTTCTCTTAAGAGAAGTGTCCTCGCTTGGGAGATCATCTTAGGACAATCTTTGGCTCCTACCGATATATTTGACGATAAAAAATAAATACACTCATACCGTTTGCAACTGATTTAATTTTTTACTGGATTGTAAGTTCCAGAATTTTTAAGCGTTTAAGTCAACAGTTTCGCCTCATTTAAACAATATTAGTTTTTAATGCTAAATGTAGAAACTAACAAGGACTGTACTCAAGACACCCATTCATGTGCAGGCTTTCGCCTATTTATGAATACAATGTTTAATATTACATGATATGGTCAAATTTCGAGTAATAGATCGACGAAACAAATTCGGACCCTAGAACGTATAATTCTTATTACTTGGAGAGAGAAAAAATATTCTTCACTTCCAACAACACTGGAATATAATTCTTATTAATTATATCATGATTCAATTTGGATAAATGTCGGACGATAGATATACAAGTTATTTAAATTTTGAGCAAGACTTATCCAATTATTTTCCTACTGAGAATAAGAGTTGAACGTAGATGTAGATTGGGGGGGGGGGGATTTCTTAAGGGGTTAAAGTTGAAAAATGCGAATATGGCTGTTGATTTATGATTTAGAGAAAATGTATATAACAATTATCAACAACACTTTTCAATCCGACTCATTAGAAAGGAGATTTTTTTTTTTCAAATATTTTATAATCTAACACTACCGAATTTGATTTTAATTTTACATTCACTGCGGCAGAATCTTAAAAGTGTGTTCAGATATGTACATGAAACTGAATGAAACTACTATAATTCTTTTCATCTACTGGTAGAAGCGTATAACATTTGAAGACCTTTTTCAAAATTCTCGTCACGGCTACCACAATAGCTAATGTTTTATGAGAAAACTGCTACAAGCTAAGGAATAACGACAAAGTTTTCTCTGGCAGAATTAAATGTCTAACATCATAGCGCCTAGTGATTCAGGATGTTAAACCCGCATGGCTTTGGTGCTGTACATTATAGTTTTTTTTTCAGTAGGTGCATTCCTTCAATTATAATTTTGATAATAAGATTTAGTTTGATTTAAGATGAATAACAAAATATTTCGTGCCAGGCCGTAGGAGGTTTTCCACTTAATTAAAAAAATTGACTTAAAAAACTTGTATTTTTCAAGAAGTGTTCGTATGAGGGTTTGAAGAAAAAAAAAAGTTTCCGTTACCTACTTTCAGTTCAGAATATGATTGCCTCATTTTGCTTTGTGTTAAAATAACTTTCTCGGCATTTTTCTTTTTTTAATCCTTTCTCCTTACGAATGTAATTAAATGATACTCTGAGCTAATCACCTAGTTGCGAAGGTCATAAAATGCCAGGCAATTAACGGAGTGGCATCAAATATTTTATTTTTATAGCATTAAATATTACTGGTTTGGGGAATTTTTAAGACACGGATTGTCCTTAGCTGTTGCTTATTCTAAATTTAAACGTCATAAATTTGCATAAGTATAGGTTTGGCATTTTAAGAAACATTAAAAATATATATGAATGTGCATTTTTGCACAGCAAAATTGCAAAGAATTTAATAAAATTGTATTGTCTGAATTGTAGAAGTTACTAATCTATCCTTTCGTTCTATCATACAATATTTGACTCACAATATTTTCAAAATTAACTTTTAAATATTCATAATATTAATTTGCCCTTTGAGAATGTAATTAATATTTATATTTTTCAATAATTCCGTTCTTTCTGATTAACAGTGAAACGCGATTCGTCGAGCTCAGAAATAAAAAATAATAAAAAATAACATTTTATAAGGAGGCTTTCACAGGGAAAAATCCTGATATCTTGATTTATTTTCGTTTTGAAATATTATTAAGAAGGCCATCCCTCAATACTCAAAAATTAAAAACTGTTATTTTGTGTAGCATCTTTACTTGAAATATCATTAATTATAATAATCCAAAGAGGAAGACAAATATTGGTTATTTCTGCAACCAGTTTGATTAGATTTTTATTTTATTTTACATCCACTTTATGCTACTAGGCTAATCGGGACGGGTTATCTACAGGTTACCATCCTTTTCTAGCCAGGGTGAGCCTAAGGAGTTTGTTGAATGAGGCCGTCATTAAATAAATTTCCACTGCCCAGGGCGGGATTCGAACACTCTAGGTCTGTCAGCGAGATTAGGGGCAACGCCCTATCTCGCACGGTCAACCCGAGCCCCTGATTAGACTTTAATTCCCATATAAACTTCCGTTCTTTCTATCAACTTTTTAATATATCTTTTCGAAGCTAAATATGACATGAACGATCATACTGGAAGAACACATGATCTTTTGGAGATTTTCCTACGACTTGTCGACATATTCTATAGTAAAACGTTGAAGAAGGTTATATTTAATAAAAAAAAAATGTTTAAAATGACCATCGATTTTTTTTAGTGAAGGATGAGAGAAAATGCAAATAAAAAACAAATGTGGCTTGTGCGAGACTTATGCGAGAGTAGATTAAGGAAAGAGGTCGGAGACCCTGAAGAGGAATCGGTTCGATACGGCAGCTCCATGGAACTGGCTACCTCGTTGGATCCCCATACCTCTATGGATTTTTTATTTGCCTCACTCCTGAGAGCTAGGAGAAAGCGAAGCGACAGGCGAAGTGCATACAGGCAGGGTGATCTGAATGTTTATTGTGTCCGGTAAGGCGTTATTCGATCTGGGTCATGGCTAGTTCTGCGAATGCTTCTTTAGAACTGAACATTCCGAATGTTATTTCAATAGGCAGAATCTTTCTAATGACAAAACTGACTGAACTGGTCAAGTGATTAATGCATATAAAGAAATTAAAGAGATAAAGAAATGACCACTCGAGAACTGCATAAACAAAGACCAATTCACACGTGCTCCCCCTCATCAGCAGACATTCTGGATACTTTCAGAACTTGCAAGCACAAGTCTAAATGAAATGACACCTAGATCACCACGCAAACCTGTATCACATATCTCCTTCAATTCAGTGATTTTATCTCAGCAACGATCTGGTACAAAATTAAGTATAGAAACAAACTTGTAGTACTCGTAAATACCTTCATAATGAAAGGATATTACGGAACACTTCGCAATGAGAAACGCACTGATGGTGATATTTACGATTTAATATTTTGCCTTTTTACTAGCTGCAAGACAGTTTACTAGCAGCTCTCGATTTGTGCGAAACCGGAGCGGAAAACTATTGAAAAATAACAGTTTGCCAAAAAACAGCACCATCTGGAGCAGATTGCCGTCTGCCCTTCAAATTTGACCCTTCCTCAGGGGAAGTAGCTTTAAAAATGGTATTTTACCCCTTCTTTAAAACCCACTCTTCCTAGTTTGATTCTGGTCATTGACGTTCTTGATTTATAGCTCTACAAGAAGCTTTCAAATATCGAGTTTGCGAATATATGCGTTTGTGTGTATGTGTGTGGTGTTGTGGTTGGGTGACGGTTCTTCAGTGTCCATGTGACAGGTTTACCGGCTATGAGCTTTAAAGCCTATCCTCCGGTGCCTATTCATCAACGTGAGCCTGCTAGAATGAAGAGGTAGCTTTATATAGGTCGTCACAAAGATGTATGCTGAAGCCAATGATCCATCCTTCATCATAATCCGTATTAAAAATTCTAACAGTATAATCATTTTGCAAAGCTGACTTTAGTCACGTTAGTGAGGGAAGTTTGAAGGAGCAGAGGGTCGTAGACTGATGTCCTGTTTACTTCTCTTATAAATTTGGTAGTAAAACTTTAAGATCACATTCATTTATACGTTAAAAGATAAATTTTACGAGAAGATCAAGACTGTTTATAGATTTTCACCCAGTCTAAGACCTCGTTAATGAGGCGAAAGCCTAACTTCCATATATTCATATATTGCTTGGCGGGAGTGTAATGAATAAATCAGTCTGACTGCCCGACGAAGTATATTGACCCTCCCCGACTAGCAAACTGGTAAAAAATGTGAGTTAGAATTTCGAGTAATCCACTTCCCTTATTAAAGTGTAAATAAAAAAGACTGGGTTTCATCTACCTTTTTCATCTAAATAAGAAGCTGGAACGAATCTTGTATGAATAATAATATGATGGGATTGGTCATAGTTGAATGATGACCTCCTTCTGTCAACTGTACATTATATGCTGTCACCCGAGGCATGTCTGCATACTAGGTTAGATTGTTGACCTTGCTTTATCATATAGACAACAATGTCAACAATGGCTTAATTATAGTTTGCCTGCAAGACCACGTGGGATCTGGGTCAGCTGCCGCCTTGTTAGCCAGTGCCTCTTAGATCGCCGGTGGCCCTTTATCAATTAGACCGTGGAAAATCGATTATTCCCTATTGTGCGTCTCGTAAATTGATTGGGTAAACACGTGCCTTTGTGCCTCAAACTCATCCTTTTCACTCCAAAATTGAGTTATGGCGTTTAAAAAAAACTGGAGAAAGGGAAATGTGATTTGGCTTAGTAGGTTCACGCCATCGAGAGTGTTCCGGATTCGTTATTATTCACGTTAGTGTTGCTTCGTCTCCGATTTATTTTGTTGTAATGCCAAAGTTCATGGCTCAGACATTATTAGATACAGTGAAGGTAGGAAGTGTCTTAATAGGTCTACCACTTTTATGAAAATAGTTTCAAGCTGTTAAATACCTATGCTGAATGATCTTGAAAATCATTGCATTTCTCAGGTTATTGGATCAGATTGTGATCTAGTGGTAACTGCCAATTGCTAAATTGTTGAAACAGTCTTCCACCCCCCAGCGCCCACTCAGAATAAAACCTAATTGAGTACTTCAATATAGAAGATCTTCAGATTGTGATCCCACCAACAGTATACGGAATACGTCAAACTGCTAACTTGACTTCCACGAGGGAGGCTGTTGAACCAAAAGAATAAAACCATCTCATCACTGCAAATATTTCTGAAATTATATTTAGATTAGTAATTAACTCCAAATAAGTAATTTAGAAAACACTTCAGGCGCTATCAATAGCAGACTCTTGAAGAAAAGGAAACTAACAAGAAGAAATTATTAGTAAGTAAAATAAAAATCTGAAATGAACTTTCGTTTATGCGCAAAATGTTTAGTTGGTGTTGAACTGTAACGTCCAAGAAAATCATAAGAACGCACATTTATTAATTTTTCACTAATGATCTTCGAGTGAAAACACCGGTAAAAAAAAATAAAGGGAAAATAAATTGTTAAGAGGATGATATAAAACATTGTTTCTTTGTAGAAATAGGATGTGAGAAATATATGACAGCTTATAGAGGGGGGAAAAAGTACATGAAAATCAGCCGGCGAGGAAGTAGCTTTCTATTGCTAAAGCTAGTAGAATGGTTATCCAAGGCATATTTACTATGGAAGAAGGAAGCCTCAACGAGTCCTATACCAGAATACCTCGATAATAATGTCATGAGCCGTGATTACTTCTGAGTACAATAATTAACGTTATTGAGGAGGAAAGTTGAATTGTTTTATTTGTGAATAATCGTGGGTTAAATAAATATTATAATATATGGTTTACCGGAAATATGAGCATTCTAATCAGGTTTAGAAATTGACATTGCATTGGCGGCATGGGCAGAAGTGGAAATGAATGCAATGCTGGAGCATGTTAGGTTTGTGGAATCTCAAGATAAATCCTCCCGTCCTCTCAAAAAAAAAATCATATACAAGTACAGTAGACATAAATAAATAAAATTATGAAACCCATGAAATTATAAAACTGCCCGAGACTAAATAAATGTGCCTTAATCACAGTCCCTACAATAAGGTACGAATGCAACGACCCCGACCAATTTTTAAAGATACAAAATGAAACGAATTTTTTTTTTATGAATAGAATTCTATAAAGAACAATTTCGTGAAGTGTTTGGAGATAGTCAAGTTGAACGTCTATGATTCGGATCAGGAGGAACAATCTTGAAAAAGACAGCAGAGTTTTTGACGAAAGTTGGTACTGGCTGCCCCTAACTCAATCTATTATTTTGGATTCGTTAGGAACAATCATATTCTTACACACGTACGAACATACATAATAAATAAATAACGAAGCACATATACATAGTTTCCTTAGCGATCAGTAGCTTTGTCGGAACAGCCTTAAATATTCTGATTAGAGGAAACACTAAACCCGCAAAACGTATCCGACATGCTTGACAGTCCATTGATGAATATTCTGTAGGAAACCGGTTGGGTTTACGGTTCGGCGTTTCTAATTGAACCTTTTCATTCTTCTACTTCAGAGTTAAATAAATCCACGTTTCTTATTAGCAGATTTCCTTGAAGGGAAATCAGCTATTGAGGTCGTACTCATGTCGCGATCAAAAATTTTCTTCAAATGTCCATCGATCCTACTCAGGAGATGACGAAAATGAGGTGCCTACAAAATGATATATAGATATATATATATATATATATATATATATATATATATATATATATATATGTCTGTTAAAGCTTGAGTGGTCGGAATTTTCGCTTGATCGTTACCAAACTCGATATTTAAACGTTTAATGTAAAAAATAAAGGTCAAGTCCGTTAATGGCAGAGTCCGTTAATCGGACCAGTGTGAGGGGGGGGGGTTAAGAAAAGGATTTTCGAAATATCGAAATGCCTCCGTTACTATACGTCGGATCGAAAAATCGTATAGAACCAATCTTATTGCAAATTAAATTTGCTATAATTATTGTTATATACATTTATTCTTTATCTTGAATATTAATCGAGAGATTTGCATTTTATTGAGCGTAACGGACACAATGAGATCGGCTGTTTTCGGTTGCAGTCGCGAGTTTCCAACTAGCTAGTTCGGCCGTTTCAGTAACTGTTCGGTTCTCGTGAAATTTCTCTATTCTAAAACTTCACGCGGGAAATCAGCTTAGTTTACTACAAGGAGCCTTGAAAAAGCAATAGAAGCAACAGTATTAATTATAATTTTCACTGTTCAACCTCATCTATCTAGCAGAGATACAAATATTTGTGAATAAAAATATTTCTTATCACGACATGATTGTAACGGATATCGTATTTAACTTTCAATTTACTCCTTAAATTCGCTAACCCCTATCCACAGATTCAAACCACTTTATTTTAACTCCTTAGTCCCTATCCCTAGAACCCAACTACTAAATCCTTACCCCTGGATACCTATTTTTGTATCTCTGTCCCTAGATCCATAGCAAGAGATACTATCCCTAGATCCCTGCCACTAAATCCTTACTCCTAGATCCCTATTCCTGTCCCTATATCCCTAGATCCATATCAAGAGATACTATCCCTAGATCCCTGCCACTAAATCCTTACTCCTAGATCCCTATTCCTGTACCTATATCCCTAGATCCATATCAAGAGATACTATCCCTAGATCCCTGCCACTAAATCCTTACTCCTAGATCCCTATTCCTGTACCTATATCCCTAGATCCATAGCAAGAGATAGATTTTTTTAAACCTTTTTTTTATTCCTTTCTTTCCCCACGCTGTACCTTAGGGCAGCCCATACCAGCGGCTTATCCAATTTATAATCTTTACATTTTGAATTCCCTTTTACAGGTAGTCTGTCATCCACAAACACCAACACAGTGAGTCCTTGTGAACCTTAGACCTCTCGCAGCCATTTGCTGCATATTTGCATCGCGGGGCGAATGTTGTAAGTGGGCGCCTGAAATTAGAGCCTCACTTCCTCTGTTCAGTCAGACTCCAATAATTGCCTAGTACTAAACTATGTTATATATTATACATATAACCTATCTTACCTAAACATTATATATATAACATAAATATTCGTAATTGAATTCAATATATAAACGGAATTCAATATTCAGTTTATAAATTCATTCAGAACTTTTTTTTTGCTAATTGGACGACCGCCTTCATAACATTGTCGGTCTGGATCAGCTTTTTTTTTTGTGAATCCGGAGACCAGTCGAGCAGCGAGTATTCCCCCGCTTGGAGAAGTCTTGCGCTGGAGTTGAACGGACACTCAAAAATAATGCTCTTCACCGTTTCTACAGCTCCACATCACACTTCTTCAAGCTATACTATCACTAGATCCCTACCACTATATCCTTACTCCCAGATCCCTATTTCTGTACCTATATCCCTAGATCCAACTCAAGAGATACTATCCCTAGATCCCTACCGTACTATCCCGATAATACCGTTTGTGCTGACTATGGCCTGTGCAAAGCTATTTGAGAATATGAATGTGAGCGTATTTACCTTCTTCGACTCCGAGAGTCCTAGGTACCTCAGCCAGCTTGAACTGGAGGCTGTGGCTGTTGAAGAATGCGGATACCCTGTCCATGATGAGATCGTCTAGAGCGGCTTCCTTGTCATCCAGTGCCCTGGGGAGCCTGGCATCCAGCTCGTTCTCCGTCATAGCCTGTGCCGTGGAGTCGTGTGCCTGGCTGACCAGCCTGATGCCCGGCAACACCTCCAGCTCGGGGCTCCTCACGGCTCTATCGAGGGCAGTCACTAGCTTCGCCTTGAGGCAGGGCATAGGCTCTATGGGTGGTCTGCTGCAGTCCTCCAGCACCTTGAGGAACAGCCTAGGGTCTGCAGAGGCAGTGTAGGCCAAGGAGAGGACTAGCAGTGCTCGGATCATCCTGCTACTGTGATTGCCCCTCTATCCGCCCTCTCTCTTATATAGTCTCGCCACGCCCCCTTTCCCCTCCACCTCTCCAATCTCACCCCTCACCCCTAACCAGTATCATCACCAATGAACCAAAAAAAATAATTCTAAATTAATTTAAACCAAACGCATAACATATTAATATATTTTTATATTTAAAAAAAATCGACTGTGAACACTGGCCTATAGGGGAAGCTACGTTTTTTATTGATACGACGGCGAAAAAAGTGTCACTTCTCAAGGGGCTTTCCCCATTAGATCCGAAGGGGCATAAAAAAGTGATTTTCAACGTTTTAAAAAACATTTTTCGTCCTCACAATTTCCGTCCTACACCAGAAGTTGGCAAGCCTAAAAACTAGAGTAGACATTATTAAAAAATCGAAATTCGAAAAACGTTCTCCTCGTACTCCTATTAGATTAAATAAATAATTTCATTTAAAACTATTTCATTGGGAAATAATATACGATATTTTCGCTACTATGCAGCGGATAGTATAATAGATCCTATGGAATAAAAAGAAGGGGGATTTTCAATGTAAAAGAAAATCTTTTATCTTCCTTGTTCCTTATCAGAGTTACACCCTCTGGTCTCGATTAGCTTGGATTCCAATGAAAAAAAAAAAAAAACTTCTGGCTTACATAAATATTTCTTAAATTGCAATTAATATTTCGGTTAATAAAATGGATAAGTACATATACTTATTCCTTCAGTATAATATTTAATATTGTTTGTGATATACGGTAAGGACACATACTTCTTTACCATTTTCTATGAACGTCCATTAAATTATATATCAAATGATCCAACAGGGTCAACAGAATGAAGAAATATCTTGATATGGAACAAAAGCTCGATGACGAGAACTAATCAATAACGTAAATTAATGGAATAACAGTAGTGCCTAAGCATTTTCTGTTTTATTAATTAGAGTTTGTGTAATATATATGCATAAACTCGGTCACACACCCACACCACGCACGCACGTGTTTCTGTGTGTGTGTGTATATATATATATATATATATATATATATATATACATATAAAAGGGGAATAAAGCCCACCCTCAAAATCTCCAAAGAAAGCAACGAAACCCATCTCCCCATTCCGCATTGTTGAAACATTGATTTTTTGGGATTTTATGTATGAAAATTACTAAACCATTGTGATCATTTTCGGAAAACATAAAAAATGGAGAAAAATTGCTTTACATTTTATTATAGATATTATTTCTCAGATCCTGAGTTGGAATCTTTAATCGCTGAATTTGAATCTTCAAATACTGGAGCTGAATCTTCATTTCCTGAATCTTATTCTTCAGTCCCTGAGCCTGAATCTGATTCTTCAGCCCCTGAGCCTGAATCTGATTCTTCAGCCTCTGAGCCTGAATCTGATTCTTCAGCCCCTGAGCCTGAATCTGATTCTTCAGCCCCTGAGCCTGAATCTGATTCTTCAGCCCCTGAGCCTGAATCTGATTCTTCAGCCCCTGAGCCTGAATCTGATTCTTCAGCCCCTGAGCCTGAATCTGATTCTTCAGCCCCTGAGCCTGAATCTGATTCTTCAGCCCCTGAGCCTGAATCTGATACTTCATCCCCTGAGCCTGAATCTGATTCTTCATTCCCTGAGGCTGAATCTGATTCTTCAGCCCCTGAGCCTGAATCTGATTCTTCAGCCCCTGAGCCTGAATCTGATTATTCAGCCCCTGAGCCTGAATCTGATTCTTCAGCCCCTGAGCCTGAATCTGATTCTTCAGCCCCTGAGCCCGAATCTGATTATTCAGCCCCTGAGCCTGAATCTGATTCTTCAGCCCCTGAGCCTGAATCTGATTCTTCAGCCCTGAGCCTGAATCTGATTCTTCAGCCCCTGAGCCTGAATCTGATTCTTCATTCCCTGAGCCTGAATCTGATTCTTCAGCTCCTGAGGCTGAATCTGATTCTTTAACCCCTGAGCCTGAATCTGATTCTTCATCCCCTGAGCCTGAATCTGATTCTTTAGCCCCTGGGCCTGAATCTGATTCTTCATCCCCTGAGCCTGAATCTGATTCTTCATCCCCTGAGCCTGAATCTGATTCTTCATCCCCTGAGCCTGAATCTGATTCTTAAGCCCCTGAGCCTGAATCTGATTCTTCATGCCCTGAGCCTGAATATGATTCTTCAGCCCCTAAGACTGAATCTGATTCTTCAGCCCCTGAGCCTGAATCTGATTCTTCAGCCCCTGAGCCTGAATCTGATTCTTCAGCCCCTGAGCCTGAATCTGATTCTTCAGCCCCTGAGCCTGAATCTGATTCTTCAGCCCCTGAGCCTGAATCGGATTCTTCAGCCCCTGAGCCTGAATCTGATTCTTCAGCCCCAGAGCCTGAATCTGATTATTCAGCCCCTGAGCCTGAATCTGATTCTTCATTCCCTGAGCATGAATCTGATTCTTCAGCCCCTGAGCCTGAATCTGATTCTTCATCCCCTGAGCCTGAATCTGATTCTTCAGCCCCTACGCCTGAATCTGATTCTTCAGCCCCTGAGCCTGAGCCTGATTCTTCAGCCCTTGAGCCTGAATCTGATTCTTCAGCCCTTGAGCCTGAATCTGATTCTTCAGCCCCTGAGCCTGAATCTGATTCTTCAGCCCCTGAGCCTGAATCTGATTCTTCATCCCCTGAGCCTGAATCTGATTTTTCAGCCCCTGAACGTGACCGTAATAATCCCGGTTTTATATAGAGGTTTGGGAATCTATCTACTTTGAAAACTCATACTTCTTTACTGCTCATACTCTTCTGTGGCTGAACGTAGAGGAGGGGGGCTGTTGAGTAGTAAAACAAGGGGGCTACAAGAACTAATGGTTTGTAGAGATGGGTGTGATATCCATCATTATTATTCTCTGGCGTCATACCGTCTTGAGTTCCAAGGTCTTAGTTGGCTACACGTCCACATATACAACACTTTACTGACGATATCTCCATTGACAATGCGGGAATCTACTAGAACCAGGTCCATACGGTTGGATGGTTTCCGTGCCACTGAAAGGAATTGTAGGGAGAGACTCCATCTAGACAGTTTTAGCGGGGAATGTAAGTTCTAAGAGGGGACTCTTGACTGTAAGTCAGTTCAGATGTTGCAGAACTTGGCCCTTCCATCAAAGCCCTAGGCTGAATGGCTAAAAGTTTAATTAGCGGATACCTGATGACATATATCAGTAAGGAAGCCACGCGCAGACCTTTATAAAACGTGCATCAGGGGATGTACACTAAAGCAAGGAATGTATAATAAGTAAAGAGAAACGTTTCAAATAGAAAGTAAAAGTCCGCCACGCAGGGGCTGCGTAAACTAAGCAGATTTCCCACGTGAAGTTTTACAATAGAGAAATCTGCCTAGTAATAACCTATTCTCACGAGGACGAATAGTTAGTGAAACGGCCACACTAGCGCTAGTGCGCTCGGCGGAAACTCCCGACCACACTCACAATATAAATCAAAATATCTCGGTTAATATTCAAGATAGAGAATAAATGTATAGAACAGTATTTATAGTAAATTTAATTTGCAATAAGATTAGTTCAAAAACTTTTTTGATCCGTCGTATGGTAAAGGAGGTATTTCGAATTTTCGAAAATCTCCCCCTCTAAACCTCACCCTCCCACTAGTCCGATTTCAGTCATTAACGAAATTGATCTGTCTTTTTACATAAAAAGTTTAAATATCGAGTTACGATCAAACAAAAATTGCGACCGCTAGAGCGTTAACAGACAAATATATATATCTATATATATATATATATATATATATATATATATATAGATATATATATATATATATAGATATATATATAGATATATATATATATAATTTTGAACTGACCTCATTTTCGTCATCTCTTGGGTAGGATCGATGGACATTTGAAGAAATTTTCCGAAACTCGCGTCATGAGTACGACCTCAATAGCTGATTTCCCTTAAGGGAAATCTGCTAAAAGGAGAAATAGAAAATTAAGCTTATTGACTATATCTATACGACCATCAAGAATGTCTTTAGTGAGAGATAATAGGGGAAGAAAGCGATTCAGAAACTCATTTTACTAAAATAAACATCTCATGGATTACTTTGGGTATAATAACTTAAAAAAATTGTTAGTGGGTTATCGATGAAACCACAGTTTCCAATAAAATATAATAGGGCATTAGGTTTAATCCAGTGCCCCATTAATGTTTAGTGGAAAATGTGGTTATATCAATAACCTATTTTGATATTTATTTCTTAAGATATGATTTCCAATTAGGGGGAATAAAGTAATTTTAGTGAAAATTATGGTCAAACAATTCATTATATGAGTAGTTGGTACCATTGAGTTCTTTCATATTACTATGCCCACAGAATGAAAAACATAACACGTATGCCGTATTCAAAATAAAGTCCGTCACGCGGTGGCTGCATAAAATAAGCAGATTTCCCATGTGAAGTTTTACAATAGACAAATCTGCATACTGGTAACACAACACCACCGTGAGTAAATACAAACGGTAATGAGAAATCTTTCAGTTAATTTTAATAAGCTCCCAACGGAAACGGCATCTCAATTGTAAACACATAGGTCTGCAAATCACATAGAGCTGAAAGGATAGATAAACATATTCTTCACCGGAAAGAAAAACAATTACTGATAAACATCTGAATATAAAGCAATAACTTTATTGTAAACAATTTACTATAACTAGTACTGTGATTTATAATGAATCAGAATAATTTGTATTTTAATAACTCAAATTTCAGAACGAAAGAAGGGGAGGGCGGATGAACAGAACGTATTTGCATATATCTCACAAAGTAAAAGCTGAAAAAACAAGAAAGGTTGGAAGAAGCTTCTACGGGAGTCGAACAGTTACGGAAACAGCCGTACTAATCCGGAACTTGGACAATGCCCGATCAAACGTCGAACGTTAGCCACACACACTCAATAAAAAGGCAAATATCTCGGTTAATATCCAACATAGAGAATACATTTTTATAACAGTATTTATAGTAAATTTAATTTTTAATAAGAATGGTTCTATATGATTTTTCTATCCCATGCATAATAATCGAGATATTTCGAATTTTGGAATTCCCTCCCTCTAAACCCTTAAGGGAAATCTGCTAAAAATGACTTTCTAGATACTAATCCAAATATCCTTTTGATTTTCCTCAATCCACATTGTGGGCTAACAAGAGGGGAAATAAGGACATTAGGTCTCCCTTCCTTCTGCTCAAATTTAACCGTTGTGCCACAGCCACCATCCCAGGGTGTCAGTATCATCCCAAGTAACCACAATCACTGATCCAAGGACTGCAGAATGCCCTACGCCACTCCACTTAGCTATAAATGCACTAGACTGCATCTGACGCTAAACCTAGTCATAACATTAACACATTTGAAAATGAGCTCCGCGCCTTCCAATCATATGTTAAAATATTAGATTCCATAAAAGGGTGATTCAGCCTTTACGGCTTGAAATGGATTAGGAAAGATGGATGGACATTTGAAAGAAAGGCCCGCTACGTAATCTAAGCAGATATCCCATGTGCTGAGAGGACATACTAGAAATGCCATCTCTCGATATGTTTCTTCTTTTTATAATTAAAAATCCGATGAGAACTGGCAGCTTACTAAAGTCTGAAAACAATGAGGTACGAATACCTCTCATATTATTTAAGTAACAACAATTGTAGAATCAATAGTTTAACAAGACTGGTTCTGTAACATTATCGATCCGACTCAAAATAACTGGGATATTTTGAATTTATGAATTCTCCTTCCGTGGTAACGTCATTACCCAACGTTTTGCATTTATCTAACATACAAAATGTCCGTTAAAAACAATATTTGGTGTTTAAGAAAGGAATAAGGTGATTCATGATATATTTTCATATTGCTAACGTGCGATGACTAAAAGACTAAATACTAAAAAGTCCGTCGCGCAGGGGCTGCGTAGTTTTACGAGTACAATAGAGAAATTTCACGAGAGCTGAACAGTTACGGAAAAGGCCGACCTAGATTTTGGCGGGAAACTCACTCTCATCCGTTATCCGCCCGGATTTAATAAAAATGCAAATATCTCGGTTAATATTCAAGAAAGAAAATAAATGTATATAACAATATTTATAGTAAATTTAATTTGCAATAAGATTGATTTTGTACAATTTTTCGATCCGACGTATAGTAACGGAGATATTTTGAATTTTCGAAAATCCTCCCCTCTAACCCCCCCCCCCTCCCACTGGTCCGATTTCAGCCGTTAAGGAACTTGATCTTTCTTTTAACATAAAATGACTAAATATCGAGTTGGTGACGATCAAACAAAAATTACGACCGCTAGAGACGGTAACTGACAAATATATATAAAATATATATATATATATATATAATATATATATATATATATACAGTTTTGAACGGACCTCATTTTCGTCATCTACTAGGTAGGATCGATGGACATTTGAAGAAAAATTTCGAAAATTCCGTCTTGAGTACAACCTCAATAGCTGATTTCCCTTACGGGGAATCTGCTGATATTTCTTGAAAACCTAAGGAAAATCTGGTAAAATGTCTATTAAAAGCAACGCTGCCTCACAATTATTAAGGAGGCGAGTACACGCCATTCTGAGTTTTTAGCAGATTTCCTATAACTTACTACAAGCCCTCCTAAGGCTCCTAAGGACTAAGATCTTTATTTAAATTAATTTAGTAAATGAAAAGATTCTCCTTCGAAATACAAGGACAACAAATAAATATATCGTAGAATAATGTTGTCTTTGTTAATATTATTTACTTGACGATTTTATCTTAATCTTAGTTCAAACATTTCGAAACTCTGTGGTGTCATGTGAGTATGAATGACGTAAATGGGGAAAACTAAATTTGAATGACATTTTCAATTCCTGAGGAAATACAAATGTGATATCATTTGATTTTCAAAAAAATATATTTAATTCGTGATATTGAATTGTTTGGTTTTCATTGTTTTTTTTAGACCAAAATCAGCAGTGGTTATCATTACCCGACAAGAATATGCGTGCGTGCGTGTGTGTGTGTGTTGTGTGTGTGTGTGTTGTGTGTGTGTGTGTGTGTGTGTGTGTGTGTGTATATATTGCAATTTTGGTTTAATAGTTACCAAACTCTATATTTAATCGTTTTCTGTAATAATAAGGATGAGGTTCGTTAATGGCTGAAATCCGACGAATGAGAGGGGGGATTAGAGGGAAGGATTTTCGAAAATTCTATCGAAAAATTTTAATGAACCAATCTTGATGGAAATATAATGGTCTATAAATGTTGTTATGTACTTATTTTCACTACTTTCATTATTAACCCAGATATTTGCATTTTTTTGGTTTTTGCTTTCAGTAAACCCTCCTCCTAATCATGTCATATTAACAATAAGTTGTTATATTATGAACCACATTATTTGAAGCATAAATAACAAATATTGTTCTAAATACGTGGCACACGGAAATCTGCTTAGTTTGCGTGACGTACTTTTTTTTTCTTGGGGGGGGGGGAGGGTATGTGAATCCATATAGTAAATAACCAATGCACACAGCTCTTCACCCAAATTAAAACATTATTTAATTGTTTACGACATTTCAGTATTTTTTTGCCATCTTCAAATTATTCTTATTTCAGATTCCTTAATTACTTTTATTTCTTAGGAGGAGCGTGATCAGCTGTTTTCAAACTCATTAAAATTACTTATTTTGTTTCTTTGGTGTCTGTTTGTTTGTTTATTTGTTTGTTTGTTACCATTTCACGCATAAACGGCTGAACCGAATTTTATGAAACTTGGTATGTATATTACTACTAACCCAACTTAGACTTTAGGCTACATTAATAGTCTCTGTGACGAACAGGAGTGGGGGTTATAAGGGAGACCTGCAATTAAAAATAGCGCAATTAAATTTCGTTTCCTATTGGTTTTTCGGCAAATATGAACATAACAAAAGTTGTTTATTTTGTTCTTTAGAGTAACTTTTGTTATATACACTTTTCGTATACCGAATTATAAACGAGACATACGCTAAAACCTTCTGCTATATGCGTGAAAAGGTAACAAACACACACGAAAGAAACAAAATGCAGTTATGGTGTCTATGACATGTGAAACGAAAAGTTATCGTGAAAATACAGACAGAGGTTACAATTAGTAGGCTTCGCTCGGGAAATCATTTGAGACGGAAAGATTTTATTTTGTTTTTGCCAATGCTTTATGTGTAGAACTGCTCTTCCCGTCTAGGCGCGAGATATACGCTAAAACCTATAGCAGAAGTGAACCATTTTATTTGGGATAAAAGACCCAACCGAAATAAATAAAACTCGGTATATGTATCAGCACTAACGCTTTCATTATAACAAGCCATACCAACATTTCTAAGGACGGGCAGGAGAGGGGGTTATAAGGAAATTAAAAATAGTGTTATTTCGTTTCCGATTGGGGTTTCGGCAAATATGCACATAACAAAAGTTGTTTACTTTGTTATTTAGAGAAATTTGCTCAACAATTCTTTTCAATATGAACTACCTGGTACCTCACCAGGAAAAATGAATTCAAATTATAAAATATTATTAAAATATTTTGTCCTTAATAATTTAAATCTATGCATAATGCACAGGAAACGGGAAATATAACAATATAGAGGACAGTGAAGTCTTACATAAAAAATTAATTTTATTATTAACAAATCCACAGAAACGACGGGTATGAACCCTAAATACTGGGAAGGGTAAATGTCAAAATATTGTGCAAAGTAAAGCCTTGCCAAAAAAATACCATCACCATCCAGCCTCAAATGAATTCTCGGGCGAAGCCGGGTATATGAGCTAGTAATTCTATAATAGCTTAGATATTTCGAAATTCTGTCCTTTAACCCATTCCCTTCCACTAGTCTGATGATTAAAGTACTTGGTTTTAGCTTTACATAAAACGCGTGAATATCGAGATTGGTAACGACGAACCAAAAATTGTACGGACCTATTTTTCCTCGTCTCCAGGTTAGGATCCATGGGCATTGGAGAATATTTTCTAAATGAGTACTACATCGATAGCTGTTTTTCCTTAAGGTAAGGCTTTTGCTAAAGCCCCACTTCTTTCTATGAAGGAAACAATAAGACCGCCAAATCTCTGCCAGTCACTATTTAGTTCTTCTCTAGACCGGAAGAACCATTCAGTGGAGTTTTTCTGCATTAATTAATTTGCCAAACACTACTGACCTTAATTTACCGATTTTCTATTCTTGCTTTCTAATTTTTTTTAATCCATTTTAATTGCCAATGGATATTGTGTTTTGTCATAAATTGAGTTTATATTAACATAATATTCTCATTAACCTTAATGCAAATAGCAACATAACATCTGATTCATCCAACTTTCATAAATGAGCTCTCATTATAATTGTCTGATATTAATGTCATTATGAGTAATATTTACATCCTAATTTTGCTTTAACATCATTATAATTATGTCTGAATTAATTTTTATTAACTGATTTTTTTTTTAATTTTTCCTTATTTTAGTTGTTATTTAGTGCTTTCTTACAGTATTTAGCTAAAACTATTTATAAAGTTTAATGATAAAGCATCATCTGCATTATAGAAGCTGATTACACACTATTGATTTCACTTCAACGTGTATTTTCGATTTCTGTGTAAAAATATGATGAGTAGAAGTGGGAGTTTAGTAGTAACTCTTAATTTAAGTAGTACTCCGTTTTAATTACTCAAAACATGAATAAAACAAAGATTGTGGAGCATCAATATTTTAACAGGATTGATATTATAACATTTTTCTACACGACGGACATATCATGAATGTCCATAAAAATTTAAAGAAAACAAGGCGTGGTATTTAAGCTGATGAAGTGGTTTATCCCTTAAGGGAAATCAGCTATTGAGGTCGTACTCATGACGCGATTTCCGAAATTTTTCTTCAAATGTCCATTGATCCTACCTAGGAGATGACGAAAATCAGGTCTGTTCAAAACTGTATATATATATATATATATATATATATATATATATATATATATATATATTGTATATAGATATATATATATATATATATATATATATATATATCTTTATATATATAATTCTAGCGTACGTGTGTATGTCACTGAACTCCTCCTAGACGGATGGACCGATTTGATTGAATTTTTAAATACGCGTTCGGGTGACGCCCCGGATGGTTTAGCGCCGCAGATCGGCCCGGCAGATGGAGCAGGAGTGGGGGTCGTGAGGGAGGCCTGAAATTAAAAATAGCAGTATTTCGTTTCCTATTGGTTTTTCGGCAAATATTCACTGGATAAGAGTTGTTTAGATTGTTATTTGGAGTAACTTTTGTCATATCACATTTCGTCGTATATTAAAGTATAAACGAGATATACACTAAAAAAGTAAAGAGGGGCCAACAATTTTATTGGGCACCAACGATTGAACCGAACTGAACAAAACTCGGTATTTGAATTAGCATTAGTTCTACCATGGTTATAAGCTGTACTAAATTTTTTAAGTTCGAACGAGAGTGGGGGTTTACTGAAGGCCGAAAACTAAAAAACGCCGATATCTCGGTTAATATTAGAGACAGTGAAAAAAGGTGCATGACAACGTTCATAGATCGTTTAATTTGCAAAAAGATTGGTTCTCTACAAAATTTCGATCAGACTCAAACTAACGGAGATATTTCGAATTTTCGAAAATCCTCCCCTCTTAATCCCCCCTCCCAATGATCCGATTCCAGCCGTTGAAGAACATGATCCGTCTTTTAACGTAAAACGTTTAAATACGGAGTTTGGTAAGGATCGAGCGAAAATTGCGACCGCTAGAGCGTTAACAGGCTAATACACCTCTATCTTTATATATATAATTCTAGCGTACGTGTGTATGTCACTGAACTCCTCCTAGACGGCTGGACCGATTTGATTGAATTTTTAAATACGCGTTCGGGTGACGCCCCGAATGGTTTAGCGCCGCAGATCGGCCCGGCAGATGGAGCAGGTCTCCGGTCGAAGGGCGATGGGCGAGGTTATTGGAAATGTAATGAAATGTTAATATGTTTATCTAATGTATGTCCTTAGAATTTAAGTATGTCATCTATATAATGATGTTTTCAGCTGCGAGAGGTTTTCACTTTCAGACATTGTTATTTATTTTAATTTGATTTGAATGTTGCAATTATTTTCTTTTCTTTATTTATATTTATGTATTTGCGTTATTATTGTTGAGGGTTTTTATTTATTTCAGTTATTGGTCTATAACTGTTTGTTTTTAAGAACGTGTAGTGCGCATTCTACCAGATAATCTCAGAACTAAAACGTCTTCTTTTCCTTCTCTCATTTTTCCTTTACTTTTTGCGTAACAAGTTTTTGCAATATTTTATTTACTATTTGTTTTTAGGCAAACGTGCATATAACAAATGTTGTTTTTTGCGTTATTAAAAGTAGATTTTTTTTAAACATAATATTATTAAATTTAATATCCTAATCGCTTGATATATAATGCAGGACAACGTCTGCCGGGTCCGCTAGTATATATATATATATATATATATATATATATATATATATATATATCTGTTACTTCTCTAGCGGTCCTAATTATTGTTTGATCGTTACCAAACTCGATATTTAGTCGTTTTATGTAAAAAGAATGATCAAGTTCGTTAACGGCTGAAATTGGACCAAGGGGAGTGGGAGTGGTGCTTAGAGGGGGAGAATTTTGAAAATTAAATGTACTATAAATATTGTTATATACATTTATTATCTATCTTGAATATTAACCGAGATACTTGCATTTTTCAAATTCAGCTTTCAGTAAACCCCCACTTCTACTCGTGTTAAATAAAGAATATTCTGTTACATAAACAATATTCTGAAATGTAAACAAACAGTTCTGCCAACTTCCAACAGGAAAGAAAAAACGAAATACCTAGATATACTTCAGCAATTGTTTTTCTTCCCTGTTGGACGTTGGCAGAACTGTTTGTTTGCATTTCAGACGCTTCCCGTTAGGAGGTTTCTTATTATCGTTTGTATTTATTCACTTAATATTTACGGTGGTGTTGTGTTACCAGTATGTATATTTATCTATTGTTAAACTTCAGCCTGGAAATCTATTTACGCAGCCCCTGCATGACGGACTTTTTTTTAATATTACATGAGTAGGAGTGGAGGTTTACTGAATGCGGAAAATTTAATAATGCAAATACCTCGCTTAGTATTTAATATGGAGAAAAACTGTATATAAGAACATGTATAGAACATTGCATTTCTAATTTCATTAGTTGTATACAATATTTCGATCCGACGTATAATAATGCAGATGTATTGAATTTTCCCATACAAACAAAAAAGCACCATAATGAAGGAGTCTTAATTTTTGTAGCTCTGAGGGTAGGAATGTAATTACCGAAAGCGCTGAGCGTTTGTAAAAATAAGTTGTGACGAGCCACAAAAGTGATTCTGATTAACCTGATTCATCACTCTCACCACTAGCTGAAAATAAAAATGAAAATTTATTTTATTCATCTTAGGAAGCATATTTCATTTTATTTATTATACTTCTTATTCTGGCCCCAATATTATTTAAATATTCCTCAAATTTTATGGCACGCATCACCAATAAAAATCATTTTTTTTTCGGTGAAAACTTTATTGAAACTGCCCTACATGTTTCGTGGCTTATTTGCCATCTCTTCAGGGGTTATCCCTTTTAAAAAAAATTATTAATAACATCAATTTAACACACCCCTTAATAATTCATTTGCTATATATTGTATTAGTAGGCGCCTACATCTTTGATATATTTTTTAAATCTAAATCTGAATTGCTATTTACATTTCTGAAGTGCTCGTTTACCTTTTACATTACTGAATCAAAATCTAAATATAATATATATGAAATTAGCTGTAACACCTGCAATGGAACTTATTTAGGTGAATCCTCGCAGCTGCTGAATAAAAGGTATAAATAAAAAATATACAATAATGAAAATAGAACTGCTTTGACGGATCATATTTCTATCTCCAGGAAACACACCTTCAATTTTGAAAATGTCCAAATAATTGATAAAGAAAGAAATAATACTAAATGGAAAATAATACAGAACATTCACACCATAAAAAATAGAAAAAGGATAGAACACAAAAACAGAAATCAAATATCTCAATCATATATTCTATAACATTTTATCTTAAATTAATCGATTTTAAATTACTACGCGAAATAATCGAGATTGACTTGTAAATAATCGATTTTTATTCAGCTACTTAACCTCTACCTCAGGAACCTTTCACTATCATCTCCCTCCTCTGTGAGGACAGTCGCAACGTAATGTAAATGATATCCGAGTACTTCAGAAATGTAAGTAGCAATTTATAATTAGATTTAATAAATATATCATAGATGTAGGCGCCTACTAATACAATATATCGCAAAAGAATTATTAAGGGATGTGTTAAATTAATGTTATAAATAATTTTTTATATTTTGTTAAAAGGGATAGCCCCCGAAGAGGTGGCAAATAAGCTGCGAAACATGTAGGGCAGTTTCAATAAAGTTTGCATCGAAAAAAATTGTTTTTATTGGAGATCCTTGCCATAAAATTTGAAGAATATTTATTTATTATATTTTGGTTAATATTTTAATTGCATTTCCCTGTTTTCCTCTGTGAACATGTTTTGTTTCTCAGTTATTACGTTTCAGTTTTTGTAGTTAGTTTTGAATTTTATTTTTTTGTTTTTTCCTATGTTATTTATTTTGTTCTTTGTTGTATTCCATTTCTGTTTTATGATTTTAATTTCGTTTAAATTAATTTTTTGTTTTGGTTTTTAATTTTATGTAGCTTTTGCTCTAAGCAACTTCGCCACAGCTGCGAAGCTCCAAGAAGTAAATGAATATTAATCTTAAAAATAGGGGTAAGGTTAGTTCAGTAATTATGCCCTATACCAAATCTGTTGTTAAATAGCCTCTAGACTATAGATTTAGTTAAAGTTATATTTGTAATATACTTGTGGCACAGGTTTGTTGCAGGTTAGATGAGGAAGAAGTTGGTCATAATAAACATGGCAAACTATTCCTATGTGAACTATATGAGTGAATTTTCTGAATCTTAAGGGAATTAGGTCCTTTACATATGGGATATTAAGACCTTTATGGAGGGTGTGGTTGGTGATATAATATGGAGCATTTACTATGGTGCACAGGACTTTGGATTAGAAAGTCTGGATGGGTCTGAAGTTTGAAGTATTTGCTGTACCCCACACTTCTATTGCGTATGTCCATATTGGTGTAAGTAGTAACCTGTATATTGTTAGTTTGTTTTCTGTAGACAAGTGAGATCTTCTATTTAGCAGTCCGGAAAGTTGTCCAAATCGTCTGTTAAGTTCCTGTCTTTTAATTATTGTGTGGGATTTCTAAGTATGTCTGGTGTCCAAATGTAGTCCAAGGTAGCGTACACAATTGGTCTATGGTAAAGGAATATTGTTGAAATGAACGGGAGGACAGGAACTTCGCCGGAGGGAAAAAGTGATATGGTGAGGTTTATTTTCGTTAATCTTTATGCACCAAAGCATTGCACCATACTTCGATCTTGGTTAAGTGGAATTGGAGATTCTCCGAAGCAGTAGTAGGATCGGGATCGGATGAAAGGATTTTTGTGTCATCTGCATAGGAAGCTAGGAGAGTTGTTGGTGATGTATGGATGAACCGAGGTTTTAGGATTTTTGAGTTTTTAGCCTTAGGAAACTTCCTAGTCATATCATACTAACAATAAGCTGTCATAAAGCGATTTACTCTAAGCTTAAATAACAAATATGGCTTTCAAGATATGTTATTTAGTCGCCTATTAAGATTTTCATTCATTGACTCTAAAATTTTTATCTGATTTATACATACACGTTATTTAACAGTTTCATTAAACAGTAATGACCATACCCATTAATGACTGTATTCGGGCCACGAGTAGGGGGGGGGATTCGATAATTAAAAATATCTACGTTATGAGTCGTATCGAAAAATGTTATAGAAAGAATATTGTTTAACTGTTGATGTTCTATATGTAATTATTCTTTTATACTTTTCGTAACTAAAATATAATGTTGGTTATTCATGCTTTCCAGTTTCGTTTCAGTAAAGACCTTGTACTCATTGGAATTTTATTTAGAATTATAAATATAATAGTGAGAACAGATTAGTAGATTAGCAGAGCCTGCAGCTGTGTGTGGACCTTTATTATAAGTTGGATGGAAGAATGTTATAGGACCAAACTAATAAAGCTCTATAATTCTTGTTTTCTGCCATCAGTAAACTCCCACTTCACCCACTCAATTTATGGGAGTTTTTTTTATAAATCAAGAAGATAAGGTGAGTTGAGATCA
The DNA here is from genome assembly GCA_019009955.1 of Riptortus pedestris. Taxonomy (NCBI): domain Eukaryota; kingdom Metazoa; phylum Arthropoda; class Insecta; order Hemiptera; family Alydidae; genus Riptortus; species Riptortus pedestris. The sequence goes on along the minus strand of CM032230.1, from coordinate 10,831,399 downwards.
GCAATTTACCGTAACAGCATGTGGGAAATCTGCTTTGATTCCAATGGCCCTGCGTGACGGACTTTCCCTATATAGACGGCCTTGGATTTGTGAGAAAGGTAACCGTGGGGTATGGTTTGGTTGGAGTGAAACCTGTGACTTAGCAGAGAGCCATTATGACTAACAGCTGTTATAGTGACGTCGAGTAAGCACAGTAGTTAGGAGTGGAAGGTTAAGGTTACTAGTGCCCACTCACTGTTTACTCCCGTCACCATCCAACCATACAGTCTCTCACCAGCCTTGCAAGTGAAATTCATTTCACTTCATTTTTACACACACACACACACACACGTCTATAAAATTTTAACCTCTGTCTGAACATTGATCTTTTTCACAAAATTTCACATGCTATTAATACAATAATGAAATTAATTATATATAAGTCCCACCCTGGCTAGAAAAGAGTGGTAACCTGTAGATAACCCGTCCCGATTAGCATTAGTTGCAAAATGTGGACGTTAATAAATAATAATAATTATATTTATGCATATGCTATAAAATATATGATATAAAAGTCCGTCACGCAGGGACTGCGTAAACTAAGCAGATTTCCCACGAGTAGTTTTACAATAGAGAAATTCCACGAGAGCCGAAGAGTTAAGAAAATGGCCGACCTAGCTTTTGGCGCGAAACTCCCTCTCATCCGTTATCCGCCCCGATTTCATAAAATTGCAAAAATCTCGGTTAATATGCAAGATAGTGAATAAATGTATATAACAATATTTATAGCAAATTTTATTTGCAAAAGATTGATTCTATACAATTTTTCGATCCGACGTATAGTAACGAAAATATTTCAAATTTTAAAAAATACTCCCCTCTAAACCCCCAATCCCAGTGGTCCGATTTCAGCCATTAACGAACTTGATGTTTTTTTTTATATAAAACCAGTAAATATCGAGTTTGGTAACGATCAAACAAAAATTGCGACCGCTAGAGCGATAACAAACAAACATATATATATATATATATATATATATATATATATATATATATATATATATATATACAGTTTTGAACGTACCTCATTTTTGTCATCTACTAGGTAGGATCGATGGACATTTGAAGAAAAATGTCGAAAATTCCGTCATGAGTACAACCTCAATAGATGATTTCCCTTGAGGGAAAATTGCTAAAAACTGAATATAAATGTTTTTGACTGTAAATAGGAAATAGATTACTATAATTTATTATTTATTAATTTAGTATGATTTTTTAATATTGCTAAAACAATCACAGCTACAAAGTAACGACAACACTAAATTTTACATTTCCTAAATGGCAACCAAAAAGAAATGTCCTCAAATATCCATCTATCCTACTCAGGAGATGGCAAAAACGAAGCGTAAATTTTGTTTGATCGTTATCAAACTCGATATTTAAACGTTTTACGTAAAACTAAAGGTCACGTTCGTTAATAGCTGAAATCCGACCATTGCGAGGGAAGGGTGGGGTTCGGTGGGAGGGAAATATTGAAAATTCTTAGTACCTCGGTTATTATGATGGAACGATCGAAAAATTGTATGGAACCGAGCTTATTGCATATTGAATGTTTTATAATCGTTGTTATGTACGTTTTCATCTTCATTACTAACAGGTATATTTGCATTTATTAGTTTTCCGCCATCAGTAAACTGCTGCTCATGTCATATTAAAAAAAAAAAGTGGTTATATTCTGAAGCCTTAATACCATATAATGTTCTCATTTAATTTTTTAGTTTTGTGATAAATGCAAATATGTGGACGGTCTTCCCTTCGAGCTCCTGTTTAGTAAACAGCCCCTGCGTGACGGACTTTTTATTTTTCTGATCAATGCCCTAGATTGATGAGGAGATTGGTGCCTAGAATCTAGGATTATTTTTTTAGCTTTTAATACATTTTCGTCCTAATCATTATCTGTATTTTTTTCAATAAAACTTGAAACATGGTTTTAGCAGATTTCCCTTAAGAGAAATCAGCTATTGAGGTTGTATTCATGACGGAATTTTCGAAATTTTTCTTCAAATGTCCATCGATCCTACCTAGTAGATGACGAAAATGAGGTCCGTTCAAAACTGTATATATATGTCTATCTATCTATATATTTGTCTGTTACCGCTCTAGCGGTTCCAATTTTTCTTTAATCGTTACCAAACTCGATATTTAGTCGTTTTATGTAAAAAGAAAGACCAAGTCCGTTAACGGCTGAAATCGGACCAGTGAGAGGGGGGAGGTTTTGAGGGGAGGATTTTCGAAAATTCGAAATATCTCCGTTACTATACGTCGGATCGAAAAGTTGTACAGAATCAATCTTATTGCAAATTAAATTTACTATAAATATTGTTATATACTTTTATTCCCTATCTTGGATATTAAGAAGATATTTGCATTTTTATTAAATTTGGGCCGATAACGGATTTTTGAATTTCCCGCCAAAAGCTAGTTCGGCCCTTTGCCGTAACTGTTTGGCTCTCGTATGAATATTTCTCTATTGTATAACTTCACCTGGGAAATCTGCTTAGTTTACGCAACCCCTGCATGACGGACTTTTTTTACTTATTTTATTCTCAAGTATTTAATTTTAATGTCTTATTCTGTTTAGGCAATTAAATATATCATTATTACGAGAGTTATTTCCTGACAATTAGTTGCAATCTAACTCTAAATATTTAATATTTAACCTTGGAATAAAACGATTCCATGATATGTCAGATTAGTTCTAATATAGGATAAGTAATATTTGGGTGTTGGGTTAACTGAAGACTAAGTACTAAAAAATGAAATTATTTCCTTTAATATTGAAGATATAGAATACATTTAAAGGAAATTAAATTTGATTCTACTCAGTTTTTCGATACATCTCATAATAACTGAGATAGTTTGAACTTTCAACTATAGTCCTATTTTAGCTATTAGCTTTCTTTAGTTTTACATAAAACGTCTAAATTCGACTTTGGTAACGGTCAAACGAAAATTGTGGCCGCTAGACTCCATGCCCATTACTGCGTTGAAACAAATATGAAGTATGGCATATTGTGCTGGCGGCCATGTTAAATTTGAAATTTGTCTTAGTGTACGGTATTCTAGTAGTCAAATCTTTCCATTTGAGGGAGTTGTGTAGAAAAAATATGTCATTGTTTTAGTGGCCATTTTGGATGTACATTTTTTTTATAATATGCTATTCTTCTATTCGAACCCTTTCATTTGGTATGTATATTGTAGGGGTTGTGAAACGTATGGCCGCCATTTTGTAGCGGTAGCCATCTTGGATTTACAAAGGTACTGAATATACTAAATTGTATTGACATCAGAACTAAAGCTGTGTACCAAATATCAGATCAATCAGTCAAACGAAAAGGGGGCAAATTTCAACTCCTATAATTGACCCAAACAAATAAACAAACACGTTAAGCTAACTAAAACCATGTAAAAATGACTGCTCCTTGTTAAATAACACTGAATACTTTTAAGAATGCATTCATTGTCGCCAAAGAAGTTGGGATTCCGTAAATAGGCATAAAGGAATTCGTAGCTCTTTGCTGAAAAGAAGTGGATTCCCCCACCAGCTGATTGATTAGGGCTAGATACTAGAGGCGGTGGCTAATGCGAGGCGTGTGAAGTGAAACCCCATCTGGTAGACTAAAAGCGGCAGTTAGTCCTTTCATTGAGGTGCCTAGCCCACTTTCTCCAGGGCACGTCCCCCATTCTCCCCTAGGACCGTTCGCACCCCGGGGTGTCTCCTCCAGGATGGGCGGTGCTTTGCATCTCCTCTGGGAAACCTTAGTCTTAGGCCTCGCGACAAGTTCCCATTTCATGGGGCATTTTTCCACGAGGCACTCCTGGAATTCTCCCCCCACCAATCCCCAATATATATGCAGCATCTCACAAATTTCCTTTTCGTGGACGCAAACCTTCCTACATCGATTTCTTCACGCACCAGTGAAGGTGCCTGTATAAAAAGCCCGTCACGCAGGGGCTGCGTAACCTAAGCAGGTTTCCCACGTGCTGATATTACTTATTAGTTTTACTTAATACGTTTAAATATAGAGTTTCGTAACACGACAATTATTTCAATATACAATTTATCAGATTTACCTTGGAAATCAGATATTGAGGTTGTACTCATGACGCCATTTTCGAAAAATATTCTCAAATGTCCATCGATCCTACCAGGAGATGACAAAAATGACGTACATTCAAAATTATATATATATATATATATATATATATAAATATATATATATATATATATATATATATATATCGTATATCGAAGTATAAATGCGTTATACACTAAAAACTAAAGCGGGAGCCAACAATTTTGTTAGGCACTAACGATTGAACCGAACTCAACAAAACTCGGTATGTGAATTAGCATTAATTCTTCCATGATTATAAGCTATATTAAAATTTTTGGGTGAAACGGGAATGGGGGTTTTGAGGAAGGCCTGAAATGAAAACTTGCGATATTCCGTTTTCCATTGATTTTTAACAGACACAAGTAACAAAAGTTGTTTATTGTTTTATTTAAAGTAACATTTGTTATATATTCTTTTTTCGAATACCGAAGTATAAACGAAATATACGCTAAAACCTAAAGCGGAAGTCAACAATTTTATTGGGTTTAAAAGAGAACCTAATTAAACAAAACTAGGTAAGTGAATTAGCATCCACTCCACCATGAAAATTAGCTATGTTAGTATTTCTACGGACGAAAGGGGAGGGGGATTATCCGGGAAGCCTATTATCTCATGCACATTACAGAAGGTTTTTAGTTTGTTATTTAAAAAAAAAACTTGTGCGGACGTTAATAAATAATAATAATAAAAAAACTTGTATTATACTCACTTTTGTCGTTTAACTAAGTATAAATGAGATATACGCTAAAACTACTGTCGGAGTAACCAATTGTATTATTACATATTAATGTCTATTTTAAATAGACTTAGTAGTTCTATGTATAATTCGGATTAGTGAGGTTATAAATGTATGCAGGCCCCCCCCCCTACCTCCTTTAATATTTATTCTCACTAAGAATTAACGTTACATTTTTGCAATGGAAATGAAAACTATAAGAGCATTTTCATTATTCAATTTTTATTACGTAATTTTTAAACAAATTCACGCTGAATTTACACAAGGAGTGATAACGGAAGTTGTGGGAATCAAACTCTTTAATTCTGGTATAGTAACTTATTTCCTCCTATATGTTGAGGTCTGCTTACAACCGACTATTTCTGAAGTATGTGTGGCCGGAGAGGGTTTAACAGAAAATATGTGCATTAGAGATATTATTTAATTATAATAAATAATAATATAAATAAATGCCATGGTGTGTCAATCAGTAGAGGTGGATTGAATGGGAACTCATTTTCATTTACTCTTTTTAATTCAAATTTCTATTCTATAAGTCCCCTACAGTTACCTGTCCCTTATTGAAAAATAATAGGCCCAGACGGGAAATATAATTGTACACATTGAAGCCTTGCTATACGAGTATAAATACCCTTAATATTCAGCCTTATTATTTGTATTTCAGTCTACATTTTTTTTTCGATGCAAACTTTATTGAAACTGCCCTACATGTTTCGTGGCTTACTTGCAACCCCTTTCAGGGGGTATCCATTTTAACAAAATATAAAAAATGATTAATAACATTAATTTAACACATCCCTTAATAATTCTTTTATGATATATTGTATTAGTAGGCGCCTACATCTATGATATATTTATTAAACCTAATTATAAATTGCTACTTACATTTCTCAAGTACTCGGATATCATTTACATTACGTTGCGACTGTCCTCACAGAGGAGGGGGATAATAGTGAAAGGTTCCTGAGATAAAGGTTAAGAAGCTGAATAAAAATCAATTATTCACAAGTCAATTTCGAACACGATTATTTCGCGTAATAATTAAAAATCGATTAATTTAAGATAAAATGTTATAGAATACATGATTGAGATATTTGATTTCTGTTTTGTTTTTGTTTTTACTGCCCTTTTCTATTTTTTATTGTGTGGATGTTCTGTTTTATTTTCCGTTTAGTACTTTTTCTGTCTTTATTAATTATTTGGACTTTTTCAAAATTGAAGGTGTGTTTCCTGGAGATAAAACTGATATGATCCGTCAAAGCAGTTCTATTTTCATTATTGTACTTTATATTTTTTATTTATACCTTTTATTCAGCAGCTGCGAGGATTCACCTAAATAAGTTCCATTGCAAATGTTACAGCTAGTTTCATATATATTATATTTGATTTTGATTCAGTAATGTAAAAGATATCCGACTACTTAAGAAATGTAAGTAGCAATTTATAATTAGATTTAATAAATATATCATAGATGTAGGCACCTACTAATACAATATATCGCAAAAGAATTATTAAGGGGTGTGTTAAATTAATGTTATAAATAATTTTTTTTAAAAGGGATAGCCCCTGAAGAGATGGCAAATAAGCCATGAAACCTGTAGGGCAGTTTCAATAAAGTTTGCACCGAAAAAAATGATTTTTATTGGAGATTATAAACTTGTATTGTAAATTGACTAAAAGATTTCTCATTACCGTTTGTATTTATTCACTTAACATTCACGGTAGTGTTACATGTATTATTATCTATTGTAAACCTTCACGTGGGAAATCTGCTTAGTTTACGCAGCCCCTGGGTGGCAGCCTTTTGTACATAGAAACAGAGAATATGCGGCGAGTTCAGGTCATATGTACGCTATACCAACACTTGGAAAATCTGCTTAGTTTATGTATTCCCTGCTTGGCGGACTTCTTTAAATTGAAAACGTTGGCAATATGTATAAGTTATAATGTGTGAAAGAAATACTGGCATTTTCCTCAATAGGTGCGGAATGAAATTTGGTGGGAGAGCTCATTATTTCAATTACACCTATTGAAATCAATTCCACTGCTACTATCTCAAATAAATCAAATGATGATTTTTTTTTTACAATTGTTGCCAATTAACTTAGTAAATATAAAAATTAATTACGATTACATAAATGTTTTCTTTTGAAAGGCTGAAAACAATTGTATTAATTGCAATAAATCTTCTCGAGGTAAGGGCATCGGTGGTTCAGTGGTAGAATGCTCGCCTGCCACGCGGGCGGCCCGGGTTCGATTCCCGGCCGATGCAATCTACTTTTTTCCCCTTTAAATTTTCATGAAATAATTTAAATGCAAAAATACATGAGTATGGAAAGACATTTTAAATTTCCAGTGGAGTTGTTTTTTATTAAGTATGTTACATTCAACCATTCGTCTGAATCTAACTTTTTTTTTTTGGCCTGTTTTCCACGCAGAGTATCCCTCTAACGTGGGAATTTATTTAAATGTTGTGTGCTCCATCCTTTGGATACTACACACATTTCAGCACATTATAATATTTCTTATATAATAATTGTAAACATTATACAGCAATAAATTAATTAAATAAAAACAAAAATAAAATAAAACATATGTAATATTACATATGTGTACAACAATAGGTGTATATCTACAAAATGGTGTCCAAATCTTGAAAAAAATACATTAAATCCCCTGTTGAATTTGAGTAAAAGTTTCGGTTTTCCGTCGGCCAAGTTCCGTTTTGTAAAGTAATATACTTGATGAGTTTTGTTCTTGGTCCGTCAAGTAATGTACAGTCATATAAGAGGTGGTCATATGTCTGTTCAGTCTCATTGTCACATTTACATGTATTTGTGTTTGTTAGTTTAAATTTGTACAAGTAACTCTTCGTAGGTCCATGTCCTGATATAAATTGTATTTGTTTAGAATTGCTAAGTGTTATTTTTTGTCTCTGGTATACAGTTGGTATGTACTTATGTAATTGTCGTCCTTTAGTAGTGTTTGTCCATCTTTCGTCCCATTTTTTATAAGATTCGTTTATCAAAATATAGTTTTAATGGTCTGTTTAGTCAGTTTAGAGTATGTAATAGGTATCGTTTCGTCTCTTGAAGCTGTATTTGGAAGTTGGTCTGCTGTGTCATTTCCTAAATTTCCGGAGTGTCCCTTTATCCATGTTATTGCCACTATTACATTTTTCTGTCTACATAGTGTGATTTAGTCGTCTGATCTGTTCAGTCTGTTCGTTATGGTTTTCGTTATTGTAAATGCGGTCTATGTTAATTTGGCTGTCCGTATAGATTATGCTAGTCTCTCTGTCACTTGAAATGTCGTGTAGTGTTTTTGAGTGCCTCAGTAATTGCAAGGTTTTCTGCTTGATTGTTTGTACATAGTGGTGATAGTCTGTATTGTCCCTCTTTGTATAATAATATTGCCGTCTTTTAAAATAATGTACGCACACCCAACGCCATCCTTGTTTTTACTTCCGTCAGTGTATATATGATATGCCCACGTTATGTCTAAGTTGTCTAATGGTCTAATGTAGTCCTTTGGGTGTAACCAGTAAGTATGTCTCACGTCTTTTTCTATTTCGTTTTGATGTAATATTTTGTAATGTAAAGTCTTGTGGGATTTCATTCAATTTCAATAACATATGTTGCCTTATCATTTGCTCAGCTTTGATGTAAATTGGCATAGTGTCTGCTAATACACATGAAGCCTCATAAGATAAAGTACGATATCCTTTAGCAATTTTTATCGCAATTAGCCTTTGCACTCTTTCTAATTTTTTGACATTTCTTTTCACGACCAAGGCATGGCCCCATATTTCAATTTCCATACGTCAATTATGGGAACGATCGCCCCTTTGTATATTGTGGTCAGAGCGTCGGATTTAAGACCCGAAGACACTCTAGCAGCAGCCATCGAGAGTCCGTTTATTATTGAAAGCAGTTTTGTTTTGTAAGTTATTAATGTGATAGTTCCATTTCAATTTCCTGTCAATGTGAAGTCCAAGATATTTTAAGATATGTTTTTCTTGTAATGTTTACTCCCATTTAATTTAATGTCTAAGGTAGGGTGTGTTGTCTTTGTCTTGTAAACAGTGTGTATGATGTTTTTTTTCTAAATTAAATTTGAGTTTTGTGTTTTTTAGCCCATTCATTGATTAGTACCAAAACAGCGTTAGTAAGTTGGGTGATTTGAATTAAGTATATTCCAATGACTGAATCTAACTTAGTGTACCTTATACTCGAAATATTTATGTATGTGGTTGGGGCTTGTATCTTGATTTATAATTATGTGTTATGATATTTTTGTAATAGCATAATGTTCATGTTCTGTTTTAGAAACAGTATTGCTTGGTACATACATATTGAGGGAAAAGTCATTATTTTTGGCTCCTTAAATACAGGACATCAGGAGTTGCATTAAACCTCATTGTTCACTTTTGCCATTTAAATATTAAAATATGATTTTTGGAGTTGCCCCAATGCATAACACCATAAGTTAACAACCTATGGAAACATCCATAGAACATTAATAATAGAGTTTCCATTGAAAGATATTGTTAACACATTTTAATAAGAAGTAAAGCGGTTTTAGCTTCTTACTCAATTCTTCAATATGATTATAGAATCAATTTGATAAACTGTTAATGCTCTAAAATTGTGTTCTGTACATTTTTTCGTAGCACAAATATTAAGCTTGTAGTTTTTCCTTTCTTGTTTTCAAACTTCTGTAAACCGTATTTTCTTCCCAAAAAAGAAAGAGTCCGCCACGTAGTGGCTGCGTAAACTAAGCAGATTTCCCACATGAAGTTTTACATTAGAGAAATTTCATGAGAGCCGAACAGTTACGGAAACGGCCTAACTAGCGTTTGGCGGAAACTCGCAAAACCGAAGTTAGCCGATCTCATCTCGCCCGTTATCCGCTCACACTTAATAAATAGTCCGTCAGGCAGGGGCTGCGTAAACTAAGCAGATTTCCCACGTGAAGTTATGCAATAGAGAAATCTCCATACGAAAGCCAAGCAATTACGGAAACGGCTGACCTAGCTTTTGGCGGGAAACTCACTCGTGCTTTACCGCCCACATTTAATAAAAATGCAAATATCTCGGTTAATATTCAAGATAGAGAATAAATGTATAGAACAATATTTATAGTAAATTTAATTTGCAATAAGATTGGTTCTATACAATATTTTGATCCAACTTAAATCCCCCTCCCACTGGTCCGATTTCAGCCATTGACGAACTTGTTCTGTCTTTTTGCATAAAACGTTTAAATATCGAGTTTGGTAACGACCAAACAAAAATTGTGAGCGCTAGAGCGTTAACAGACAGATATATTTATATATATATATATATATATATATATATATATATATTTTTTTTTTTTTTTTGAACGGACCTCATTTTCCTCATCTCCTGGGTAGGATCGATGGACATTTGAAGAAAAATTTGAAAATATTGTCATGAGCACGACCTCAATAGCTGTTTCCCTTAAGTGAAATCTGCTAAAAAAGGATGTATATAGTGAGGCGAGATGAATAGTGTTTATCACCAGCATGAGGGTAATCTGCTTAGTGTGCGCAACTCATGCGTGTCGGGCTTTTACACTCCGAGTACCGTTCCAAAAACATTTAGTGCTATGTCCGATAGACCCAGGCCTCAGATCAAAGCTACCGCTGCTAGTGGCATTGTGATGAGATAGGCGCAGCTTTCCACCATTGGCTTTCCACCCCACACACAGTCATACTCTCCCTTTCTACCATTATCCTCAGCAGACAGCAGACATGCTGAGAAAAAAATTTACCGTCCAGCTGTCGGATGTGCTGCCTCCAGTCCGGATCTCGGGAGAAATCACTATATTTCTCTTCATGCTTCTCTTTTGTCAGATTAGATTGTGAGAAAGTCTTTCTGCCTCGTGCTTTTTAGTATATGCTTGACGTGAGTTGTTACCTTTTATAACATATTCTAAAAAAAATAATCGAAAAACGACATTTTTCAGCGAACTTCCCCTTTCAGAAGAATATTACCTACTACTGTAGAAGCTAACACCTAATCACGGAACTATAATGAACTTTCATTTTGCTGCCTCTAGATATCAACAGCCCACAGATTTCAAAATGTCGTTCCATTTCCTCCTAATCTATGATAATGTATTTGAAAAGAAAATCATGCCTGAATGTAATGTGTTTAATCCTCCTCTTAGTATAAAAAGTCCTTCACGCGTAAACTAAGCAGATTTCCCACGTGAAGTTTTACAATAGAGAAATTTCACGAGAGCCGACAGATACGGAAACGGCCGACCTTGATTTTGCCGGAAAACTCACTCTCATCCGTTATCCAACCAGATTTTATAAAAATGCAAATATCTCGGATAATATTCAAGATAGAGAATACATGTATATAACAATATGTATAGTAAATTTAATTTGCAATAAGATTGGTTATATACAAGTTTTCGATCCGACGTATAGTAACGGAGATATTTCGAATTTTCGAAAATCCTCCCCTCTAAACCCCCCTTCCCACTGGTCCGATTTCAGCCGTTAACGAACTTGATCTTTCTTTTTACATAAAACGACTAAATATAGAGTTTGGTAACGATCAAACAAAAATTGCGACCGCTAGAGTGGTAACAGACACACACACACACACACACACACACACACACACACACACACACATATATATATATATATATATATACACACACACACACACACACACACAGTTATGAACGGAACTCATTTTCGTCATCTACTGGGTAGGATCGATGGACATTTGAAGAAAGATTTCGATTCAATAGCTGATTTCCCTTAAGGGAAATTTGCTAAAACGTACTAACACACTGCCATTTAAAAATCCTACATGGCTTACACCCAATTAATGATGTTAGACCACTTACTGAAGATTTTACATTATTTTTGAAAATGGTATTGTATTCAACGTGTGATTTATGTGATTAATTTAGAAAAAAATATGAATCAATAGTAGCGCCTGAAGGCAAGGTCAGGTTCATTAACTTCTACGTACAAACGTTCTTATGGTGAATTAGGAAATCTACCTCTGACATGTCTCGAGCCTGTGATGTCTAGTATTTTCAGAGCAGACTTCCTTGCATAGCTATAAACGATTGATGCATATCAATTATTGTACATATGAGGATGGCGTAAAGGAGAATTAAGGACTTATGGCTGCATTCTCAGCTCATATTTGCTAATGTGAAATCCGGGCCAGTTTCTTGCCCATGGTGCAGCCTAGATGTGTTTGCGTAACGTTTTATTTTTGGATAGAAATTGACGCATTAGGTTTTCTTTCGTGAAAAAGGAAGCCTGCCTTCAAAGACCTAGTTTGTAAGTTGTTTAGCTTAGTCTGGAGTTTATGTTGAATGAAATCATCACCGTAGAGCGAGCACTTTACTCCAAAACGGATAGGTTTTTATTATGTCATTTAAAGCTAATAAAAATAAGATTGTATCACATTCAATTTAGATCCTTGAGAAGGAAGAGGGGGGAGGGGGAAGAGAATATTATTCTTAAATTCTCTTTTAGTCTTCCAAGCTCTGTTATTTGGTTCATAAAAGTTTTCTAAATTACCGTTCCGAGCCCATAATCGATTCCCTATGCCGTAGGTGATCAAAAGACTAGACTGCACAACCTCGGAATTGAATACCTCGATGGAAGAACTTTCTTTGGAACGTGTGACTAAGCGGGCACATAGAGAAAACTTTCTTCTGCGGGGGAGGCAAGTAGGCCTGTATTCGGCGCGGACAATGCTAGCCGACACATGTCAATCCAAGAGGGTGAAACCTCCACCGGGTGAAAATCACCCATCAAACTCCTTCTCTTATCCTTTCTCTGTTATCAGTGCCCGCCCTTAACTCTCATATGTCCTATTGTCGCCCACTGATAACAAGCAGTACCGAAAGAAAGTTTTCAGCGGAAAGTGCACGCATAGCTTATTATATGCGCTCAGAACGGCGACATATTTCGGCACAACAATGTAACCTGTTCTATTTCGGACAGAATATCTCTAAGGAATTTGGTCTTTCTCTCGGTAGGGGCTTATGGCTTGGATGTACCTCTCCAAAACTACTAAAAAGTACGGAGAATATCCCACATGCTGGTATGGCACACTATTGTTCTCATCTCGCCATAGATTTTTGGTTTTGAAAGAAAAAATCCTGTGGGTAGTAGTGGGGGTTTACTGAACACTGAAAACAATATTGAATAACTCGCTTAATACTTGTGTTGTGAAAACATGCTTAGAACAACAATTGTAGACCATAAAGAGTTTAACAGGATTGGTTCTATAACATTTTACAATACGACTAATAACAATTGAGATGTGAGCTTTCTAATCCTCTCCTCTAAATCCCCCCTCACCCCATTTTTGGTCCGATTTCCAGCAATAATGAAGATAAACATTAGTGTTGAATGAAACGATTAAATTAAGTATGGTGTAGTTCAAATAAACATTTTCGAGTTCGGAAAGTAAAATGATCATCATAAATGATGGCATCACAAAACGTATTTGCATGTATATTCCTCGATAAATGTTCCAGGAAAACAATATTTGGTATTTAAGAGGTTCGTGATATAACAGTTTATTGTTGATTTGGCATGAGTAGGAGTGAGGGTTTACTGAAGCATGAAAACTAAATAATACATACGAGTATATCGGTTAATATCCATGACAGAGGAGAAATATATATTACAACATTTACAGGCAATTTAATGTTCAACAAGCCTGGCTCTGTACAATTTTTAGATCCAACGTAAAATAACGGAGATATTTCAGTTTTTCGAAATCCCCCTCTGACCTCACATTCTTCATCTACTAGATGATTCAGGACAATTGAAGAAATTTTTCGAAAATCGTGTCATGATTTCAAGGCTGAAGACAAGAATGATCGATTAATTCGCTTAAGACTTGATTATCGAAAAAAATGTATAGAAAAACAATTGTAGACCATCAATAGTTTAACAATATTGGTTCTATAACATTTTTCGACCCGAAACCTTGCAGATAAAAATACAAATTTAGAACAAGCAACAAGTCACATACTATGTACCATCATCTTTAGAGTATACTAGCTCAGATACCCGGCTTCGCCCGGGAATTCATTTGATGGTATTTTTTAGCAGGCTTTACATTGGACAATATTTTGACATTTACCCGTCTCAGTGTTTAGGATTGATACCCATCTTTTCCGTGGATTTGCTAATAATAGAATTATTTGTTCGATAAGGCTTCACAGTCTTTGATATTTTTATATTTCCCGTCTCTTATACATGTAAATATGGTGAATTTTTATTTCAGGCCTCCCTTATCACCCCCCTCCCGTTCGAACCAAAAAATTTTAATATAACTTATAATTATGGAAGAATTAATGCTAATTACCATACCGAGCATTGTTAAGTTCGGTTCAGCAGTTAGTGCCCGCTAAAGTTTTAACGTATAACTCATTTATACATAGGTATACGACAAAAGTCTATATCACAAAAGTTACTCTAAATAACAAAATAAACAAATTTTGTTATGCGTATATTTACCGAAAATCCAATAGGAAGCCAAATATCGCTACTTTTAATTTCAGGCCTCCCTTATAACCCCCACTCCTGTTCGTCTCAGAGAAAATTAATATAGCCTAAAGTCTAAGTTGGGTTAGTAGTAATATACATACCAAGTTTCATAAAATTCGGTTCAGCCGTTTATGCGTGAAAAGGTAACAAACAAACAAACAAACATACACGAAAGAAACAAAATGCAGCTATGGTGTCTATGTCATGTGAAACGAACAGTTATCGTTATATTTCTTGAAAAAAATAAATGTACAGACAGAGGTTACAATTATATATATATATATATATATATATATATATATATATATATATATATATAGATAATTCATCATTCACCCCTTTTTTAGAAGTGTCCGTTTTTATAACAGTCCCCAACCTGAAGATTATCTCAAATTCAAAGTGAGTATAAAGAAAATAAGATTAGTCAATTGACAACTTCAAACAACGATTACACGGAGCTCTATCCCAATGAAAATGAAAATAATATAATCCGGAGAAGTTATTACTCTCAGCAATTGTTATAGTATTGGGTAAAACATTTATTATTGGAATGAACCTTCTAGAGCTGTTGCCGGTAGTTTCAGGTTTATTGTTTGAACATTGCTGTTTTTAGTTAAACATAGTGCAGTGCAGTTTTTAGTGAACGTCAGTGATTCGAGAGATTGAGAGTTATTGCCCAATGTAATGAGATCGTGCTGAGTTATAAGAGCGTGTAGGTAACAGAGGATATTCTTAACAGTGAAAAATAATTTACCAAGTGTGTAAAAGTGATTAGTGATCGTCAAATAAATTGTGTAGTGATAAAACGATGAAGTTTGTGAATTTAATTTTGCAGTCCAACTAATAATCAGCTTTTATTATTTTTGTGTTAATGCTCCTATAGGAGTAGAGGGGCAGATAAATTGAAATTTCCAAATATATCCATTATTATGGAAAAATGTTATAAAACCAATCTTCTTGGGAATTAAATACTGATATACTGATTGAGGTCGTGGTCTTATGAATACTGTACGCCCATTTACAGTAATTATAAAACAATTGTTATGAATATAATGAATTCGAAAAGGAATAAAATAACTCTCAGAACGCATTAACATGTATTTAAACTTATCCTAAACAACTGAGGATTTGACAAATGTTAATTATTTATTAATAGCACAATAAATGTTTTAATTATCGAATACATGCTAAACTGTTCACAGAACTTGACGCAAATAAATATGATCTAATTAATCAAATTTATACATAGTAAATAAATAAAACACAAAATAAATTAAATAAATAAATTAATCACAGAGCAACAAAATAAATATAAATTAATCAGTTATACACAATTACAAAATAAATAATTTATTCGCATACATTAAAGACGTCTTATTGTTAAGCCAAGACCATTTAACTTCTTTAAATTCAATATTCATAGTAAAAATAGATTACAGTTAATATAGCACTTGTTAATTATAAAAGAAATAAAATACGGATCGTCAATGGTCTGTTTTTGAAGGTTGTAGTAATCCCCCCCCATATTTGGTCAGCTACATTTATCTGATAACAAAGATTAGACGCGTGAAATGCACAAAGCAAAAAAGGTTTTTTAATGGACAATTAAAGGGAGAAATGTATTAAAACTAATGAAAATGTATTAAAATTAACAATGTAAAATTTGGTGAAGGATACCTGGATGATGTTTAAATGATCGCGTAAAATAAAGTTTTTAAAATGAATAAGAAAAAAAAATCATTTTGATGTATTCCAGTTGTCATATTGTCTTCATTCTGTATTTTTAATAGTCAGAAGTGTTTTTCCGTAAATTGCTATTTATTAACGTCCGCTTTGTGCAAATTGGGACAGGTTATCTATAGGCTACCATCCTTTTCTAGCCATGTTGTGGCTAAGGATATTATTTAATGAGTACGTAACTAAATAAATTCCTATTTCCCAGGCCATAATGGTAGAATGAGTAATGGCCATATAATGCCCACTACTTAGTTCTTAGCCTGTTCAAAGTCCAAGCTTGGTCAGTATATTATTTTTTTGTCACCAAACCGACTACCATCCAATGAGAATTACTCATGGAAATGTCCTCCATAGAGATCGTATCATATTATGTGAACTCATGGCAACAACGAAATAATTAAATTTTATTAAAAGTAGAAAACAAGATGAGCCCATACATTTTTTTAAGCTGCATTTTATTTTTTGAATGTCTAAAATTTCAACATATAGTGTAAACATTGGTTATTTCAATGATCATAAAATAAAACATAATTCCAAATCCCCCCTCCCAAAAAAAAAATGAGACATTACTATATTGTTCTATTTAATCAGAGTTTCATACTTAAAAGATATTGATATTAAAGATTGAGATTTAACAAAAATTAAATTTACAACATTCAAGAATTACAACGAAAACTCAAAGAACGAAGCATTTTGTCTTAAAATAAAGTCGATTTGAAATGAGATAAAAGTAATACTGAGTAAGTGAAGTAAAAGAATGATAGAATTAATACAGTAACAAACTGAAAGACAGTGCTATTAAGATTTATAAAATTCCAAGAAATCATGGAAATTATTTTTACTCAATATAGCTCTAGAGAATAAATAAATAATTTTAACTTTTTAATATATACAATTAAATAAATAATTAAAATGCAAAAGTGTTGTCTCATGATTGTGTGGTTAAAATGTATTTTGATACAAAATGTAAATGAATTGATTTTGATTTAATCATTTTATGTTCATTATCCCAATGTTATGTAGATAATAATGGTAAATACCAGCCCTGCATACAAGTCCAAGAAAATATTTTTATATATATGTGTATGTGTTTTGGGATGTAACATCGATTCTGACATAGTACCTGTATCAAAATGGAGAATCATGATGGTCATCTTGTAAATAATAGTCGTCAACATCCTAGTCAAGTAACAACTTGAGGTTTGCGTGCGGTACATATATGAGAATGTATTACTGTATAAACATCCCTAAAGGCCAAACGATAACTGATCAATTATAGAAATAGTGGAACAGGCATCGCCTTGTATAAAAATAATAAAATATAAATAAAAATAACAGGATATCACAACTATAAACACAACGAAAAATTACTAATAATAATAAATATCAGCTAATAATTATTTATTTATTATATAGACCTTCTTAAAGATGGGGATAAAAGTCTACCTCTTTTCTTTTGCCTTATTCATGGACTGTTACATCTTACTAGTGAGCATACAACGTGGCAATTGTTCATGATTTTACTGATTCCTACAGTACTTTACAGTTAATACTTTACCTCTAATCGACTCAAGAGACGCACAGGAATTACTAACTTGCAAACTGAAATGAATAAAGCAGTAACTATCCATTGAATACCAGTACATTTAGACATCAATGCAAATATTTTGGCTGACAAACATTCAAAACTATCGACGGAATTTGATGGGTTCACAATGACCACATTACAGCATACGATGGCATTAGACATTATAAAACTGGCCAAGATGTAATGGGAAGTGGAATAGTTTCAGACACGCACAAAAATGCTTCAAATAAAAGGCTATTCGTGAATGGCTGATAAGTAATCACCATCAATACAAAAAGTATATTTTTTGTTCGTTTGAGACATGGCCATTCACCGATAACACATGAACACGTCCAGAACTAAACCAGTTCACTGTGTAGTACACATTTAACTATCAAACACTTACAGAATACAGACTAATAACTGACAAGAACTTACTTCAACTACCAATCTTTCAGAAATACTCACGACAACAGCCCATATATTAACGGAATAATGAAACATTTCTAATTGGCATACATTTTCAATCAAATTTGTCAACACACAAGATAGCATATTAAAAGGAAACTGGCATTCAGTTCCTGTTATTCTACTCGGCGAAAACTAACGGAATATTTATTCTTCCTGTGACTTTAGATATTTTGTAATAACGTGGCTTTACCTAATATTTTATTTTTTATAATGACAAGCAAAAGTGTGAGTCACTGAAAAATGAATGAATCATTTCGTTTTGGATACCGCAACCTCCTCTTAATAACATGTATATAATTTATTCAATTATTGATTTTTATGAATTCAAATTTAAATGTCAGTTCCTCCTTTCATTTTGCTCAGTAAAATTATACACTAATTTTATTTAGTAATCCTTTTCTACAAACAATATTTACAACGCCATTGAAGATCTTCACCTTTCATAATATTTGTATTAAGGAAATTTTGTCACAACTGTAATATACATAATAAACAGATCCTAAGATTTTAGCTGTAAATCGAAACTAGGACGTTGGTTAACATTTCTAATAAGACATCTACCATGAATCTGGAATAATAACTGAGTATAGTCTGTAATTTTGTATATTTGAATAAGTTTGTTGTAGTCAATTTTGGTTTTGTGCATTTTGATACCAGCAAGATTGTTTACTCATATTATATTTTCGCTCAAATGTTTGTTTGTTCTTTCAATGACTAATGTTTTTTTTAATCATTGAAAGTTAAAATTGAAATTGTTAGACTTGTGAGTTATCCCGAGTGCAAGAAAACCTCATTTCAACGGGCAGCATTAAGGGAAAGCGGGAGAGCCACAAGAGCACGATTCTCCGTTCCCCTCTGCATGAGACTGTCCAATAGTTAAGGCATCAGGAAAAGTAGTGAGATAGTGGATAAATCGGCTCAAGGTGAATTTAATCTAAAGTAATAAATGAATAACAAGCCGAATAACAACGTATCAGTAAGGCTTAAGTAAGTCACTGTATGAAACGTAGAAACCTTGTTGTTTGAGCTGTAAATTTCCGTGCTGTAGGTTATTTTGAATTTATTCCATGTTTGTAAGCTGTATTATGTCTTCACGACTGTCAAATGGAATTTCAGAACAAGCTGTTTGTCTCTTTACTAGTCCAATACAAAACTGTTCATATTATATTCTTGGATTTTCACAACTATAGGTGCCCAAAAAAAGTTTCATAAATTGTATAACAAAAAAAAATTAATTTAAACGAAAATAAACTCAAAAACAGAAATGGAAAACGACAATGAACGAAATAAATAATAAGGATCAACAAAAGACAAAATCCAAAAAATAGGTAGAACAACTGAAACGTAATAACTGAAACATGAAACACAGAGTCACAATAGTCTATAAAGTAATACTATTAAAAATATTTAAATAAGTTTAGAAAATAATGAAGAGAATGAAGTAAATATCTGAAATGAATAAAATAAATAAGATTTTGATAAGATATCAATTTTTACAGGTGAGTATTTACTCAAAAATCCGATCTTTCACACATTCGCTCGCATAAATTATAAAATCTATTTTATAATGCAAATATAAATTTTGTGTGTTAATTAAATCTTGGTGTATATGTCAATGCATTTTAGATGCTGTAGTGTAGTGGGTATGCATGAGTTACCTTCATTGTGTTCAAGTCATGTAGCTCGCTGGGTATCTATAAACGGTCTCGTCTCTTGCAGTCTGTCAGCATGTGTTTTATTGTAAGAGTCAAATTGCATACATTGCATTTTGGGTTGTTTCCTTTAATTCATTAAAGAGCAATGAGTAAGGAAGTTTTGGTATCACTTTCTCCCTTCGTGTGTAAGTTACAAATTTATTCGTCCGTGTAAATACTGCCTATTGAAAATTTGTCGTAGTTCTTTGTATGTTCGTAGCCCCAATCTTGTAGTACTTTAGGTAGACAGATATTACACGGCTTTCCTCCCTGTCTGCCAGGCAGGGCGCTGCAGCCCTTGGGGTCCTATTGTGCAACTGTAGTATGTTAGTTGTAGAATTAGAAGACTGCATAAATACAGAAGATATGTAGGAATTATTTTTGGGATTCAATTGAACCCTGATGATCAGAAGATGGCTTAAATGCGAATGATCCTCCGCCTCTTTGGTAGAGGAGAGAGCGGTATGGTGGCAGCCCTGTCTGTGAGATCTGCGTGTCCGTGGTTCGAGTCGTGTATGAGGAAGCTGGCTCCTACAGTTCCAATGAGACCGAAGGCTAGTTTGGCTGTGATGAGTGCCGACACGACGAGGAAGGTCAGCACCATCAAACTCATCGGCAGCAGGGTAGATACCTTCAGCACCACACCCATCAGCAGTGGGACTATGGCTCTCCTTCTCTTGCCTGCAACAGCAAATGAAATTCCCATTAAATGTTAATATAACATAATAGGATACGTCAAATATGTTTGTTTTGAATTACATGTTTACAAATATTATTCAATTAATTTCTTTAGACATTATTAAATATTATCTATCAGTTTTTGGTTAGCTGTTGATTATTGAATGATAGTAAATGATGGTTGGGTATCGGCTATAAGTTCTCAATCCTTCAGATAGAGGAGTCTATTTATTTTGTATGGTGATAGTTTCGGGCACCATTGGTTCCCTTCTTCAGAGCAATTACTAATTACAACTAACGCACTCAATGACAATTCAAAAATTCAAGATGTAACTTTCACAGCTGTGGTGATGTTGCTCAAAAAAAAGTTTCTTAAATTAAAAAACAAACAAAGAAAAATAACAAAATTAAACAAAAAAAGAAAAAACAATAACACAGAAATAGAAATTGATCACAAAAAAAAGAAGTAGAACTAAAAAAAGGAATGGAAAACATAAATAGAAGCGGAACACAAAAACAGAAATAAAAAACAAAACCGGAAATGGATCACAAAAATATTATTATTAATAATAGCATCTATACTTAAACATGCCCGTATTACTCATCGTTGAAGGGTTCATATAGAAATGGTTTACCGTAGAAATATAAATATTGGGTACACATATCATCCAGCCTTATACACCAACAACACAAATACCCTGTAAAATGAACATTAAAAGTGCTGCCATTTCGTCATGAGTACGAACTCAGTAACTGATTTCCCTATATCCTAAATGTATTTCTTTATTGCAGGTTTACGGTAGTGAAAGTCCCAACAGGCGACTGTGTCTCTTGGTTAGCATCGGGTAAAAAGTAAAGAATATTTTGGATATATAAGTATTAAAAAACAACTGCATCAGTCTAGTGTGTTTACTTTTATCGTGTTACCTGAGGTCCAGGAAGAAGGAGAGAAAGAATATTTTCTTGGTTGAAAAGGACTATCGAAAATTGGTTTGCATAACCTGCAGAATATCCTCTCTGAAGACAACGAAAGGAGCTTCTCAAAGAGACATACAGATACATTTCTTTCGATATTGACGTTATGAGCTATAGCTATGCCGACTCTCTGGTCCAGGCATCTAATACGGTGGAAAAGAATAACTGAGAGAAAGACGCTCTGTAGGTGGATATCTCTTGAGGCGGATAATCGTAAATTATTTCTCCAATATTCATTTACACGGAGAGGCTCCATGCCCCTTGGCAGTAATGGAACACCGAAGAGTTGATGAAAGATGAGGGTGAAGAGGCAGTGAAAGTCTAGATCAAAGATTTGGTTCGTAGCTGAAAAAAATATATATTTGGCTCAACAGCCCATAAAGAACCAAGACCAACCAAAGAGCTTTGGCCGGTAGTCAAATAGTCTGTTTGACACTTCAACTGCCCTACCGCAATAATATTAGAGACCGATGATAGCTCCTCAATACCTGGAGTGGGTAGAGAGAATACAGATTCAAGACTTAGCTCAAAGCCCAGTGATAAGAGTGCTAAGTAAAATTCAGTCAATCAACCACTGAAGAGTGCACAATTTAAAAAAAAAATGTATGGTTAATTTTCAGAGACTTCATGTTTATTTATTGTCATTATTTATTTATTATTATTATGTTTTATTTGATGCACATTTGAACTACTTGTATCACAGCACACAACCATTTGTAATGCAGATTTGGATATCAACTTCCCATACACAAAAAAATTAAACAACAGATTTGTGTTGACTGTAGGAAGTTTCCTTTTGAGATGTTTATTTATCTATTATATAGATCTCTGCAACTATGACGACTTGGCTCTTGTTACAGATGGGGGGAAAACAAAAAAAAACAAAATAACAAAAAATAGGGCACACAAAATAATATAAAGAACAAAACTAAGGGAACAGAACACAAAACACTCAAAGAAACATGAACACAACTTAAAACTAAAAAAGGTAGTAAATAAATAACTAGAAAGAAAATTTAATAACTTAGAAACAACAACTATTCATAAAAACAGGTATTCATCATTCACATTTGAACACGTCACATACACACACAGTAAATTTTTTAAAATATTAAGTACATATTTTCAAACTGCCCAATCGTTTTTAAGTATGTCAGAATGGTGGCCGTGTGGGCTACCCATCAGTCAGTAGTTCGTTCAAGTCATGGGGGATGTTTAAGTAAGTTCGTAATCTGCATTCAGTAAGTACATGTTTTATAGTTAGTCCAGTGTTGCAATGAGTACATGCATGCTTGTCTTTTTTGTTCATTATGTAAGAATGTGCCAGTATGTATGTCCAATACGTAGTCTGTATGTATGATATTTTGAGATAGAATCTGTTATGGGTAATAAAGAAGATAATATTTTGTAGGCACAATTCACATATTTTCAAATAATTAAATAAATTACTGTTACAAAATTGTTCAATTGTAACCTTATGTATGGAATTTCACTAATAAAAATCATTCGAAGGCCTACTGAAAACATGCAGAAAAAACTGCTGAGAATCAAATCATAACATACAGAAAGAAATGGTACTCCTAAACCCTCAAACCTTTTGCACTAGTCCAGTTGGGGATAAGGTAAATATAAACCACACATGACTAATCAAAACTAATATAATCCTCTACAAGTGTCTCTTAATGACACAACTGTCTTCACTTTTACTACCTTTTTTCTCAGTTACCATAAAATTATAATTCAGAAGTTTATTAAATCTGACCTCTATACATACAACAATAAAACAACAGAACTGGGCCACTAGGGCGGTTTAATTATGAGACAGGCGAACAAACATTTCGTATGGGAAATTTTAGAAAAATGTATTAGTTTATAAATTTGTCTATTTTAGATTCATTGCTTTTTTATTTCAATTGCCTACTTCTAACCTACAATAAGAAAAAACCACCAATTAAAACTCATTCGCCGGAACTGATGAAAAGACATTTCAGTTGCTCATGAAAACTATAACGCACAAGCAAAAAGGCACTGAGTACCCATATATATTTATCTAGTAACTCAGTAAAATGCCATTACACCATGAGGGAAATCAAACGTTGAGCTCTAAATTAAAACGAGTACTAATTCTTTGAATAAACGAAAATGTTGACTCAATTTTAATCCCTTATGGTCCTTCATTGGTTTATAATTGGACTTAAGGTTTGTACTCCGAACTTTTTCATTGAAAACAGTGAAGCCTCCAGATATCCATTACTTCTTGAATTAGGGACGAGCATAAGCTATGTGATTTATTCCATTGATAGTCCCTTATCTTTGTATATTTTTAGCAGATTTCCCTTAAGGGAAATCAGCTATTGAGGTCGTTATCATGGAAGCGATTTTCTCGTAATACTTTCTTCAAATGTCCATCGATACCTACCCAGGAGATGACGGAAAATGAGGTCCGTTCAAAAAACTATTATATATATATATATATATATATATAATATATTATTTATTTATATATTTGTATGTTAACACTCTAGCGGTCGCAATTTTTTGGTTTAATCGGGTCAACCAAACTCGGTATTTAATTTCGTTTCATGTAATAAAGGAAGATCAAGTTCGTTAACGGCTGGAAATCGGACCAGTGGGAGGGGGGGGTGTTTAGACGGGGGGGGGGGGATTTTTAAAAATTCGGAAAATATCTCCGTTATTATGCATCGGATCGTAAAATTGTATTGATCCAATCTCTATTGCAAATTAAAGGTACTATAAATAATGTTATTATACATTTATTCTTTATCTTGTATATTAACCGAGGATATTTGCCATTTGTTTTCTGCGTAGTTGGGTCGCTGTAGGCTATGTTCGGACTTTCCGCCGGAGAGCTACTGGTTGGCCATTTACATAAAATATTCGTTTCGGACCTCGTGTGAATAGGTTTAGAAGGTTTAGTAGCTTAAACTGTTTTTTTGGGGCTAGAATAACCTACTGGGTTATTACCGACCCTAAATACTAGGTTTAGGGTTTAGAGGTTTCTTACTACTACAGTTGTTATTAGGCAGATTTCTCTATTGTAAAACTTCACGTGGGAAATCGGCTTAGTTTACGCAGCCCCTGCGTGACGGACTTTTTATTAGCCAATGAGGGAGATGAAACTCAATGAAAAAAGTCTAAAAAATAGAAAAGGTCCAGATTTTGGGATATCTAATGAACGTGTTGTTGAACGTGTGACTCAGCTATTAACCTCAGCAAGATGAGAAGTAAAAAAAAAGTCCGTCAGACAGGGGCTGCGTTATTTATGTTTACAAATAGCTCATTTGTATTAGTTTATACACTTAATACTTTTTAACAACAAACACTTTTATCACTCTCCTTTTTCTCATACATTATCTAACCTTGCACTAATACATCTCTTTCGGACATCTGACCTACAACAATTTTTTATTAGCCTCTGAGGGGGGATAAAAGTCAAGGAAGAAAAGTCTAATAAATTGAAAAGGTCCAGAAGATTTTAGGATATCGAATGAATGTGTGGTTGAAGGGGTGTCACCTATTAATCACAGCAAGATGAGAGGTAAAAGGACCGTCAGACAGGGGCTGCGTAAACTAAACATATTTCCCATGTGCTGGTAATCTTTTTTCACCATATATTTTTTTATTTTTATGTAAAAAACAGATGAATGGAAGTGGAGGTTATCAGAAGGGTGAAAGCAAGGAAATACCTCGCTTAATATATGAACTACAAAAAAATTTACATAGCAACAATTGTAAAACATCATTATTTTAACAAAATTTGTTCTATACCATTATTCGATCCGACTCATAATAACGGAGATATTTTGAATTTTTGAATCCCTCACCTTCCTATTTCTGGTCCACTATCGGCTATGGCCTCCAGTGATGAGTGAAATGGTTAAGTTTTGGTTTGAGTTCGTAGATCTTAATTTATGACGTTATCACACAATATATTTGCATGTTTCTTAGTTAGTGAAAGTCCAATGAACCATGTATTACCTATTTCTAAATAAAAATCCGATGATTAGAAAAAGGGGTTTACAGAAGGCTCAATACAAGAATGTACGAATAATTCGTTTAATATTTGAATTAAGAGAATATTTAACAACCAACAATTGCAGTGTATGAATAGTTCAGGAAGAGTGGTCCTATAAAATTATTCGATACGTCTCATAATAATAGAGATATTTTGAATTACCGAAGTCTCCTCTCTAATTCTCCATATGTTCCGATTTCGACTATTTACGATCTTTAGTGTTGAAACGGTTATATATCGAGTATAATATAGATCAAATGAACGTAAAACCATATTTGATGACGTCTTCTCACAACGTATTTACAATTATTTCAAATAATAAAGACCGTTGGAAACAATATTTTGTATTTAAGCTTTGAATAAAGTGTTGCATGATATAACGCTTACTGGCAATAGGTGTAGAGTTGATGACCAACATGAACTAATTTTAGCACTACTGCATAGTTTTGTCGGGGTTGGTGTAATATATATCGGAAATACCAAGAGATTTGAAACTTCTGTTTGTCTACTGCAGACAAGCCTGATGTGGATTCTTCTTTCTGTAAGCTGATCTGGGCACTGAACCCGAGTTTATAATGAGGTCCTCCTTGGTTAGCAGGGTTGTATAAAGTATGTTGAGGGGAGTATACATAGATAAAGAATCCCATTTCCATTGGTAATGATATAGTCTTCACAATCAATGCCTCGTGATCGGCATAACCAAACAACTCTGTCACGTCAGGAACAGTTTGTCATGAAGGAGCTGCGTTATGTGTGGGTTTTCTAAGGCTCGTAGAATTTAGAGAGTAGTTCAGTTCCACTCCATATTAATGTCTATGGTCCAACATCATGCCGAAATAAAACATGTATTTCTTGACATTTTTGTCTCTGTAGAGACAACTAGGAGAAATTGAAATAGAACCAGTTTACCCTGTAAATATATTGACTGCTATTCAGCGGAGCAGGTGCAATATTGCAATCTAGCACCTTGTACCACAAGTATAAACTAAGTATTTCCTACTTGCTTCACATATTTGCATTTATCTCAAAACGTAAAGGTTTAATAAGAACAATATTTGGAATTTGTGTTTCAAATAAAATGTGTCATAATACAACAGCCTGTTTTTAATATGACATGAGTCGGAGGTGGGGTTTACTGAATGCCGAAAACTAAAAACTCCATATATCTCTGTCAATACTCATAATACAGAAAATATGTATTGAACAATATTTATAGAACATTAAATTTTCAACAAGATTAGTCAACACTTTTTGGATCCGACTTATAATAATGGAGATATTACGAATTTTCGAAATTCGCTACGTTAAACTCTCCCCCCCCCCTCCACTGGTTATATTTCAGCCATTAACGAACTCGACCTTTAGTTATACATGAAACGTTATATATCGAGTTTGGATACGATCAAATAAAAATTTCGACCGCTAGAGCGGTAACAGACAAGTCAAAGAATCAAATTATGAACAAATAAGGTCGACAGAAAACCCACTTAAAAGGATATATTTTAAATGAAACTGCATAAATTGTATCGTTAATTAAATAAAATAAGAACCCCAGCTCCCACTATAAAACCTTTAATCAGTTCAACAATATGTTTTCAGCTATATGCAAAGGTTAGAAGGGGTTTTTGAGTACTTATGTCAAGAGGGCAACCTCAATGGTTACTTTTTACTAAAGATAAACCGATAAAACATGTCATTCATTTTCTGCTGTCTTCAAACAAGACTTCAGAATACAACCAATCTTTAGAAATCCCACTTGAGTAGAGAGTAATAGAGTACTTACTCCTTGACTCTTCGACGAGATCGTCGGCCATAGCGAGACATAGCAATCCAAGGAGAGTGAGAAGGACGAGCTGTGGAGTCCGGCACATGTTGACTATCACTAACTGGACAAGACACACCTAGCTCCTACTTATAATTTGCCAGCATACAGTCAGCAGAGCAGATCGGCACGACATCTCCCTTGTCAATCATATAGGCCAGGGGAGAGAGTGCCCTTCCTACTCACTTTTCACAAATCTCCATAGTCCAATACTCCATTCTTCTACTAGCAGATTTCCCTTAAAGCAAATCAGCTATTGAGGTCGTACTTATGACGATATTTTTGAATAATTTCCACAAATGTCCATCTATCCTACCTAGGAGATGACAAAAAGTCCGTGACTAAGGGGCTGCGTAAACTAAGTAGATTTCCCACGGGTTTCCCACAAGGTTTATAACAGATAAATCTACATGCTGGTAACACCACCGTGAACGTTAAGGGAATAAATACAAACAATAATAAGAAATCATTCAATCAGCTTACTAATTAATAATATCTACAACGGAAAGCGTCTGAATTGTAAACAAACAGGGCTGCCAACTTCGCAGCGCTAAATAGATAGCTATTCTTGACCGGAAATATGAACAATTAGTGAAATATATTTGAATATAAAATATTAATTTTATTGAAAACTATTTACTATAGCTACTGGAGTAATTTGAAATGAATCAGAATAATTCAGGGAGGTCAGCAGAACGTGTTTGTTTGTATCTCGTATTATAAAGCTTTGTTGAAAACAATATTATGTATTTAGCCTTACAATGAAGTGATTCATGATATGACAGCTTATATTAGTATAACACTAGCAGGAGTGGGAGTTTACTGAAAGCGTTAAACTATAAAATCCAAATATCTCGGTTAAAACTCATTATACGGAAAATATGTATACAACAATATTTATAGTGAATTTAATTTGAAATGAGATTGTTTCTATACAATTTTTCGAAATTCCTACCCTCTAACCCCCCCCCCCCCACTGGCCCAATTTCAGCCGTTAACGAACTTGATCTTTCTTTTAACATAAAACGACTAAATATCGAGTTTGGTAACGATTAAGCAATAATTGCGACTGCTAGAGTGATAACCGACAAATTATATATAGTTTTGAACGGACTTTATTTTCGTCGTCTCCTAGGATCGATAGAGATTTGAAGAAAAATTTTGAAAATCACGTCATAAGTACGACCTCAATAGCTGATTTCCAAACCACCTATCTATTCCTTCTCCACCTATCTATTCCATCCTGGATCAACAGCTCTTTTAATGTACTAACAACAGAATACTTGATACTTAATTACCTCTAATGTCAAGCTGTTTAAATCAAGTTATCCTAATATTGTAGCTAATAAGGCTACCCACCAAAAAGTCCTTTGAAAACACAATCCTAACATTGGGAAGATATTGATACCCACCCTAACCACCACTTCCCAACCCTTCATCCTATGTCAAAAGCTTCCAGTGAGCATACCATCCATGATCATGACCCATTATTAAGAAGTGTTCATGCTCATCAAGTACCCCTTTACAGAGTATTCCCCACTGTTGAGCCAATGTATTACTGTTCCCAATTTCTTACAGTTGTTTTCAATTTATTTATTACAAGAAAATTACAAAATAATTTACTGTTTTCCTTCTGTCAACTACAATATTACAAAAGTCCATCAAGCAGGGGCTTGTTACTGCATGATTGTGACCTTATCTCACCACATATTCTCTATTTATATGTATAAAAGTGATGAGTAGAAGAGAGGAGGGCTTACTGACGGCAGAATATTCAGATCTTGTGAATATTTGTATTTTTTTATTCTCTGTTATCAATAAACCCCCACTCCTCCTACTCATGTCATATTAACAATAGCCATTATTTCATGGACAACTTCATTTGAAGCTTAAATACCACCAAATATTGTTTCCATTGAACTTTTACAGTGTGAGGTACATGCATATACATTGAGTGATGATGATGTCATCAGTTAAGATTTTATGTCCTAAACTATATAATTTTTATAAGTTGTTAATGGTTGGGATCGGATTAGGAATAGGAAAGGGGAATACAAAAACTTCAAAATATTATTATGAGTCAGATAAAAAAGTATTACAATTCATGCTCTACATTGTTATTTTACAATTTTGTTCATAGCTCAAATATTTAGTGAGATATTCAGCCTTTGTATTTGTGTTCTGCGTTCAGAAAACCCTCTTCTACTCGCCAAATTTTTACTTAGAAATATATTATCATAAGAGATCCCAATTTCCCGTTCTACACCCCTTAAAATCTCCAATTATTTTAATACAGGACTCAGACTTAATGTGCCTTAATTGGTACTCCTGAAGCATCCATTCAGTCCATATTCAACCTCATAACCTTCTCTAGTACTTCTCCAGCGACCATAACTGTCAAATTTCTAATGAAACGCCCTACTCTTAATAGCGGATTCTTGTAGAAAATCAAATCCTAAAACGAGTTCACATCGGTGAAAATTTTGATTTCGTGCATCATTTAGCCACAAAATGCACAAATCTATAAAAAGGAATACACTCTGAAGTGAATAAAAATTATTTAAAAGGAAATAATGCAGAAGTATTCTTTTATAAATCCTAAAAATGTTTACTTTAAAAAACGTTCTTAGAATTAATTTACTTAAAACTAATAACGTAGTAGTTATTTGTAAAATGAATTGTTTTAGAGGGGGAATTTCCAAAATATGAAAAAATTGTATTATTTCTGTTATTATACGTCGGATCACAAAATTGTATAGAACCAATTTTATTGCATATCAAATTTACTAAACATATTTTTATATACATTTATTCTCTATACTTAATATTAACGTAGATATTTACATTTTAGCAGATTTTCCTTAAGGGTTATCCTCAGCTATTGAGGTCTTACTCATGACGCGATTTTCGAAAAAAGAAATCCTCAAATGTCCATCGATCCTACCCAGAGGACGAAAATGAGGTCCTTTCAAAATTGTATATATAAACTGCTCAAAAATGAATAGGGATATTGGCTGTTTTGTGGTATGTATGGGGCCTAGCATATTTTTTTTTTTTTTATAATAAATATCATTAATATTTATTAGAAATTATTGTCTTTTTCCCCCATAAAAAAGAAATTTAATTAAGATCGATTTAATTAAAATTAATAGGATAAGAAAAAATAACCAATATCCCTATTCATTTTTGAGCAGTATATATATATATATATATATATATATATATATATATATATATATATATATATATATATATACACAGGGTGTCCCCAAACCAAACGGCCAAACTTTAGGGATCGATAGAGGATCGAAAAACTAAAACAAAAAGTCCTCTGGCATATGCCTCGTTTTCGCTTCGTTTTCGAGAAAATCACAAAAAACTAAAAATAGTTGTGCAAAAACTAGTTAAGGCCAATGGAAGAGCGGATTTTATTCCTTGAATGAATTTTAGCCTTAAATTTTATTCCAATACAATTATTGTATTCTAATCTTATACTAACAGAAAGGTAATTT
Source organism: Riptortus pedestris (assembly GCA_019009955.1). NCBI lineage: Eukaryota > Metazoa > Arthropoda > Insecta > Hemiptera > Alydidae > Riptortus > Riptortus pedestris. Next base: position 10,800,440 of record CM032230.1, on the reverse strand, counting down.
AAAAAAAAAAATATTTTTTATTAAGAAAAAATAATAAATACTTTTTTATTCCAAAAAAAATTACCTATTTAAAGTAGATAACATTATGAACAATAACTCAAGATTAAAACATAAAAAAAGATTAAAAATTTAGAAAATTAATAAAATAATTAAATATTCTTACTTGGAAAACATAAATGTTTCAGTTTTTATATGGGCCTACTTTAGTGAGAAAAAAACCCTGAAAATTTTGAAGGTTTTACCTTCTCTAAAATTACATCGTTAATTTCTAAAGCGTCAACGTAAATGTTGTTCGAAGTGCTGGCCTCTCGCTGCAATACACGCATCACATCGCGTACTCACAGATCGCACTGCATCTAAACATTGTTCTGCGGTGAGCTGGTTGCAAACCATTCTGATGCGCTCGATGAGGTCATCCCTTGTACGGACGGGCTCTCGGTAGACATTTTCTTTCACGTATCCCCACACGAAGAAATCTAGTGGCGTGAGGTCCGGAGACCGGGGAGGCCAAGGCACCGGCCCACCTCGTCCTATCCAGCGACCTGGGTAGTTGATGTCCAACCAGTCTCGTACGGCCCTTCCGTAATGTGCAGGACAACCATCGAGTTGAAACCAGCTCTCAAGCCTTGTTTCCAAAGGGATATCTTCCAAAAGTGCCCGTAAGTCATTCTCCAGGAATAGATGATAACTTTCAGCGTGAAGTCGAGCAGGTAAAAATACGGGAACTATTATGCGATTATTATAACAAAGACCGACCCACACGTTTACAGAAAACTCATGCTGGTAGTGAAATTCTCTAACAGCGCGGGGATTTTCATGTGCCCAAAGGTGGTAGTTTCTTTGATTGAATATGCCCGCACGTGTAAAAGTCGCTTCGTCCGTCCAGATTACTTTCGAACTTAAGTTTACATCGTTTTGCAATTGTTCTTTGTACCAATTACAAAAATTTAATCTGCGGGGATAATCAGCGGGTATTAAATTTTGTACCTTTTGTACATGGTAAGCATGCCTGCGGTCAGCCCTTAATGTGCGCCAAATGGTTGTGTGCCAGGGTTGGTATTGAAGTGCCTCAGTATCCTCTCCCTCCGCCTCAGGTTGGCTTCCATCGGAGCCTGCATACGGTTTCCACGACGATTACATGAGAAAGACCCAGTCTCTCGAAGCCTTCTGAAAGTGCTGGTAAAAACACCTCTGTGTGGGGTTTCTCGGTCAGGAAACCGTCTGCGATATTCCCGAACTGCCTGACGTGCATTGCCATCGCAGAATCTGTAGACGTAGACTATGTCCGCGTATTCAGCGTTGGTAAATCTAGCCATATTTTGTTGACTTCACTGAACAGTACTAGCAACACCACTAATGTGAGAATGCGAGGCTGGATTCCCCCCAAAAAGGATTAAAATGATAGTAAACGTTTTATTGAAAAAGGAAAGCGTGAGAATATTCATGTTTTCTAAATTTACTCCTCGTAAATTAAAAAATTAAGCTTACTCAAAAAGCCAATAGTTTTTTTGTAATATAAATACATTATTAAAAAAAAAACACTTTTTGCACAACTATTTTCAGTTTTTTGTGATTTTCTCAAAAACTAAGCGAAAACGAGGCATATGCCAGAGGACTTTTTTTCTTAGTTTTTCGATCCTCTATCGATCCCTGAAGTTTGGCCGTTTGGTTTGGGGACACCCTGTATATATATTTGTCTGTTAACACTCTAGTGGTCGTAATTTTTGTTTCATCGTTACCGGTTCGGCCGTTTCCGTAACTGTTTGGCTCTCGTGAAATTGGTTTAGAGACTCATTACTACTGCTGTTACTAGTATGCAGATTTCTCTATTGGAAAACTTCACGTGGAAAATCTGCTTAGTTTACGCAGCCCCTGTGTGACGGACTTTTTTTAGTTTTTAGTCTTCATAGTATGTAGTAGCTCTAAAATTCGGTTCAGTCGTTTATTCCTGAAAAGGTTACAAACAAAGAAACAGACACGAAAGAAACAATATGCAGATATCGTGTCTATGACATGTGAAACGAAAGTTTATCGTGAAATTTCGCGAAAAAAATCGATGTACAGACAGAGCTGACAATTTTATATATATATAGATATATATATATATATATATATATATATATATATATATATATAGTTAGTATTTTGAATTGGACTTTTCTTCATTGATGAGACTTGACAATAGAGATATGAAGTTGAAAATCGCGTCATGAGTACAACCTCAACAGCTGATATCCCTTAAGTATCTGCTTTAAAAAAATGAATGGAAATCAGTCTAGCAGACAGAGAATATGGTTGGTATAGAATTTGATTCGTGAGTGATGGATGGAGAGGGCTGATAATGAGAGGGCTTATCACTGGAGATATGCGTTTTATCACTGTCTGGCTCTAGTTATCAGTAATTACTGTATTGTCCTAGCCCAGTGACTCCCGCACACCACTTTCTAGCTCTCCCTGTCTGATATACCGGCACGACATATCGGCCTCTCCTGTGTCAGATGTAATTAACTAATGGGAAAATGACTACTGGCTCGTGATAGGGGATGTCTGATAAAAAAAATATTATACGGATCCCGCTACCAATTATACACTACTTAGTTGTGGGTCGTGCTTGGATGATATTTGACGCTGTAAAACCCTCGTTCACGGAGATGCTGCGTTAAACTAAGCAGATTTCCCCCGAACCGACACACTGGTCATCTCATCTAGGTAGGTAAACTGGTATTAAAATATAACCTGGACAGTTACTCAAAGTAAAAGTTTGAATAATAGTTGTAGATGGGGTTACCTGAAGGCTGGAAACAATAAAATACTAATAAGTGGCTTAGTATTCAATTATACGAAAAAATCTATAAAACAACAATTGTAGATTATTAAATTTTTAACAATATTGATTCTGTAAAATGTTATGTTCCGTAACAAAACAACTGATATTTTTGAATTTTCGAATTCTCCCTCTAAACCTAATCCTCCATCTCTCTCTCCCTGGTACAATTTCACACTTAAGGAGACGGGTTCATACATTATAACCTATAGACATGGATGAAACAGTTAAATATTCAGTATGGTATTGAACCAATAAACATTTTTGAAAATGGAATGTAAAACCTTAATTGATGATATCACACATAACTTATTTCATGTATCTCATGTAGTAAAGAATTTTTGAAACAATATTTAGTATTTAAGCATAGAATAGCCAGGTCTTAGGCCTAATTTTTTTATCAGACTCATAATAACAAAGATATTTTGAATTTTCGATTTTCTTCTACAATCACTCCCCCCCCCCCCCTGCTGCTAGAGCTGTACCAAACAAGTATATTAAGCATATATATATATATATATATATATATATATATATATATATAAACATTTTGAATAAACCTCATTTTCATCATCGCCTATGTGATTTCTTGATATATCATGTCATGAGTCCAACCTCAATAGCTAAATCCCCTCTGTATGCTAATAAAACTATAGTAGAGACATTGTCAGAAAATATGATAAGCAGGACTGAAAGTAGAGGCACTTGTGGCTTGGAAAAGTTTTTTATCTGCCACAGCCAATTATGAAAATATATTTTTTATTCATTGCTATCAAAATTATACAAATTTATGAATTATAAATTAAATAATAATTTGGAATAGAAAAAAAAAGATTAAATGGACATGAATGGTATGAAATAGCTCTGCATTCCTCCTCAAATACTTGTAGTTTTCATTAGAAGAAGAAGCAAAGGACTTTATTAAAGAATTAAGTGTGGCTGCTCACCGATGGTGAATTTGTTGACTAGGCTGCTTAATTGTATTTACTTTTTTAATGACAATAGATTAAAAAATAAATAAATGTAAATTTTAATGAAATAGAAGTTGAGTTGAAGCAAATGGAATAAGTTTGGGACAAAAATTGAGCCAAAAATATTAAAACAAAAGATAAATAAAATAGAAAAAAACAATATTCTCAAATAAATATACAAAAAAGGAAAGTTAATAATAATTTAAAACTATACAATAAAGTGGTAGTTGATTATTCCAAACGAATCCAAGATAATGAATTCATCTTCAATGCTATCTTTCTTCAAAACTCTTCAGTCTTTTTTGGGATTGTTCCTCAATATCCAAACCATAGACCCTCAACTTTAAATTGAGGGTCACCAAATTCTTCACAGAATTTTTCATTATAGAATTCAATGGATCTGATGAAGACTTGCTATTAAGTCCAGCTAACAATTCATAAAAGCTGGCAAAAGTTTGCAAAAGGGACGAACAATAAACTTTGAACAGCTCAATGGATTAAAATTTTATTTGTTTTGTTTTTTACATAACTATAAAATTATAAAATTCGTGACATGAAATTTCTGGCTTTTATCATATAAATATATTTTCAGTTATGTATTTCATTTCTAACTTACAATGATAATAACTTAAATTTTTATATTTTAAATCTGTCTAAATTGTAATATTACATTTGAAATCCATTTCTGTAACTAGACTAGATGTATTTCTGATATAATTTTGCATATTTACATAGACATATTTACATTGAAATTAAAATGTAAAACCAAGAAAAAAAAAATAGAAAAATATTGAAACTTAAATTTACACCTCATATTCTGGGTGGCCATTTCCTTTTCCCTTTTTTTGCAAAAGAAGAAAACCTTCAATAAGATTTTAATGAAAGTACTTATTGAATTGATTTATCCCCAACAATAGTCTTAATGTTATATCAATATTTTGATTGTTTTGCAAGTGTGTGTTTTATTTGCTGAAAGGATGACTGCTGGCGATGGCTGCCTGGAGTAATGTTCCAAATCTTTCATCAACTCGGAATATGTGACTCAACCATCTCTCCTAAAAAAAAATATATTAATTAATATTGTTTATTCTATTTGTGTTGGTTTTATCAAATGTTCCTTAATTTCCCCTTTATTATAAATATATACATACATATATATTTCAGAACAGATCTCATTTTCAACATCTGCTTAATAGGATAGATTGACATATCAATACATTTTTCAAAAGTGATGGAGCGATATAAGTACAAAACAAACTTCCACAAACTAAATGTATTGAATGGCCATCTAAATAGTAGACTTCAGTCGAATAACAAAAAATACAACATACCTGAATAAAGTTGGATGCTCGCCTTATATGGTCTCCCATATTTCTGACTAATCTCAACCTCTCGTCTTCTTGCATCCTCTCCCACATCATCCTTGGCTGTGAGTAGTTATCCTCATCAGAAGAGTCGTACCTTACGTGAAAAAAAAAAAATTAACATTAAGTTGAGTCATGTAGACCATTTAAACAAATATAGGAAGGGAGACAGTCACAAGGATATATGGAGGTCAACATAAGACCATACAACAATGGAGTTATGAAAATTTCTGTCACGGCCTGAATTATTAGAGCAAATCCCTCGCAGCCTGCTATACTCCATAAACTGACTAACAGAAGGCACACAAGCAGTATACACTACAAATTTAATGTTCCTCGAAGCTTACCCCACTGTCAAAGAACTGGTGAGTATTGACACAAGAAAAATTTAAGATAAATGAAAAATATTTTTTGTCATTTCAGGGATTTATGATCTCTTAAGTTTATTTGATCTCTAATAGATTAATTAAAACAATCCATGGGTATTAGTATAGTATAAGAGAATTTTAATTAACCCATTTTATAAATTTTTATAGAAAGAACCCTGCGAGAAGGAGTATGGAAACTTGAAATGCATTGGGGATTACATAAATGTTTATAATCACTGATTAGAAGAAATTATTTCTTTAGCTATAGTGGTTCAAGAAACTATTATAAATAATATATGGTTAGTTTATAAATTGACTGCATGAATATATATATATATATATATATATATATATATATATATATACATATATTGACACTGAAAATATTGTCAATTTGAAGTTCTTCCTTTAGGTTTTCCTTAACCCTTTCCACGCCTACCTGCCCGTGATGTATACGGGTACTCATTCAAGATGTAAATTTCACTGAGCGCGTTCGTTTTTTTTACTCCCGGCCCCCTCCTTTATTACAACTGGTGTGTACCATCTCTAGTTTTTTAATTTCTTATTTACTTCCAAACTCCCCCCCCCTCTTTTTGTTACTGTTACTTGTTACAATTACATTTTTTTTTTATATTTATGAGTAGTGTTAAAAAATTTTGTTTCACTACTTTTCATAAAGTTCTTACACTTTTTTTTTTTTCATTGTTAGCTCTGAAGAAGGGAACCAATGGTGCTGAAACTGTCAGCATTAAAAATAAATATACTCCTCTATCTGAAGGATTGAGAAATTATAGCCGATGCCAAATCATCATTTACTGTCATTCAATAACCAACCACTAGCCTACAACTGATAGTCTATTTCTCTTAATTTTCTCCTTACATAGGAATAAATTTTATTTAGAACCTTTCGTAAAGAGATTTATTTTAAGAATGACTTATAAACAAATGTTTCTTGAACATATTTAAATCAATTTAAGACATTCTAGACCAACACTCTGTATCATATAAATTATGATTTTTTTTGCTTAAGTTATTTCAATATAAATTAGAGATATTCTGAATATTTAATTTACATTTATTTTTCTCAGATATCCGTGGATAAATGTTTGATATATTTGGTAGAACTAGTACCTGTCAATATCTCCTTCAGTCCTGATTGGAGGTGCCCTGGCCCTCGGGTTGTTGAGCATCTCTACGAAGCTGGATGGATAGTAGTTAGGAGCGCCATTCTGGTTATCGCGGTAGCACATCTGCCCATCCCTTTGGGTGTTGAATACGTGGGTACGGAAGGGTGAGTTTATCGGCAGGAGGAGATGGTTAGGCCCAAGTCTGTGGAGGTGGGTGTCGTAGTATGAGAACAGCCTTCCCTGAAACAAGATGAAAGATACAAAATTTAATTTATATGGTAATGAAATTATTTAACTTAGGTATAATTTAAATTGGATATTAGCCTTATTAAATTCAACATATGAATATATACTATTATTGTGGGTGGGGACTTGAATTTGAGTTCCTTGCAATCTTTTTACAGGAGGAATATTTCTCCAACCAGCAAAGACGGTTACTTCATTTGGTATTTGGAATTTTCTAACTATCCTAGCAGTATCTAATAATACAAATCTCTTTAGATAGATTTCAATATTTTGTGTTTTAGCAGTATTTTTGGTCACAAGTCCATTTGTCAAAAAGAAAAAAATGTTAGTAACTCTGACTGATTTCAAATTGTAGACATTCCAATTCTTCAGCTAAGACTCAGTATTTTCTGAATTTATTGGCAATTGCTTTATGAAGATCCTCATCATTTGATATTTTAATTTCCTTAATAATAATGAGAATGTTTGGCTTGTTATGGTGGAAAGTTTGATCCACCTAATGAATTTTAATATTATCTTTTTCTATGAAATGAATCACACAGATTTTTTTTAACAAGTAAGAAGTTATAATTATTTTGAAGTCTGTCACAAATCAGTTCAAACTGATAAAACATCACACAAGTGTACTTTTACTATACAAAGAATTTGACAAATTTTTGGGGCTCAGCTTCGCCATGTGTTAAAGCTTTGGCCTTTATCTCACATGGTAAACCTTGAGTGGTGAATTTAATTCCCGCCTAGGGAGTAGGAATTTATTTAGTGACGAACTCATTAAGGAAAATCCTTAGTCCCTTTCTGGCTGGAATGGGTGGTAACCTGTATATAACCCATCCCAATTAGTCGTAGTTGCAAAAAGTGGACATTGAAAAATAATTTAAATTTGGTTAATTTTTCGCTATAGGAATTAGCTGATTGTAATTCGCATTTTCATTCAATTAAATCAGCTGTTTTTAATTTGTATTTTTTAATATGCCATGTTTTTTAAATAAGAGAACAATAAAACAGTTGAGTACTAGGAGCCGACCAAGGAATATCCCAATTATTCCTAGTTTAATTAATTTTAATGCTATTGTCGTACCTCCAGCTGCTATACAGTCTTGAAGTTTAACGTTAACAAGATAATGATAAATAAATGATTATATATAATGAATAATGAGCGGTCATAAATACCTGAAGCATTTTGTCTGGGCTTGGCTCAATGCCTGGTGGCATGTGTGAGGGGCTGAATCCAGCTTGCTCAACATCAACAAAGTAGTTCCTGGGGTTCTTGTCAAGGGTCAGTTTTCCTACTTCAATCAATGGGAACTCATCTTCTGGCCAGATCTTGAAAGAACACTCAAATATTAGTCAACAGTAGGAATTTTTATACACTAGCAAAAGGTTTATTGGTTAAAAATAATCACAAAAGTGATTTATACATATATAATAAAAATCTACTCCATCCATACATCTTTCCAGGCAACGAATAGCCGATTCCAAGCACCCAACATGGGCAAATTGAATGTTGGGCTTGTGAATGAATTATGTACCCTATATCTTCCAAATGAACAATGTTTCTCATATAACAAAACATAAAATAAAATTGATAGCAAGATATTTGCACAGAACAAACAATTAACTCAGAACAATACGTTACACGTGCTAAGAATTGCATGAATCAAAGAAAATACTTGAAATTTAAAAAGTAAAAACATAAAAATCCATCATGCAGGGGCTGTGTAACAACAGATTTTCCACGCTCTGGTATGCCACACAATTGATCTCATCTCAACATCTATATTCTCTTTCTAATTAAAATTCCTATGAGTAGAAGGTGGGGTTTACTTTAGGTTAAATAGTTAGCTAAATATTTGAGCAATGACAAAATGTATAAAATAACAATTTTACATCACCAACAGTTTAATTACATTTTCCGATAAGTCTAATAATATATTTTGAACTTTCGAATTACTCCCTCTGAACCCCTCTTATTCCCAGTCTAATTTCAGCCATTAACAACTATGAACAAAAGTGTTGCATGAAACAATTAAATTTCAAGTATGGTATAAATGAAATAAGCATTTTTAAGTCAAGAATGTAAAATCTTTATTGATAACATTATCACACTACGTATTTGAATGCATCTCACATAGTAAAAGTTCAATGAAAACAATATTTGGTATTTAAGCTTTGATTAAAGTGGTTCATGTTATAACAGCTTATTGCATGTATGACATGAGTAGGGGTGGGGGTTTACTGATAGTCAAAAACTAAAATATGGAATTATCTCGGTTAATATTCAACATAGAGGAAACATATACGCAACAACATTTATAGATCATTACATCTGCAAAAAGACTGATTCTATACAATGTTTTGATCCGATGCCTGATAACAGAGATATTTTGAATTTTCAAAATTAGTCAATCTAAACCCTGCCCCTTCCACTGGACAGATTCCAGCCATCTTTTTTACAAAAAATCGTTGGATCTTCCTTTTTACATAAAAGTAATAACATTTTTCACCCATAATAATATCCCTTCAGTATTTTGAATTTTAAAGGATTAACATGATAAAACTTGTTAGATCAGAACTACTGAGCGGACCACATTTTCATCACCTCCTAAGTAGGATCGATGGACATTTGAGGAAACGGTTTGAAATCATGAGTGCAACCTCAACATTATATCCTTAAGATAAATCAATTAAAAAATTAAAGTAATGGGGAATGAAACCCAAAATTCAAAAAATAAAACAACATAACAAAAATAAATAGTTACAAGCAGGAATGTAAGAAATATTCTTCTTGAAATTGAAAAGTGTATAAAATTAAAATAAGTAATTTAAGACTTAAGATAACAGGTAAAATTCTATAAAAATTAAATTATTTGGTCTTAAATTTACAATGAGAGCATAAAATATGTAATAAAATGAGTCGAAAACATCATAGATACCTTTGTGACATCAAATGGGTTCCACCTGAAAGTCTCTGCTTCCTTGAATGTCATAACCTGAATGTACATGGTCCAGGTTGGGAAGTTTCCTTCAGCAATAGCGTTGTAGAGATCCCTAATAGCATAGTCTGGGTCTGACGCAGCGAGCTCCATTGCCCTGTCTACTGGGAGGTACCTCTCACCTCCATCGGCCTGCAAAACACATTTATTTATAAATGTAAATATAATTTCCTTGTTGTAATAAGTACATAGTTGTGTGGTATATTACTTTGGCCAAATTGAAAGTTTTTAAAAATATATATTTTATTATTAGTTATTAACTTCCACTTTTTGCTACTATGGCTAATTGGAACGGCTTATCTACAGATTACCACCCTTTTCTAGCCAGAGTGGGATTAAGGATTTTATTTAATGAGTTCGTCACTACATAAATTCCTATTGTCCAGATGTGAATCAAACTCACCACAGCTTAGGAATTAAAAGGAAAGAAAAGCAACATCTGGTCTTATAAGCATTTTAAAATTAAAAAGGCTGTTAACTAAGTGCTACGTAAACTAAGCAGATTTCCCGCATGCTGGCATGACACACTGGTCATCTCATCTCACCATCTATTCCCTATTTCTTTCACAGTAAGAAGCCTTTGTAAACAGAATCTGAAATTTATTCAGATACTTATAGAAAAATCAGATAATTATAAGTGGGGGTCAATTGTGGCTGAAAACATAAATTAAGCTTACCTATTTTTGGTCCCAGGACCTTCTCAAGGAAATTCTCAAGAAATTCAAAACCTGTTTCTGACGATCCAGAGCTTTTTGAAGAGCAAGGGATTTTTTTGTTAGAGCTTAATCTTAAACTCAATGCATTTTATTTGTGTTCTGTTCTGTGAAGTATGTTAGTATTCTGAAATTAATTTTTGTTCTCATATTTTATTAATTGTTAAATAGTATTACAAAAATATATTTAACAAAACAGGGTATACAAAAAATGGAAATAGCTTTCCAGTTAAATCAAAATACCTATAATAAAAATTCACTATTGTAGAATTAAAAATTTAGACGTTATTGAACAGTTATAAAACCAGAAGTATTGTATGCAGTGGACACTTCTGCGTTTACAAATAATGCATTACTTGATAACTTAAAAAAGAAAGAAAGGAAAATATTAGGACCAAAATTTAAAAATAATGAACTGGACTTGACTCCGAATCAAACTCTTTATCAAGAAATTGAGCCCCTTTCAAATACTATTAAAAAAAAGAATAATAAGCTTCTGTGGCCACATCTTGAAAGTAGATTGAACAAAAACAAATATTCAACTTTTTCAAAAACAGGAAAACTAAAGTGCAATTGCTTCAAAAGTGTACAACTTGATTTAGATGAGTTAAATATTATAGAGGAAATAATTAAAAATACTGTACATTTAAGAAAATTCGAGATGAGATTTCAAGGAAAACCTTAAGCAAGAAGAGGAACAGTAGAAAGGAGAAAGGCAACATGAGATAGAATGAAGGAATATTGGAGGAAGCACAAAGAACCATCTACAGATTCACCAGAAAATAATTCATTCAACGTACACTTTGGTGATTCGAAATTTTGAAGAAAAAAAATAAAATAAATAAATAACATAGTGAATAATTTGTCTTATTCTTAAGTAGATAGTCAAGATATTTTAGTTCCTTTATAATCTGCGGATATTGTTGTACTTACAACACTGTAATACATAATTTTTGATGGAATTTTAGCATTTCTTTCATCCATACTTGGGGCTCAGGTTTAGCCATGTGAGTTAAAGCATTGGCTTTAATCTCACATGGTAAACCTTGAGTGGCGAGTTCAATTCCATCCTGGGCAATAAGAATTTATTTAGTGATGGACTCACTAAGTAAAATCCTTAGTCTCCCCCTGGCTAGAAAAGGGTGGTAACTTGTAGATAACCTGTCCCAATTAGCCATAGTAGCAAAAAGTGGACGTTAATAAATAATCCAATTTAATTTAATTCATTCATACTTGGAATATATTGTGTTGGAGACTTAAGGTCATAAAACTGAACATTTACTTAATATATAATCAGTATAAATAAGCAATTCAATATAGAAAAGCATTTACCAAAATGTGGAACTTGCAGTAGACACTTTCGCCATCATTATTGACAAGCTTGAAGGTATTCGATCCGAATCCATGCATGTGGCGGTATCCATCTGGAATTCCTCGGTCAGAGAAGAGGATCATTATCTGGTGAATAGATTCTGGTCGGAGGCTAAGGAAATCCCAGAACATATCTGGATCCTAAAAAAACAAAAAACCAATATAATTAATTAGTAATTTTGTAAAAATTATCATACATATTTGTAATAAATATTTCAAATTTTATTTAATACATGGACACATTGTTCCTATTATGTACCAATTATTTTGGTTTTTTAATTTAGAAATCATTAATACACCCTAGATGATTTTTAGAAACATTTTTCAAATATCTTCTAACTTTTCCAATAATGAATATGACGTTCACTCAAATGTGTATGCGTTAATAAATAAATAAGTATATATATATTATTTATTTTCTTTCTGAAGAATCCCTACAGGAAGGGAGTTTATTAGCCACATGTCCAGTACAATAATTTGTACATACCATGTGGTTGATACATAACATTTTTTTTTTAACTATGAATAAAATAAAATATTTGTAAAATAAAATTATTTACAACAGAAAGACAATAAGAACCACTTCATTCAAAGCTTAAATACTAAATCAAATTTGTTGAACCTCTCCTCTGTGAGTTGGAAATATGTAGCGCGATGGCGTCATCAATTAAGATTTTCCACTCTTGGTTTATACATGTTAATTTGATCTATATCATACTCTAGATTTAACCGCTTCATTCAACTCTAATGTTTATTTTCACAAATAACTGAAATCGGACCAGTAATAGAGAGAGAGGGGGGCGAAAATTAAAAATATCCACGTTATATTTAGTAGTAGTGAATATATGGTGAGATGAGATTTGTATACCAGCACGAGGGAAGTCTGCTTAGGTTACGCAACTCCTGCAGGGAAGTCTGCTTAGGTTACGCAGCTCCTGCAGGGAAGTCTGCTTAGGTTACGCAGCTTCTGCAGGGAAGTCTGCTTAGGTTACGCAGCTCCTGCAGGGAAGTCTGCTTAGGTTACGCAGCTCCTGCAGGGAAGTCTGCTTAGGTTACGCAGCTCCTGCAGGGAAGTCTGCTTAGGTTACGCAGCTCCTGCAGGGAAGTCTGCTTAGGTTACGCAGCTCCTGCAGGGAAGTCTGCTTAGGTTACGCAACTCCTGTGTGACGGACTTTTTCTTCTCCTGTCTCGATGAAGGCATTTTTTTTTTTTTAAAGGGCATTAAGGCTACAACCTCAATAGCTTATTTCACCTTAAAGAAAATCTAGAAGAAATCTAGAATCACTGATCTATCTCAGAGGGCTGCCTGGAGTGGGCTGGAAGGTGTTTGCTTACTAAGATATGAAGGCTGGTATTATTACAACTTCCTCAGATTATAGATAGACCTTGGGAATGAGCGAGGCATTAATTAGCTATAAACAACCCTTGCCGCCCGCAATTAGCTGCATCTCATGATGAGCAGGTGTTCGAGAACGAGTTGCCCCGCATCTCGTCCAATTCTCAGAGGTTATGCAACGTTCGTTCAACTGCGCGCGGCTCTCTACCTTTTAGCAAGTTCTTTGGAAGGTTCTCCTTCAGGGAAATCAGCTATTGAACTTGTAATCATGACATGATTTTCGAAAAATGTCTTCAATTGTCCATCTATCATGGTTCATGGAGTAGATTACGAAAATGAGGTCAGAGGGGCGAAAATTTGAAATATCTCCGTTATTTTACGTTGTATCGAAAAATTGTACAGAGCCAAGCTTGTTGGACGTTTAATTTCCTGTAAATGTTGTTATATACATTTCTTCACTGTGATGGATATTAACCGAGGTAATTGAACTATTTAGTTTTGAGTCTTCAGTAAACCCCCCAGTCCTACTGATGCTATATTGACAATAAACTGTTATAACAAAATCCTCTTCATCGGAAGCTTAAATACTAAATATTGTTTTCCTTGAACTTTCGCCGTAGAAGATACATGCAAATACGTTTTGTAATACCATCATTTAAGATTTTACGTTCTGAACTAGGACTGTTTATTTGATTCACACCATATTTAATTTAATCGTTCATTCAACACTAATGTTTATCTTCGATAATGGTGGAAATCGGACCAGGAAGGGTGGGAGGGAGAGTTAGAGGAGGGAATTAGAAAACTTACATCTCAGTTGGTATGAGTCGTATCACAAAATGTTATAGAACCAATCTTGTTAAACTAATTATGTTCTACAATTGTTATTCTATACTTTTATTTGTAGCTCAAATATTTAACAAGTTATTTGTAATTTCTTGTTTTGGTCTGCCGAAAGTCCTCACTTTTATTCATCGAATTTTTACTTAGAAATACATATAAAATATGTGCACTGAAGGGAGCAATAGTGAGTGCGCATGTAGGAAATCTCTTTAGTTTACGCAGCTCCTCGTGACAAAATTTCATGTTGTTTCAAAAAATTTCAAGCTTGTATCACGCATAAACAACAAAAAAGTCCGTCACGCAGGGGCTGTGTAAACTAAGCAGATTTCCCACGTGAAGTATTACAATAGAGAAATCTGCATACTGGTAACACAACGCCGCCGTGATTAAATACAAACGGTAATGAGAAATCTTTCAGTTAATTAAAATAAATTCCCAACTGAAACGGCTTCTGAATTGTAAGAATAATTTATATTTTAATAACTCAAATTTTAGTAATCCAAGAACTTGAGGGAAATCTGCTAAAAGGCCGAGAATGATGACTTTCTTCGCCAAAATTATTTTATTTCATATTTCTTAGTAGACGGGAAAAGGGTTCGTTGCTTTCAAAACAGCGTAAACGAAGCAGATTTCTCACCAGAAAAAATAGCACATTTTTAGTCTTATCTTACCACAATAAAGGTTTGTGTTGTTGGCGTGTCGCAAGTACATTTGTCATGGTCTTGGTCACTACACTATTGTGTCTGAAATACGTTTAAAGGGAATACATAAATAAATAAGTAGGTTAGGAACCATACCCTAAGATGTGTAACAGGATTCCTCTTCTGGGAATGTATGAAGCTGAAGAATAGGTAGGGATCTCTGACGAAGAATATGGGTGTGTTGTTACCGACCAAGTCCCAGATACCTTCATCTGTGTAGAATTTAATGGCGAAGCCTCTTGGATCTCTGGAAAATAATATATACAAACAAATTAGTAATATAAATTGTTGAGGTAGTAAGCTAATAATAGTTGATCACTGATGTTGGGATAAGGTCCTGAAACTGCTATGCTGAATAAAATTATGAAGTAAAATGAAATATATTTATTTCCATTTAATGTTAACATAGCATAACAGGATTGGTCAAATATTTTTGTTTTCACCAAATAGTTGACTAATATAATGTCAATTAATTTCTTTATATATTATTAAATATCATTTATACTTACGTAATACATTTGTTATAAAATTAGCTTAAGTTCCATGAATACATTTTTTAAAATCTATCAATTTATTAATTGTATATAATAAATTAATTTCGTTAATATTATTAATGACACTCTAAATACAGATTACACAACCATTTTTATTTTCAATTGACAAGCTTTGTCTTAAATTTATAAAAGGGTTAAGAATCTTGTCCAAGACAACGTACCTGATCATAAATTTTTAAAGATTTATTTAATAATTAAACATTTTTCATTTTGTACACAAAAACATCCTTCAGACATGAAGTTCTTTAATTTAATTTTAAACAATGAATATATTTAATAGATTTGATTCAGTGCGATCGAGTTTTTCCCCTGAAAATGGTAATACAATTTTTTCGAAATATTTGTGTGTGTGGTTGGTATTTTTTTTTTTTTAAAGTATTGTTGTGAACATATATATTATGTAAAAGTAATTTCTTTAACTTTTTACATAGTAACCAACAGGCGTCTTTACTTTCTTTTGAATATACACCTTCTTGCTATGTTCTGCAATTAAAATATGATCTTTTGAGTTTCCCGAATGCATTCCGTGTAAGTTGACCGACTATGTATATAACCGCTGTATCAAGTTTGAAGCACTGACGTTTATTCAACTATAAGCATCTTTCTGAACATCCAAACGCCAATAACAATGTGTATACATTGCGTATTATACAAGAAGGTACTTTATTTTAAAGTTGAAATTCCTTCAAGGGTACATACCTGACAGTATCGGATGATCCTGACTCCCCGATGACCGTGGAGAACCTCACAAACACTGGAGTCTTCTTGCCAAGTTTTGAGAATACGGTGGCTTTGGAGTACCTCGTTATGTCGTTCGTTATTACGAAGAATCCGAACGCACCTGGAATAGAGACAAATAATTAAACTATGCATTCCATAAACGCTGGTAATCTAGAAATACCCATAATTCTACTGGGTAACAAAGGAATTCGCCACGCAGGGGTTGCACCATGTACCCCTTCTCGCCATTTAATTTCTATTTCTAACTATGAATTCTATATGGAATTTTAGTTAGAAATAGAGGTGGATTTTAGTTAGAAATAGAGCGATGTTACTATTGCTGAAAACAAGAAAGTATGAACAATTCGGTTAATATTTTAGGTACGAAAAATGTATAGAACTATAATTCTAGAACATCAATTAATAAAGAATATTGGTTCTATAACATTTTTCGATTCGACTCATATTAACATAGATACTTTGAATTAACACCCACCCCCCCACTATTGCTGTACCAATGTCAGCCATTAACGGCTACAATCATTAATTTTGAATGAAACTTTAAAAATAACAAGTATCGTATTAATTGGGTAAATATTTTCGAGTAAAGAACGAAACATAGCAATAGATGACGCCATCTCATGGCGTTACAATTTACATGTATCTCACAAAGTAAAGGTTCAATGAATGAAGCGGTTCGTGTTATAACAGTTTATTGTTATATATTTGTTGTTGTATATGAAATGTGTGGAAGTGGGGGTTTATAAAAGGCTGAAGACAAAAAAGTACGAATATCTCAGTTAATATACACGATTGAGAAAATATTTATATAACAACATTTATGGGTAATTAAATTTGCTATAAGTTTTGGGTCTACAGCCGTTAACTAACTAGCTTTAATTTATCATAAAACGCTTAAGTATCAATTTTGGTAACTATAAAACAAAACTTGCGAGCGCTAGTGCGGTATCAGACATGTATGTAATATTGAACGGACATCATTTTCGACAACTCCTGGGTAGGATCGATGGACATTTGAGGAAATTTTTCAACAATCTTGTCATGAGTACAACCTCAATAGGTGATTTGCTAAAAATGCCCTGATTCTACGAATTCTTCAGGTAACCTAGAAATACCCATAATTCTATGGAGTAACTTAGAAATAACCAGAATTATACGGGGGAACCTAGGAATACCCGTAATTCTACGAGGTAACCTAGAATTACTAGCAATTCGACGGGGTGTCTATTATTGAGCTAGGTAAAACCCCACTAAAAAAAAAAAACTTCCCGAAATTGAAGATAACAACTAAAAGGTGACTAAGGTACTAGATAATTAAAGGACATTTCAAGAGACTATCCAGTACAACTAACGCCAGGCTTGAGGATGGTGGCATCACACCGAAAGCACAATGGCCCGACAGCATTTAAAGACAGATTTGACAATATAACACAAGGTTTGTTTAACACTTTAATTGTCAAATTTGTAGACTGAATTCGTAGGCAGGAATGCACAGGGTATGTTAACCTCAAAACCTCTATTTCCTGTTTGAGGAAATCTATGGCTTATTATTCCCTCAACGGTTTCATTGATGAACACCTGTCCGACAATGCACCAGAGTCGTGTGGGCGATAACCAGTCCTGCCGTGACGTCAACAAAGGCTGCTCAATGTCCTTCGAGCTACGTGAACGGACTCACTGACTGCCTATTATCACCCTGGGACAGTGAGATCCCACTTTCTTCTCGTGCTTAAAGTGCACTTCAAGGATAACGCCTCGCACCTACTGCTCTGGATTGTTCCTAGTGCTGCCAAAGACTGCACACCGCTCCCTGCAATAGCTCAACTGCAGATTGCACTTCCTATTTAGGTTCCCAGACCTATTCTACAAGTCCTTTCTACTTATACCTCAATTACAAAATACTTGCGGATCCACCGACCGTAAGGCTAATGACAGATGGTACGATTTACGCAACTATATAGATTCCTCCTCGTTCATGAAGAAAAAGTCCGTCACGCAGGGGGCTGCGTAAACTAAGCAGATTTCCCTCGTGAAGTATAACAATAGATAAATCTACATACTGGCAACACAACACCACCGTAAATATTAAGTAAATAAATACAAACGTTAATAATAAATCATTCAGTCAATTTTAATAACCTCCTGACGGGAAGCGTCTGAAATGTAGACAATCAGGTCTGCCAACCTCTAACAGGAAAGAAAAACAATTACTGAAATATTAATAACTTATTAATTTTATTGAAAGATATTTACTATATATAGATCTGTTATTTATAATGAATAATTTTTATCTCAATCAAACTTAAGTAGTCCAAGAACTTAAAACGAGGGGAGTGGTCACCAGAACATATTTGCATGTATCTCGTATAATAAAGGTATCTTGAAACCAATAATTGGTATTTAATTAAGCTTTGAATGATGTGGTTTATTACATAACAGAGTATTGTTTATGTAACATGAGTAGAAGTGGGGGTTTGCTGATGGCTGAAAAGTGAAAAATGCAAACATCTCGGGTAATATTCAAGATAGAGAATAACTGTAAATAACAATACTTATAGTACAATTAATTTTCAATAAGATTGGTTCTGTACACTCTTTCGATCCGCCGTACAGTGACGGAGATATTTCGAATTTTCAAAATTTTCCCCCTCTAAACCCCCATCCCCTGGTCCGATTTTAGGCATAAATAGTTATTAACAAACTCAATCGTAAGGTTTTGCTTTAAACGATTAAATATCGAGTTTGGTAACAATCAAACAAACATTGTGACCGCTCGAGTGATAACAGACTAATATATATATATATATATAATTTTGAATGGACCCCATTTTCGTCATATCCTGGGTAGGATCGATGGATATTTGAAGAAAAAAATCAAAAATCGCGTCATGAATACTACCTCAATAGCTTGGAGTACCTTGGGATAATTGACTCACGAATATAAAATTACAAAAAAAAAAATACTCTTAGCCGTTTTTAAGTGATTGAATAACAAATGGGTACACAGACTTGCAGAAAAAACCTTAAATTTTTAAGTATTTAAGGTTGAGTGTCTATGGTTCGGATCACGAGGAACAATCCTGAAAAAGTCTGCAGACATTTTGAAGAAATTTGTGATTGAAGATGAAAACTGGCTGTCGCTAATTGATTGAATCCATTATCTTGAAACAAAATTTCTTCAAATATCCTTCCATCCTACTTAGTAGATAACAAAAATGAGGTACGCTCAAAATTATACATGTATTATTTTTTCTGTTACCGCTCTAGCAGTCGCAATTTTGTTTTATAGTTACCAAAAATATCAAAACTATATATCAAGTTCGTTAATCTTTAAAATCGGACAGGGGTTGGTTTAGAGGGGAGAATATCGAAAATTAGAAATATCTCAATCAATAGTATTGTTAGCCGTTATTATAATTCAGAGTAGTAGGTAATAGTTGGGTTTCGGCTAATAAAAAAAATCCTCTAAAAGAAGAATCTAGAAAACTTTAGTAGCCGAAACCCAACTATTACCTACTACTCTGAATTATTAGAAATATCTCCTTTATTATAAGTCGGATCGAAAACTTCTGTGGGACCAATCTTATAGAAAATTTAACTAGCTATAAATGGTGTCATGTACATATTTCTTCTAATATAAATATTATCCGAGATATTTAGATGTTTTAGTTCTCAGCCTTCATTAAACCCCCACTCCTACTCATGTCATATTAACAATAAGCTTTTATAGCATGAACCTCTTTATTCTAAGCTTATATACCAAATATTGTTTTTATGATACGTTTTTATGCATGACATATTCGAATTCGTTTTGTGATGACATCATCAATTACGATTTACGTTCTTATCTCGAAAGTGTTTATTTGATTTATTCTATACTCGACGATATTTAACCGTTTCAGTCAACACTAAAGATCATATTTGTTACTGGAAATGAATCGGGGGTTTGGATTATTATAAAATTCAAATACATCTGGGATGTTATGGGTGTAAAATGCGATTGAACCAATTTTGTTGATTGAGTTGATGTTCTGAATTTAATGTTCTATACGTGTTTTCACAGCTCAAATACTAAGCGAGCTATTGGTTTATTTTTATTTTCAGTTAGCAAACCTCCACTTCTACTCATAAAAAGTTTTACATAGAAATAGAAAATATATGGTGGGAAGTGAGGACCAGTGTGCCATACTAGCACTTGGGAAATTGCTCAGTTTACGCAGCCCCTGCGTTGCAGACGTTCCAATTAATATCCATAATCAGACACGAATCATTAGCATACTGGGTTAACCTCAGAGACACCATGTCCTTAAAGATATAAAAACAAGGTTTATTCCAAGTAGAAAAAAGAAAAAAAAAACTAAAAGCCTCTTTGTTTTCCTTCCCATTTTTTTTTTCGAACGACCGGTTGGCATTCTGTTTTCTCAATTAAGATAAATGCGTGCCAGTTTCTGCCCTTGTGATTTGAAAGCACACAAAGTCCTTTAAGAGACCAATTTCGCTTCCTACAGAGGAAAAATTTATCAAGGTTACTTCTTATGTAACTTGTTGCTCAAACCTTAGCAGATTATTTATAACAACTTGTAGAAAGAATTTAGTATCAAAGGATTTCTGAGATAGTTCACATCACTCTATTGAAACCAGCATCGAATGAGTACGGAGCAGTAAAACTCATTAACTGTTTAGTACGAGTAATACGCCTTATTAATAGTTTCTTACTGTCTTTGATACTTTCTACTTATGAACAACGATATTTCTTTTCTATCAATGGAAAGTGGTTGATATGTCAATTTTATACTATTAGAAAAAAATACTATAGAGTTTTATAGTGTACCGCATGACACATCTACATCTTTTGTTTCAATGCCCATTCGGGACCTGATGTAACGTTTTAATTTTAGCAGATTTCTCTTAAGAGAAATCAGCTGTTGAGGTTTTACTCATGATACGATTTTCGAAAAATTTCTTCCAATGTCCAACAATCCTACTCAGGAGACGATGAAAAAGTCCGTCACGCAGGGGCTGCGTAAACTAAGCAGATTTCCCACGTGAAGTTATACAATAGAGAAATCTCCATAGGAGAGCCGAACGGTTACGGCAAAGGGACGAACTAGCTTTTCGCGGGAAATTCAAAAATCCGTTATCAGCCCAAATTTCATAATAATGCAAATATCTCAGTTAATATTCAAGATAGGGAATAAATGTATATAACAATATTTATAGTAAATTTAATTTGCAATAAGATTGGTTATGTACAATTTTTCGATCCGACGTATAGTAACGGAGATATTTTGAATTTTCGAAAATCCTCCCCTTTAAACCCCATCTCCCACTGGTCCGATTTCAGCTGTTAACGAACTTGATTTTTCTTTTTACTTAAAACGACTAAATATCAAGTTTGGTAACGATCAAACAAAAATTGCGACCGCTAGAGCGGTAACAGACAAATATATATATATATATATATATATATATATATATATATATATATATATATATATATATATATATACAGTTTTGAACAGACCTCAGTTTCGTCATCTCCTGGGTAGGATCGATGAACATTTGAAGAAAAATTTCGGAAATCGCATCGTGAGTACGTACAACCTCAATAGCTGATTTCCCTTAAGGGAAATCTTCTAAAAATGATTCCAAAAATTGATACACACACACACACACACATATATATTTGTCATAATTTTTGTTTGATCGTTATAAAACTTAATATATAAGCATTTTATGTAATGTTGAAAATTCCTAATATCTCCGTTATTATATGTCGAATCGAATAATTCTATAGAACTAATCTTATTGAAAATGTAATATCCTATAATTATTATTCGTTACAATTTTCTCTATCTTGAATAGTAACCGAGTCATTTGAATTTTTTAGTTTTCAGCCCGGTATTGAGGGAGGTGGGTATAGAAAATTCAATAAATCTCCGTCATTATGAGACGGATTGAAAGATTTTATACGGCCACTTTTGTTAAACTATTGATGTTCTACAATTGTTGTTCGATACATTTTCTCATAACTCAAATATTAAGCGGGTTATTCATGCTCTCTTGTTTTCAACCTAGAGAACCCCCCCCCCCCCCCAGTTCGACACATCGGATTTTAGCAGATTTCACCTAAGGGAAATCAGCTATTGAGGTTGTACTCATGACGGAATTTTCGACATTTTTCTTCAAATGTCCATCGATCCTACCTAGTAGATGACGAAAATGAGGTCCGTTCAAAACTGTATATATATATCTATCTATCTATCTATATATATATATATATATATATATATATATATATATATATATATATATATATATATTTGTCTGTTACCGCTCTAGCGGTCGCAATTTTTGTTTGATCGTTACCAAACTTCATATTTAAGCGTTTTATGTAAAAAGAAAGATCAAGTTCGTTAACGGCTGAAATCGGACCAGTGAGAGGGGGGGTTTAGAGGGGAGGATTTTCGAAAATTCGAAATATCTCCGTTATTATACGTCAGAGCGAAAAATTACACAGAATGAATCTTATTACAAATTAAAGTTACTATAAATTTTGTTATATACATTTTTTCTCTATCTTGAATATTAACCGAGATATTTGAATTTTTCAGTTTTCACCAAACCGCCACTTCTACTCATGTTACGTAAACAATACTCTGATACATAATAAATCACATTATTGGAAGTTTAAATACCAAAAATTGTATTCAAGAGACCTTTATTATACGAGATACATGCAAACATGCACTGGTGACTCCCCCCCCCCATCTTCAGGTGTTGGAGTACTAAATTTTTATTGATTGAGATAACAGTTATTCTGACTTTTTATTAATTACAGTACTAGAGATAGTACATAGTTCTCAATAAAATTAATGTGTTATATTCTGTTATATTTCAGTAATTGTTTTCTTTCCGGTGTGAGGCGGGACCCGTTCGTGTACATTTCTCACCGAACGCTGCCTGGCGGCAGGCTATCGAAATGGGCAGAAACATTTCTTATTTCCGTTTGTATTTATTCACGGTGGTGTTGTGTTACCTGCATGTGTATTTATCTATTATTAAACTCCACATGGGAAATCTGCTTAGTTAACGCAGCCCCTGCGTGACGGACTTTTTTTATTTAGAACTAGTGAGTATATTGTGAAATGATCTTAGTACGCTGGAAATCTGCTTAGTTAGGTCTGCCTGACGTATCTTATTTTTAACAGATTTCCCTTAAGGGAAATTAGGTATTGAGTTTACGTAAATGAGTCGATTTTCGAAATATTTCTACGATTAACCATCGATCCCATCTAGCAGATGACGAAAATGAGGTCCGTTCTAAATTTAAATGTATAAATTTATCGGTTACCACTCTAGCGGTCGTAATTTTTGACTTATCGTTACTAAACTTCATATATAATCGTTTTAAGTAAATAGAAAGATGTAGTTCGTTAACAGCTGAAATCGGAGAAGGAGGAGGGTGTGTTCAAAGGGGGAGAATTTTTAAAATTCGAAATATCTCCGTTATTATGAGTCGGATCGAAAAATTGAATAGAATTTATCTTATTGAAGATGTAAAGTTCTCTAAATGTTGTGATATACATTTATTTCCTAACTTCAGTATTAGCTGAGATATTGGCATTTTTATTTTTCAGCCTTCAGTACACCCTACTCCTACTCAAGTTACATACAAAATACTCTCTTATATAATGAAATACTTTATTTGAAGTTTGAATAAAAAATATTGTTCTCATTGAACGATAACGCAGCCCCTGCGTGACGGAGTTTTATTTATTTAGTTTTTCAGCAGGCATTATAGTCAATTATGGTTCCGTAGTAAAGCTCTTAAGTAAAAAGATATTAACTCCCCACAAGTAGAACCAAGGTTGTCCATGGTAATCCCCACACCGGAACCCTCCCCACGCTTCTTTCCCCTCGGCACCCGCGGAGCTAAGCACTATTTTTGTCCTCACCTGACTTACATAAGTGCTTGCCAAGACCTAGACTTGAAATGCCTTTATTGTTTCCATCGATATGTTATTGGAATTTTATAATAAACTACAAGCATCTTCGTAACAGCTCGAAAGGATAAATGCTCTATCTTACCTGCACCCTTAGCGTGTACAACCCTCTCCGGTATTCTCTCCCTGTCGAAGTGCTGTGTCTCCTCGATGAACTCCACATCCTGGAGCAGGACAGGTCCTCTGGGTCCTACCGTCAGCACATTCCCTCTATCGTCGACGGGGTTGCCTGCTCCTGTAGTCAGCGGGATACTAACCTGCAACACACTCCAGTATTAAACTACATCTAGAGCTAAACAGTCAGGGGTTCACTACTGTAATAAATCTGTAAGAACTGTTGTGTAGTCATTTCAAAAAACAGAAATAATACAACAATTGCTATACATACTTTTTTAGTAAAAATACTGGCATGATTACTACAATAATTGAAGTAAACTTACTGCTATTCATAGTGTTAGCAGAAATATTAATTGTAGCAATATCTGTAAATTTACTGATAGTGTTAGGGCTAGTAAACATATTGTAGAAATAACAATTAATTTATTGTCAGTGTTAGTGTTAGCGGAAGTAGTGTAGCAATATCTGTAAATGTACTCCTAGTGTTAGTGTTTGCGGAAATATTTTAACAATATCTGTAAATGTACTCCTAGTGTTAGTGTTTGCTGAAATATTGCTGGACTATCTGTAAATTTACTGATAGTGCTAGTGCTAGTAGAAATAATGTAGCAATATCAGTTAATTTACTGCCAGTGTTAGTGGAAATAGTGTAGCAATATCTGTAAATGTACTGATAGTGCTAGTAGAAATGTTGTAGCAATATCAGTTAATTTACTGCCAGTGCTAGTAGAAATATTGTAGCGATATCTGTAAATGTACTGATAGTGCTAGTAGAAAAGTTGTAGCAATATCAGTTAATTTACTGCCAGTGCTAGTAGAAATATTGTAGCGATATCTGTAAATGTACTGCCAGTGTCAGTGCTAGTAGAAATATTGTAGCAATATCTGTAAATGTACTTCTCCTGTTAGTGTTTGTGGAAATATTGTAACAACATCTGTAAATGTAGTGCTATCAGAAATATTAGTACAATTTTGTAAATGTGCTACTAGTGTTGGTGCTAGCGGAAATATTCTAGCAATATCTTTAAATTTGCTGCTTATGTTAGGACTAGCAGGAATATTGTCTGACGATAGTTTTAATTTATAAATAATTTTTTTTCAAAGTAAAAAGTCATCATTTATTTATATGTTAGTCTTTGCGGGTTCTTAATTACCTCCATAGCCTTGAGTACGTGATATACCTAACTCTATTGACATCCTGTTTGGGGTTTGCCTTGACCAGAGGAAAAGTTGTCAAGTCTCTTTTAGCGAAGTTGTATCTGTAGGAAGGAAATACGTACACGCACTAACCTTCGATCAGTCCTTTTGCCTAAATCAAAATTGCCTATTTTCAGGTATGTTACGCAGTAAATACTTAAATGCAAACGCCAGTTTTAGCAGATTTGCCTTAAAGGAAATCAGCTATTGAGGTCGTGCGCGATTTTCGAAAAAGTTCCACAAATGTCTTTCGGTCCTACTTAGGAGATGACGAAAATGAGGCCAGTTCAAAATTATATATATATATATATATATATATATATACACATATATATGTGTGTTTGCGTTTGTATCTATGTATGCATGTATATGTCCATGCGGTATTTAAAAGATCAATTTCGGTAACGGTTGAATTCCGGCGTATCTATCCAAGTATGCCATTTCAACATGTTGAAAATCTGCTTAGTTTACGCAGCCCCTGCTTGACGGATGTTTTCATTTATTTACTTTGTGATTTCGAAGTGAAGGAGCCCAAGTGAAGGTAAGAAGAAAAAAAAATTGTTCTCCTTCACAACGATTTATTAAACTCTAAGGCAGCTTACGAACAGATGGCAACGTCTACTTGAGCTGTTTTTACCCTCTCAGTTGCGAGGTATCTCTGAACTTTCTACATCTCTAAATTACGATATACTATATCTACAATGCCCTGAAACAAAACCTCCGTCGTGCAGGGGCTGTGTAAATTAAGCTGATGGAATAGCATACTAATGACCTCATCTCACAATCTATTCTCTATTATTCCAGTAGAAAGAAGCCTATTTATTATAGAATTAAAATATGAGCTGGACATGAGATACCCAATGACTCAGTCACTCAAAGTAAAAATTAGATTAGAATTAGAAGGGGTTTCACTGAAGGCTGGGAACAAGAATATACAAATAACTCAATATTCAAACACTATAAAACAACAATTGTATAGCTTAAATGTTTTAACAGTTGATTTTATTATATTTTTTACCGATCCATAATTACAAATATTTTGAACTTTGGATCCTTCCCCCTCCCCGCCTCTAAAATCTCCCTCCCGAATTCAGCTATCAACGAACTTTAGTTTTACAAGCTACGCTTAAATATTGATTATGGTATAAATTAAATACCATAATCAATATACAATAGTACGTTGGAATACAGAACGTAATACTTTAAATGATGACGTAACCCATAACTTAATTGTTTTGTATCTTTTTTAGTAAAGACCTGTTAAGAAAAATATTTGGCATTTGAGTATAAGGTGTGCCGTGATATATAAGCTTATTGATAAAGTGAAGAAAAGGGGGTTAACTAACACAAAAATAAATAAAAAATAGCTCACAGAGTATTCCAAATACGAAGGAAATGTTTAGAACGACATTTATAGTAAATTAAATTTACAACATAATTAATTTTATACAATTATTCCACCCGATGTATAATAATAGTTTGAATTTTCGAAATTCGCCCCCTCACACTGTTCCAATTTTAGCGATTAAGGAACTTGATCTTTAGTTTACATGAACGTCTGGTATTCTATATATGTATAATTTTGAGCGCCAAACTTATCTTAATTGAACCAATTGAGTTATGGCCAATTTCTGTATCATATAATTCAATACTTCATAAACTGATGATTCATAAAACATATAGACCAAATTGATGAACGAAAGTGAAATGTGAATTCTTGCCAAACAGGGAATGCCTCGGTCTGGGAAATACATCACAAAGAAAGAATTTTAACCCAGGGAGGAGTAAGACCGAGTTACTGGTAGCTGGCCAAGTGTTTAGCCTGCTATCCTCTGTAACTAAAGGGAAGGTAGTTTTCGGTGGTGAGGACAGGTTGCACAAAACGTTAGTGCACAGTTCACATTACAAGGAATCCTCAGTCGGTGCTGGTTGACGGTTGCTAGGAATCCAAAACTGGTAAAGTCTGAACTGAAGGAATGGTTGTCTTCAGGCGTTGGAAGATGTAAACGAGAATGAAGCCCGAGAGGTTGCCAAAGCGTTTATGTATAATTCATGAGTCTTGAAATAACCAAACAATGCTGCTTGACGGCTGCTCGGAATCCTAAATTGGCAAAGTCTGATATCTTCTGTAACTAAAGGAGAGGTAGTCTTCGGGCTGTGAAAGATGTACCAAGATCGGGGCACGAAAAAGGTTTCCCTGGAAATAAGACATGAACACCCAGAGAGTCCTGGTGGGCGGCCTAGGGAACACCAGTGAAGGGAGGTGGAGAGCTGGGGTCCGGTGTCTTCAGGGGCCGAAGCGCCCAGTAGTGAGTCGGAGCATTTCATAATGGGCCATCCAAATGACCTTCATTTTGCATCTAAAATCGATTATTTAGCAAACGGCCTGCAGTGACGAAATAAAGATACAGTTACGAAGGCGGAAGGGGAGCGTTATGCATCTCCCACAATAAAATGTAACTTCTTTGGCAAAAACACGCGGGAAGCAACGGGATTCAGCTGTGAGATTTGTGGCAAAGCCAAATCGGCGAGCGTAACCCAAATGAATGGAGGAGCGGTGAAAGGCCGATCCGTGATTTACTGTAGAGAATTAATTCTGCACAGCTCGGACACGGCAGACCCCGTCAATGGACTACTGGTCATTCTGATTAGGGGGTTTTATTGGGCAATCTATAGATGCATTTCAGATGCAAAACGTCCAGCACGCAGGGGCTGTGTAAACTAAGCAGATTGCTCACAATATATTTTCTATTTTTACATAAAACTGGGATGAGTATAAGGGAAAGTAGTTACTGAGAGCAGAATGCAAGTATGAATAACTCACTTAATACTTGAGTAATGAAAATCTTCGTAGGGAATCAATTGTAGAACTCAATAGTTTAACAAGATTGGTTCTATAACATTTTACGATATGACTCAAAATAGTGGAGCTATTCAGAATTTTCGAATTCCTCCTCCCGCTCTTTTGACCCCACCCACTATTCCAGGACTGATTTCCACCAATAACAGTTATGATCTTTAGTATCGACTGAAACGGTTAAATATCGAGTGGGATATAGATAAAACTAACATTACGAGTTAAGGAGGCAAATCTTAATTGATGACGTCAGCACACAATGTATTTTCATGTATCTCACCATATATTCTCTATTGAGAGGAAGTGGGGGCTCACTTAAATCTGAAAACTAGAAACTATGAATAAATAACTCGCTTAATATTTGAGCTAGGAAAAAATGCATTACATTTACGAGCAGAGTTCTTATTTTGTTTTAGCAGATTTCCCTTAAGGGAAATCAGCTATTGAGGTTACTCATGACGGAATTTTTGAAATTTTTCTTCTAATGTCCATCGATTATACCTAGTAGAGGACGAAAATGATGTCCGTTCAAAACTGTATATATATATATATATATATATATATATATATATATATATATATATATATATATATATATATATATATATGAGCCGTTTATTTTGAAAGTGACCTAACTCCGTTTTTCAATTTTTTGCCGGTTACCATGGTTACATGTAGGTACAACTTCATGTTATTTACCAGTGAAGCACTGCAGATTGCTTATATTCAGAGAAAATACGATCCATTTTTTACACATCAGTTTTCCTAATTAATTGAATAACTGCGCCGTGTAGTTGGAAAGTGGCCCAACTCCATTTATAGTTACATCAAGATATTTACTATTGATAATGTCGGAAAGCAGTGATGAAGGTAATTTCAATTAATTAGTATTTACAAGTTAACCTAATTTTTGGGACAATTGCGTTAGTTCATTAACCTGTACGTTTAATTAACCCATTAAAGCCCACTGTTACCAATCGGTAACGCTCTGACCTGTCCTGACAGGAGTCTCTCCCTCCTTCCCTTGCCCTAGCTGATGTCTGTAAAACATGTCAGAACATGTCTAGAGGAGTCACCCCTTACTTCTGGCAGGTGTTCATTCTTTTTCTTTCATTTGGAGTGCAACAGTGATAGAAGCAAGATGACTGAAAATATTGACCTCGATCTTTTGAAACAAATTATAAGGTAAGTACCAATGCTATTATTTTTAAATTATGAAAATGAGATATATTTACTCCTAAACAGTTTCTTCTTTGAAACAATATTTTTCCAAAAGTTTCCTTTAGAAATAAATGCATATAGGAATGCATTTATGTATGCGTTACCATACGGTAACACTAGGCTATTATACCCCCTGTATTTTTCAGCCCTGATTTGACACTCCAGGAAGCTATAGATATTCTTCTGGAGCAGATTCCTGCTGAACAACACCCAGATGCAGTTTTTGTAGAACCACCAGAGCCTGCAGTAGTCACTGATGAAGAGTCAGGGGGTGAAGAAGACATTCCAGACATAAGGCACCTGGGAGGAAAGCAGCTTCTGGCTCCAGCAGAGATTGTGTTTCCATCAAATGACAGAATTGGCGGGGTAGGAAATAGTGAAGAAAGTGAGGTAAGTCCCTCAATAATTTCCTCCGACCTGCCTTCTGGAGACTGTGGCCAATGGATTTTAAATCGTATAAAAAAAGGGAAGCCAACTCCAAAATTTATCAAAGGGGATTTGCAATTGACACATAAGGAAAAAATTCCAGAAAATGTCAATACCTTTGAAAATAAGTCTTGTGTGGAAATATTTAAGCATTTTTTCTCTGATGAAGTTTTTGAACATTTAATTCAAGAAACAAATAAATATTCCCGATTTAAAAATTCTGACATTTCACTGATTTCAAATTATGAGATCAAATGCTTCTTGGGGTTTTTACTTTAAAACTTAAGTGGCTACAATAGTTTACCTTCCAAAAGGCATTACTGGGATATTAGTGCTGATATGAATAATACAATGGTTTCCAATGCTATGAGACGTAACAGAATGTTTTCAATAATTCAATATATACATTGTGCAGATAATACTTGCGTTGATTATCAAGACAAAGCAACAATGACAACTATAAAGAGGTACTCCCCAGAGGCAAAGAAAAATGTTATGGTACCACGCCCGCAAGTAATTGCAAAATATAATAAAGGAATGGGAGGAACCGACCTGATGGACAATAATATATCAAATTACAGAATAAGTATTAGAAGCAAAAAATGGTGGTGGCCTGTGTTCACTTGGCTAATTGATGCATGTATCCAGAATGCCTGGATATTGTTCAAAAGAAATAAAAATATACCACAGTTGGACTTCAGGAGGGAAATCGCGAGTTATTACCTAACAAAATTCGCTACTCCGCGACTGCATCCTGGACCTTCCGGAAGACAGCCTTCATCAGCTAGGGTCCCTGCTGGAACTCGTTTTGACAACCAAGATCATTTTATTGTCCACACTCCTGAGAAGAAACGACGAAGATGTGCGGGAGAAAAATGTAAATCCCATGTTCGTACCATGTGCGAAAAGTGCAAAGTGGGCTTATGCATAGACTGTTTTTCTGTATTTCACAAATATTGATAACTTCAATTTTAAATATATGTAAATATCATTTAATACATGTTAAGTTAATTTCAAAATACCATTGACATATTGTTTCAATAAATCCATTCTTACTTTCATTTTAGGCATATTTTCAAACCCAGGTGGCAGAATAACCCACTGTTACCATATGGTAACACCAAGTTATGGGTATTAATTAAGTCCAATAATTTTTTTAATATTTTTTTCATGTATTGAAGACCATAAATAAACGAAATATAGAAAATAAAATTAAAAAGTTGGCAGAAAATAGTTATGGGCCTTAATGGGTTAATATAAAACTTTAAATTCAATATTAAATTATAGAAATTATTTCACCCATGAGGAAGAACAGAATAAGACCACTTAGTTCAGATAGTGAAGAAGAAATAGTAATTAATAATTTAAAAAAAAAAATCGAATAAGAAAAAGAGTTATAGAACAATATTCGTCGTCAGAGGATGAAGATCCGAATAACAATGGAGAAAAGATTGATGCACCATATATCCAAAAAGTGCGAAAGATTAAACGGAATTCAGGAAAAAGATATTACAGTCAAACCGGAAATATTGTTCATGAAAAAATGTTCGAAAACAAAGATTGTGGTTGTCGGAATGCCTGAACAAAAAATTACAATGAAGAAGAAAGAAAGAATATTTTTGAGAAGTTTTGGGGTTTGGCAGATTTTAACAAACAAAATGTATTACTTCACGAAGCTGTCGAGCGCAAAATTGTGGAACGAAGACGTCCAACAAACGGAAAAGGATCACCAAGAAATTTTAGTTTTAGATATTTGTTAAGTTCTAAAAACGGAAAAATTCCCGTATGTAAAAAATTCTTTTTGGATACTTTTAAAGTAAGCGAAGGACGCTTGAAACGAGTACTGAACTCTGCAAATGTGGGCAATGATATGCGTGAGAGGATGGCTGCATCATCAAGACAAGTACCTGAAGAAGCGAAAAAGCAAGTTCAAAACCATATTAAAAGTTTCCCTAATTTTGAATCCCATTATACCAGATCTCATAATCCTAATAGAAGATATCTACATCCAGATCTAACTATCAGGAAAATGTTTAATTTATACGAGCTTTACTGCGAGGAAAATGGAATAAAAGCCGTTAATGAGTGGACTTATAGGAAAATATTTAAAAAAGATTTTGATTTACATTTCCACCAACCGCGCAAAGATACATGCCAAAAATGCGACTTATTAAACATTAAAATTAAAGCATCGAATAATGAAGAAGAAAAGAATAAACTCACCGAAGAACACGATGTCCATTTAAGACTAGCAGAATCAGCTAGAAATTCACTAAAACAAGCTCAGGAGCAAGTATCACGTAATTCGGATTATTATTTTGCTTTCTCGTTCGACTTACAAAAAGCATTACCGTATCCCAAGCTGACTACCTCAGTAGCTTATTA
Organism: Riptortus pedestris; assembly: GCA_019009955.1. Taxonomy (NCBI): domain Eukaryota; kingdom Metazoa; phylum Arthropoda; class Insecta; order Hemiptera; family Alydidae; genus Riptortus; species Riptortus pedestris. The sequence goes on along the minus strand of CM032230.1, from coordinate 10,768,079 downwards.
CAAACGCAATATGTATATTCTAAATTTTGGTATACACAATTTTCATAACAATAATGTTGACATGTACGTTTGGGATGGAACTATTGCATCCAGAGGTGCTCAAGAAGTTGTTTCATGCATCTTAAAACATATTAAAAAATTAAGAAGTGAAAAACACATCATAGCTTACAGTGACATGTGCACCGGGCAAAATAGAAACATTAAAGTAGCTTTAATGTGGTTGAAAATTGTCCAAGCTTTGGATAATAATGTAGAAATTATAGATCATAAATTTTTAATATCAGGACATTCGTTTTTACCAAATGATAGAGATTTTGCCGTGGTAGAAATGGCATTAAAAAAAAAAAAATTACTGTACGTTCCCCAAGATTATTAAAAAGTGTCGGAAGGGTAATAATTTTATTCTAAATGAAATGAGACGGGAAGATTTTGTATCGAAAAAATTATTAGAAGACGCAATTTTTAAAAGAGTAAAAAATTCTGATGGAGAATCAGTAAACTGGTTAAGAATATGTTGGATGCGTTTTGTCAGAAATGAACCATATACAATTTTTTATAAGACATCCATGAATGAAAATGAAAATTTTAAAGTTCTGAATTTACTACCACGTCGGGGTAGACCAAAAAGGTTCGAAAATATTGTATTGGCACCATTGTATAAAAATATTAGGCAAGTTACAACAGCAAAATTTAAGGACATTATTGACCTATTACGATACATACCACCAGAACATCATGATTTTTTCAAATCCCTTTCACACGCACAAAATGTAGATGAATAGTAAATTGTTTTGTAATACATATATGTTTCTAATTTTCTAGGTTCTGTAAATAAAAAATGTTTTGAATCGCATAACTTATGTTTCCGAAGTGTTTTCAACATATGCAAAACAAATTCCGTATTCTTTTTTTTCAATTTGAAACATCTTAAATTATGTTGAGTGGACTTGGGCACCTTCAAATTTTTATAATGAATCTGGCTGTTAATTTTGAAAGTGTCCCAACTCCATTCTTGATAAGAAAACGCACGTTATTTACTTAATAATTGCCACTATTTTAACAGGAACTTTAAATTTAACATCCTTAGATACGCTTAAGCAGTGACTCCTTAGTATCTTATACGTATATTTTTAAATTCATTGAAGCAATCTTATTGCGAATTAAATTTACTATAAATATTGTTATATACATTTATTCTCTATCCTGATTATTAACCGAGATATTTGCATTTTTATTGAATCTGGGAGCCTAACGGACGAGTTACTTTCCCACCCAAAACTAGTTCGGCCGTTTTCTTGACTGACTCGGCTCTCGTGAAATTTCTCTATTGTAAAACATCACGTGAAAAATCTGCTTAGCTTACGCAGCCTCTGCGTGGCGGACTTTTTAGTTTACCTGCTAGAGCGGCTATAATCCCATGTGTACAAGTGGAAGCTTAAAGCCTGTCTATACATTAAGTTAAGAAAAAAATTATTGAACATCGACTGTCGATCATAAATAGTTAAACAAGATTGGGTCTATAACATTTTTCGATTGGACACATAATTACGGACATATTTTGTATTTTCGAATTCCCCTATGCATTTAACTCCCCCCACCCTCTTATTCCTGTTCAGATTTCAGTCATTAGCTAAGGTGATCTTTATCGTTGAATGGAACGTATAAATATCGAGTATGGTATAGATCAAACAAATATTATCGAGTTAAGAAATATAATCTTTATTGATCATACACCAAGTTCCATGTATCGCATCTAGTAAAGTTCTTCTAAAGTAAATAACATATTTCATGATGTATAAGTGTGTTGTCAGAGTGCGTTGGCTAAAATTGAGTGATTACTAAATGCTGAAATTGCCAAAATCTCAATTAATTTTCAAAATAGTAAAAACGTGGGAAGTGTACTGATAAAACCACAAATTTACAAGATTGGTTATATACGTTATTTTGGTCCAACCTGTGATAATGGACATATTTTTATTTTTCGAAATTCTTCAATCAAAAGTTCTCATCCCCTCTCATCCGATAACAGTCGTTCACGAACTTCATCGAAAGGGAGGAAGTGGTGGGGAGGATGAGAGGAGAAAATAATTGAAAATTTCAAATATCACGGTTACTACGAGCAGGATCACGAAAGATTATATAACCATCGGTGTTGGAATTTTAATTTTCCAAAACTATTGTTTTATTCATCTCTTCGATCTTAACTAGTTGTTGGTATATATTTTTTTTTGTCAGTCTTTAGTAAACCTCCACTTCTATTCTAGTCATCTGATTTTCACTCACCAAATTCCTGATTACCAAATGAAGGGCCAGGGGGAAAAAAAGATGAAAGTCACTTTTTTCGTCGTCGATTTTGAGATATTAACGCTATCAAGGGGCTATGAAGGAGTAATATCATCTAGTAGAACAACAAGGGCGGAAAAGATGAGAATCGACCGAAATGTGCATGAAAAGATTCGGGGTAAGGGGGAAAATAGATGAATGTCACAAGCGATATTTTGCGATTCCTGTGCTGGGCAGAATAAAAATTATACCCTAATTCGTAACCTTCATCATTTAGTGACTGAGAAGCATCGTTTCGACTGTGTTGAAGTATATTTTCCCATTCGAGGGCATTCATACCTCGAATGTGATAAAAACATGAGTTACATCAACCAGCAGACTTACGTTGATTTGCCCGATGAATGGAAGGAATAGCAGAGAGAGGCCTTCGCCCTTTGCTCTGATCAACTGCCAGCAAGAACTTTTCAAGACATGGACAGAATTCTTGAATCCTATGTACTTGAAAAATTGTCCCTTTCCCATTAGGCCCGTGCGTTGTTTAAAGGTCATGAATGAACATCCTTCAAAAATATTTCACCGAAACACTTTTTCTGGTTGTTACATTGACGCTAAAATCCTTTGGAAACCACCAAAAAGGGGAAAAACGCAAGAAAACGTCCTGCTCCACGTAGACCTTTAACTAACCTGTATGATGGACCATTGCCAATTTCTCAACCAAAGTTCAACGACTTGCAACAATTAAAAAAATGTTTGGTTAACCCCGCTGCGAAGGCGTTCTTTGAGAATTTGCCCAGCATAAATCCAGCAGCTTTTCACGATGACAGCGAAGATCATCGTCATCAAACCTGGATTACCCAGATGAATAAATTTTCATAAAATGTTTTGTTCATTGTCAGTAAAATATAAGTTGTTCATTAAGTTTTTTTTCACCTTCATCATTTCACCTAGGAGCTACATGGAACTGCATATATTGATTACTAATATCTATTAGGAATTGATACACTAAAAAAAAAAAGTATGATTATATTACAAAAGGAGTTAATAGAAATCAAACTTTGTTTTTCATTTTTCTCGAAATCACTTTTTGGTCACTTTCATCTTTTTTCCCCCTGACCCTTCATATATATTTGTCTGTTAACGCTCTAGCGGTCGCAATTTTTGTTTGATCGTTACCAAACTCGATATTTAGTCGTTTTATGTAAAAAGAAAGATCAAGTTCGTTAACGGCTGAAATCAGACCAGTGGGAGGGGAGGTTTAAAGGGAGGACTTTCGAAAATTCGAAAATCTTCGTTGCTATACGTCGGATCGAAAAATTGTACAGAATCAATCTTATTGCCAATTAAATTTATTATAAATATTATTATATACATATATTCTCTATCTTGGATATTTACCGAGATATTTGCATTTTTATTATATCTGAGCGCCTAACGGACGAATTGACTTTCCCGCCAAAAGCTAGTTCGGCCTAATCTGCTTAGTTCACGCACCCCCTGCGTGACGGACTTTTTGAAAATCTTTATATGTTCTATTTACTCAAGGATTCAGGAACGATTTATTTAAAATCTTCAGAAGAATGCTACCAAGGCCAAACGAGTTCTGAAAAGTCGATCATGAAATAATGATGATTCCCTTCTTATTATGGAAAAGCTCCAATTATCATAATGACCAACATTCCTCAGGCAGAGGTTAGTTTTATTTGTTAGGAATAGTACATTATTACACATCAAGAAATAGGATACGGAATTTTTCATGTCTATACAGAATTTTTGTAATAATCAAATACATGCCACAGAACATTAGGAATGAGGAAATTTAAATCTTCCCAAGCTTATAATGAATTATTTGCCCGTTTTAGGCAACAGAGTGAAAAACACAGGCATCCACGAACGTTTAACGTCAAACCACGAGACCAATCTCGTATTCTCATCAAATGCCCATTGAGTTCTATAACATTAACACGCCTCCTTAAAATAGAACTGTCAATTCAGCAAGTGGGGAACTGTCATTTCAAACCTTGTAGGCGACATTGCTAACCACCGAGTTATAAGGATTCAGGGACAGAGATTAAAAAATAAAATAAAATGACTTTTATCTACACGGAAGAAGACTATTTTGTACTACATAATCAAATTCTATGTGAATGAATTCTTTTTTTGGAAGGAAAGGAGAGTTAATAAATAAAAAGTCGGTGTTTGGGAATGGGCTGTTTATGAGAGAGAAACAGGCTCCATTTGTAGGGCAATAAACGGGCTTAGCAGAGAGCGGATGTAAACAGGTCTGCCAGTACATCAACCCCAGAGCAGGTGGTGGTGGTAACACTGGTCTTCCAGGGTCAGGGACCCACAGCCATGTCTTATATAAGGGCTCATGGCAAAAACTCTCCTACCCTTCCCTCCTCCTTGACTACGTTTCTTTCGAATGGCGAATGAAGTGCTAACCAATCTTAGAGGACAACAGTGCACGCGTACTTTCGACACGAATAATTATAAAAAGTCCGTCAAGCAGGGGCTACATAAACAAAGCAGATTTCTCCCTTGCCGGCATGACACACCACTGATCTCATCTGACAGTATATTACCAATTTCTTTGTCCAAAATCTGATAAAATCAGATTAGTAGAAGCTGGGGTTTTCTCAAGACAGAATACAAGAAAGTACGAATAACTCACTTAATATATGTACGAGACGAAAAAATATATGAAACAACAATTATATTTTATTTATTATTTATTAACGTCCACTTTTTGCAACTTAGGCTAATTGGGACGGTTTATCTACAGGTTACCACCCTTTTCTAGCCATGGTGGGGTTTTAGGACGTTATTTAATAAATTTCGTCACTAAATAATTTCCTCTGCCCAGGCATAAGTTTTAATCTGACTCATAATATCAGAGATATGAATTTTTGAACCAACCTATTCATTTCCGATTTTAGCAAATAACAAAAATGATCTTTAACATTGCCTGAAACAGTGAAATATCGTCATATAGATGAAATCGTCGGTATAGATGAAATAAACATTTCCGAGTTAAGACCGTAAATTCAAAATAGATGGCTTCATCACGTTACGAATTCGCATGTATCACGCATAACAAAAGTCTCTTTAAAAGAAAATTTATGTTTAAGCTGAAGTGGTTCATGATTTAACAGCTTATTGTTAAAACGACATAAATACGAGTGGGGGTTTACTACAGGCTGAAAACTAGAAAAGTCCGTCACGCAGGGTCAGCGTAACCTAAGCAGATTTCCCAGCAATTATAACATACTTGTGACCTCGTCTATTGTACATATTTTCTATTTATATGTAAAAATTATTGAGTAGTAGAGGGGGCGGGGGGTTACTACAATAGTTTAAGAAGACTGTTTACATAACATTGTAAGATCTATAACGGATATATATTGAATTTTCGCTACCACCCAATATTCCAGTTCCGATTTTAGCCAATAACAAATATTATCTTTATTCAGTATTGACAGAAGAGGTTATATCGAGTATGGTATAGACCAGGGATGAGCAACGTGGGGCCCTTTAAACATGTTTATGCGGCCCACCAAGCATTTCTAAAATGGAATTTATTTTATCGACTTTCTCCAATGAATATATTGTTATGAAATATTTATATATACATATACATATATATATGTAAATATTTTTTTCTGTGCGGCCCGCCAAAAGTTTTTAAAATTTAAATTGATTAAAAAGGTTGCTCACCCAGAGTATAGATGAAATAAACCTCTTCGAGGTAGAATATAAAATCTCAGGTGGTGACGTCAATTCGCCACACAACGAATTTGCATTATCTCGCATACTAATTTCTCTTAAAAACAATATTTGGTATATTAGCGTAGAATAAATTGGTTCCTGATATAATAACTTATGGTTAATGTGACATGACTAGGAGTGGAGGGGGGGGGGGGGTTAACTACAATTTTTCGATCTGAATTATAATAACAGAGATATTTCCAATTTTCGAAATCCCACTACTAAACCACCCCTCCCACTGGGTCCGATTTCTGCCGTTAACGATCTGGATCTTTCTTATTACAAAAAAAAATTAAATATTGACTTTGGTAACGATCAAACAAAAATTGTTGCCGCTAGAGGGGTATATATACACATATAGCACATGTGTAGTATAATTTGAACATACCTCATTTTTGCCATTCAATAGTCGATGGTTATTTGAAGAAATAATTTCAAAAATCGCGTCATAGGTACAATCTCAATAACTGATTTGCCTTATGTGAAATCTGCTAAAACTTCGACATTAATAAATAACATATTACTTGCCCCTCTCTAAAGGAGACCCCATTTGGTAGCCCTACCATTTTTTGTTGGATCTAAAATTTTTTTCAAAAACAAATCCCTTCTTTACGAATACTCTCTAGATTTCTAAATGTAAAATTATATTAGTTGCAATTTATATTTGAATGAACTAACCTTTCTGCCTCCCATGAAGTTGAGCAGCTGGTTTGAAGCTGGATCCCTGACCGATGCTGAGAACAAAATATAAAATATATATACAAAATAAAGTTGAACAATTATTTTAGTTTTAATTTTACATTACTCCGAGCTATAGGTGATATTCATTACAAATGAATTTTTAATAAACATATATATACATACACATCAACTTACAATATACTGTATATACCACATACAAATGGAGTTGAACGTTTCTGATGGAATTATAGGGAACATCTAAAACGTCCTTGTTCCATTGTGTCCGTCGCTTATGTATTAAACATTTTTTTATAAAAATGTATGCCAACAAAAAAAATTATGGAATCCATGTAATGGAATAATATATCCCAAAATATGATTATAATAACAAAGTACCAACATGTTAATTGAATCATTTTATGAGCATTAAAGGTTTTTTTAAAATATCTGAACTGCTATTTTCTAAAACGAAAGCTATTATAATGAAATAAAAGCCAAGAAATTGAATTAAAGGAAAAAACAATTTTTTTGAAAAATAATGCAATTACGAAATTTTATAAAATGGTCTGAAGTATTTAATTATCTTCATCGAAATTTAAAAATAAAGTTTTATATTTTTTGCTTTGATCGGAGAAGTCACTGTTTCTCTTTTTATCAAACATTTTTATAGAAGGGAATTGTAATTTTAATATATTGTTCATATTATATATATATATATATATATATATATATATATATATGTTCATAGAATGTATGTAAACGCACAAAATATTTTTCCCAAGGATCTTGGATTTTTAAATCAAATTAAATTAAAGACTAAAAAAAATGGTAGCTATATTTGAATGCAGTTAAATTCTGGCATTCTCTTTAGATGTCTATCTCAATTGAAAATTATTTATTCTTAATCTATAAATGAATATTTAGTTCAATAAATAAAAATTCCCACTGGCTTAATATAAATCTTTAAATTTAAGCTACTCAAAAGTAAGTATAAATATTATAGTTACTAGCATAAATCTACAAGTAGTTTAATATAATTATTTTGGCACAAGAAATGTAATTTAATATAAACAAGTAATAGTTAAATATACAACAATAAAGTTAAAATTTAAATTAGTTATGAATTTAAATAAACCAAAACTATTGTAATGAATATTATTAGACCTAAAATTAGGTACAATCTATATATTCAGATAATTGACAATAAATAAATGGGGTTTATGTTTACTTAGCTCCAATAAATAAAATAAATAGATGGTTCCAATACAGCGCCCATAATAATAAAAGTATTAAGCTAGTTAGTAGTGAAACAGAAAATAGTAATCAGAAAATACTCTACCATCACAAAAATCGATAGACCAAAATGTTTTGGAGACACAGGGAAAAAAATATAGCCACCAAATATAGGTATGTACATATCCTGTTGATGGTAACACTTTCATGACTCCAGAATAAATGTACTGCGCTGTAAGTATTATAAATCTAATATTTTTCCTCATCGTCGTGGGAATTGAACATAAATATGGAAAATGGCCTCATTGTGCTATAAAGATTGTTTGAAACCACGAAGGAAAATTGTGCAATGCTAAGATAAGTTTAAAAGATAAGAGTGTTGAAGTTGTATTAGAGAGAACTAGAATTTTCCAAGGCAATGAGCAGCCATACTTCTGTTCCAACGCCTTAAACAACTTCAGTTTGGGGTTTACTTACAGCCATTGGCCGGTTTCGCTGTTGTTTCTCCTCCTGGAGCTCTTGTCGTCGCCTCATCGGTGTTGTTTGCTCTCGTGTCGAGGAACAGTAGGAAGGTGAGCAGTACAACAGCTGTTGGCTTCATGACTGCCGCGACACGACTGACTCCAAAGGAGTCGTAAACACTGAACTTATTCCACACAGAGCTAATCTATGAGAGATGTACGGCCTTCGCCTTTCCAAGGCTCTAGCAGCATTCAAGTTTTTCCACTTTTATTATGCTGATTTGCGCAGGATTGCCTATGCGCATACGGCTACGCTCCATTGTATAACTAATGCGATGCAGAATAAAATTACGTCCAGACAAAGGCGCAATATTTATTTCTTGACAATATGCAAAAACTAGAATTATGCCTATTGCAGAAAATAACTCAATTGTTGTCCATGGGCAAAGGCTTAAATTTATTGAAGAATATCTATGCAGAGGATATTTTATGCTCACAACTTCGGGAGCCTTGTCAGCCCTTTTCAGAGTTGTATACGCCTTTGTTGGGTGGTAATATCAAATAATTCCTGTCCATTTTGATAATGAGATAACACAATTTTGAATAAAAGTGATAATATTTCAGGGAGTTGCGCGATTTAAATAAGGAGTGACAAAGTTTAGAGAAAATCCAAAGAATGGAGGTCATTGAGCCAGTAGCAGCATTGTGAACTACAATAAAGTTTTAGTCTGCATGTTCATACTGGCTAATTAATACTTATCATTAGTCAGCTTATACAGGCTACGAATGCGTAGTTATCTAACAACTCTCTCCTTAAATGCATTCAGAAGGCATCGGGAAACCACTGAATGTCCTCGATACCCTCTTCTTCCCCTAGTTCGTTCCCAATCAGAATTACATGCTTCCAGGAACAATTACCAATTACAGCTTGCAGATGAGAACAATAACCCCCTTCATTGATTTTCTATACACCCTACCACTCTTTTGTGGATGAATAAAACCATGAATGATGAATAAGTTAAAGTCATTAGCAGTGAGTTTCCTCCCAAAAATTTAACCAGAAAGTTTAACTAGGAATAGTAAGGAATAGAAAGAATTTAAACAAATTTATTCCTCAGCCGTAATTACGAAATTCGGACACGTTCAAAAACCGATTAAAAGAAATTTGGTTAATATTTTGTGAAACTAGATACAAATAAAGGCAAAAATATATATTTTTGTTTAATGGTCTCTGTGAATTGTATAAAAAACATTTCCTCCTAATGTTCCTTGATTATGTTCAAACTGTGAAACGGAATATCGGACAGGTTTTATCATCGCTTAGATGTCTCAGGTAAAAAGTTATTGTGGCAGATTATTTTCAATTTTTTCAGGTGTTTATTGAAATATTATTTAAATTAAATTAAGAGAAAAAAGAAAATTTGCTACAGTTTCTTTAGCTGATTCTCCACGTCCATGAAAAGGTTCCTCTAAAAAGCCTTCAGTTATTTAAATCCGTATCGGCATTTTTTTTTTATTTACATCCTGGACCTTCTCTTTTCAACCAAGTCATTCATCTACCTTCCATTATAATTTGAATTAAGCTGTGAAATATTTAGGGGGAATAAAAATAATCAAATATAATAGAGAATCTATTTTAGAAATTCCGCTCTTGTTACACTCAATTTCGAATAAACATTGCAATTAGTAATCAGATATCTGATATAAAGGGGAGTATTGAAGGTACATGCATTCATGACGGAGGTTCCATTGTACCTACATCCATAACAATTAAAATAATGTTCCACAGCTGCTTGTATTATTCAAGACTTCTCAATGTAATGAACGTTCATAATGAACGTTTTGAAAAATGAATTTTGTATTGTAGTGCTCAGCAGGGAGGAGAGGTGAGAAGTAAGGAGACACTTCCAATCATCAAAAACCCTTAACAAATAATCACAATTTCTAAAATCACACAAAAGGAGTAATTGTTACATTCAGAAACTCAATTTACTAAGGAATATGTACAAAATGAAAATTATTTGTGCAGAAAACATAGAAAGAACTCAGGAGTAAATTCAATGTTTTTTTCTAAACATTTCTCAATTATTTAACACAATAAAAATGCTAAATTATTAATCAATTTTTCAAAAACGAACGTCCAGTTTAGCGTAAATTATAGGGTTGACATCAAAATGTCTAATTCATCCATCCAACTAGCCGATAAATGTGAATTTGAAAATTTAATTGGTCCTAATTTCAAATAAGACTAAAATGAAGTTTTTAACTACGGATTCAAATTCTAAAAAAATTCAGTTTTAATATTTCGACGGAATTCTGCGCCCTTCCTGAATCCATTCCACTCATTTCGGCGTATCTTCTGCTCGTGCACATCCTCAAAAACCTCTGATTTTATAATTTTGATATTTCTTATTTAGTATTGTAATAAAATATAGTTGTCTGTCCCGAAAATATTTTGTGTTGTCTATGTTGGTTTCTAGCGATGAATTACAGCATGAGAGACATTGAGAAAAGCTGTTAACCCCCCCCCCCCGCAACCAACATTTAAATTCCTCAAAAATTCAGGTACTCAAATATAAGTAGAGAGTTTGAAAACATTACCTTGATTCAGTTGAATGCAATATTTAAGTCGTAGAACAAGTAGAATAATTAATAAAATTAACATTGAATACCGTTTCTCTTCTAGCTTCAGGCTTTTCTTCAAATCGTATGTTCTCATCTTTTAACAACTTTCTTAAATGTACAGTGTTTTAATTATATTCTCTGAAATATCTACCTCTTCTAAATCAATTTAAATCACACTTTTCCATAATTAATAATAGTAAAGGTTTGGACTTTGGATTCATAGAATCTACGAGAATACAACCAACGTCTCCAATACAACCAAGTCTCGGAGGTTCAGAATAACAGCTGGTTCAAACGCTGCCTTCCAGCGCCCATTCTAGCTACAGTTTATAATGATTAATTTTAAGTTGAAGGTGAAATCTCCAAGCAGGTGGGTCAAGACTATAAGAAATGGAGACGTACAACAACAATCAGCTGACAACATTGATGTATTAAAACTATGACCAATATACAAATCGATTGCATAAAAATGTTCAAGTTTTGAAAAAATCGATTCCAAAATAAGCATAGTTTCATCTACATCTAATCCACTTTCTGTTTATTTAAATATTTCGTAAATATGGCATGTAAATTCCTTATCTCGAATCTTTGTATAATGTAAACTACTCCTGAAGAGGTGTCATAGAGGCTGCGAAACTTGTTGAGGAAAAATAAAACATTGGAAGATATTTGTGGCGTGTTTTTCTTTCCGCCATTTCACCTTCAACGAAGATTGTGTAGAGATCATTTTATTTTTTCTTGTCAACCACCAATGTCACTAACGCTTCCTTTTTCCCGAAATGATAATATCCACTTTTCTGTTCCTCCTAGCATGGCATATGTAAAAAAAAAACCTGACCCTAATAAATCATAAACAAATTATAATTTGTTTATGATTTATTAGGGTCATTTAAATTTACGCTGTATGGGAGAATACATAATTAGCAATAAATCTATGCATTATACTATAATTAATAACTAAATATAAAATTTACATAAAACATTTTGCAGACTAATGTGAGAAAACACCAATAGTGATGACTCAGCAAGAACCTGTAAGTAGTTAGATTACATCAAATGCTGTAGAATACAAATTTAAAACATACTAGTTGATTGATATTATACAATAAATGGATAAAAAAAAGTAATGAACATATTAATAGTTGTCAGTGATTTTCAGTGAAAATAATTTTTCTTATTACAATTTCTAAGCCCACAATACATTGCCACATCAATGGTATTAATCTTTGATACAAAATAATAAATTAATATAAATTTAATTAAAATATTATAATAAAGTCTACGACAATTATAGAGCAGATGACTGGTCATGATTAGTTTGCTCTATGAAGCTCATATTTATTTACATAAATTGTCCGTTTGAGACTGTAAGCTCAATACATGCCATGAATTGTAATGGTTTTAGTATTTCCTCAATTGATTTCAATATATTTGCATTTAAAGAATAAAATAATGCCTTAACAAATCATGCTGTTTTTTTAAGAATTTCTTCATTATTCTTTGTATTATTAAATATTTCCACACCACATGCTGATTATTGTTAGTCAGAAAATGAAGCAGTTAAATTTCTACAATCAGGGAGGTCTTTGTCGCAGAAGTTCCCTGATTCTGTTTGTTTAAAAGGAACTTCATACACTTACGCCCTGGAAAGAGAGAACCACGTGGGTAGGGAAGGCTGAAGTTATAGTCCGAAGAATAGTAGTCGAAGAGAAAAGGGTTAACTGGTAACAGAGGACCTGCCGGTGAGAAAAACATTTAACATTATTTCATATTTACAATATTACCCAATAAGCCTTTTGGCGTTAAAACTCTTCCAGTGTTGCAGCATTCAACATGTGGGCAAATGAAGCTATTAATCTCATGTCGGCGAGGTGACTTCAACACACATATAGATGGAATGTCTTAGAAAGAACCAATCGGCATTCTCACACGCTCCTCTTCTCCAAATGGAAGTATAGTTGACGAACGGGATATATCTAAAAATAGGTACTTCCTGATGTGGAAAGGGGTAGAAATTAGAACAAAGAGAGACTGAAAACAGAGAAATATCTCTCTTTAGGTTCAAAGCTAGCGATCGATTACGAGACGACTATTGAGGGCAAATTGAAATGAAAATTCTCACATTATTGGATACAATATCCTACAAATACATAGTCTTAAGGATAAGGTATTTACGGTAATAAGATATTAGAAATAGTTTTGAAGGGCTTTAAAGGTGTGCAAGACTACTTAGTCAGATGATGGATATGAATGGATGCAGCTTGTATGGAAACGATAAAAGAAGTTGAAGATTCGTTCAAAGAACCAAAAGGAGGGATAAAGTGATCATATGCCGGCGAAGAATTGTCCTCTAAAAACTCACACACCAGTGAAAAAGGAAGAACCCTCAGCCTGCATTGCTTATAGCACTCATGAAAGTACGGAGTACAGAAGTTATGAGGCCATAAGAAAGTCCCTTGCTACGTCAGAAATACTTTCTGAAATACTAGAAGATGATAGCGACTATATAAAAAAAACTATGTGAATTCTTAGTAATTACGGGCCTAAATAAAGTTATATAAATAGGGATCCAACATATTGGCATACTAGTCAATGAGATAAATATTTATATTTCAAATCATGAATAAAGATACTCCTTTTATTTTTATTTGCCACAGGGATTGGAAAATAGGAGGGAAAAGAAGTGCAAGATAACCGAGGATGACTAAATATGGAAAAAACATGGAAGGGATCTTCTGAGAGAAGGACTTTTGAAGAAAATGGAAACTTGACCACCAGACACAAATATCTCTGGTGAGTTCAGTGCCTATAAAAAATAAATAAAAAAAAGAACAAACTGTTATTGGGACAGAATGTGGACAAACATTGACGTAGTGAATAGTTTGTTTGAGGAGAAAGAATAGGGGAAGGTGGTCATTACTAATATTTAATCATGAAAATGGCCCACCATAGACTTATTCAACGAACGGTAGCACCCGAAGATTCATTCATTTCCTGTGTTCCTTCTTCTCATAGTGGCCTTTTGATTACTTATGAACCTAGTGTTATCAAAAATTAGTTGAGAATATCTCTAAGTGGTTTTTGAGGACCGTAATATCCAGACTGCTTGAAAATGTCGGTATTTTGGATTTCCACATGAGTGCCATAATGATGTAGAGGATAAGCAGAAACAACACTCAGCAACAGAACAGACTTTACACTATTGATTAAGAGAATTTGTAAGAAGACTAACTCCCTTTCAGGGTTCTGACACATGTTACGAAGTAGAACAACGCTGAACTTTAAAACTAAACTGCTAAAAAATGAATAGGGATATTGGCTGTTTTGTGGTTTGTATGGGGCCTAGCTTATTTTTTTTTTATTTTATTATAAATATCATTAATATTTATTAGAAATTTGTCTTTTTCCCCCATAAAAAAGAAATTTAATTAAGACCGATTTAATTAAAATTAATAGGATAAGAAAAAATAACCAATATCCCTATTCATTTTTGAGCAGTATATATATTATTATAAGGTTCAAATATTTGTTCATCAGGTTGACCAGTCAATACTCAGAATTTGTGATTACTTCCTTACGCAAAATGTTTTGCGTCATTGCGGAAATAAAATGCAATGTAATAATTGCACAACAAATTAAAGTCCTGGGTGCCAGGAACCTCCTAACAGGAATATGTGAAACCATTTAAAAACTATTTGTAAATGAATGTCATATAGATGAGATTTAAATAGATTAAGAAGAAAGAGGAAAGATATTTGGTTGAATTATTCTGAAGAAAGTGACTAAAGAAAGTTGAAACATCTAACCGATTACACTATATCTTCCATGCTTGTTACATTATTTCGGGAAAAAGAAGGATTGTCGACAAATTCTTAAAAAGATCCAAATTCCAAAAAGAAACCTTTTCCAAACGTTTCATTTAACACTTACTTCCAGAGTCAAGAGGAACATCGCCGAAACTGGAAGAGAAGTTGAAGTCCCCGTCAAGTGATAATGGGCTAGTTGTAGTTTCGCCTGTTTATGGAGAGTTGCCAGATTAATAAAAATATTTTGCCAAAATATACACAATGTTTTTGCAGAATTACTGGAAACCACATTCATACTGTTGTTATTAAAAGTCCTTAACGCTGCGGCTGCGTAAACTATGCAGATTTTCCAAGGGCTTAAATGATTCACTAGTAATGTCAAATTATGGTCCAACTCGATGTGCAAAAGTGGAGGTTAATTGTAGACTTAAAACTATAAGTTTCCTATGTTGGAAAATACCAACAACTCCTTTAACATTTTTGATTTAGAAGAAAATGTATAGAACACTATTGTAGACCACCAAATATCCAACAAGATTGGTTCTATAAATCAAAATTTAATTGCAATTTCTTCTTTTAAAAATAATAAATGGAAAATAAATCTTTTTTTTTTTAATATTACTCACTTAGGCAGATTAGGAGGCTGTCCCTGATGGGAACCTGTCAGAAGAAGGGCAGCTTGTTTTGTTCTTGTGTATATATATATATATATATATATATATATATACATATACATATACACATTTGTCAGATAACGCTCTAACAGCCACAATTTTTGTTTGATCGTTACCAAACGCGATATTTATGCTGTTTCTGTACAATAAAACTGAAAATCAAACTCGTTAACGGCTAGTCGGACGGGGTGGATTTCGAAAATTCAAAATATCTCCGTTACTATTCGTCGGATATACAACATTGAATATGTTTATTTATTTAAATGAGTTCCGCAACGCTCATTAACCGGGTGTGTACATAAAAGCAAACTGAAAAAAGAGAAAACAAGAGAACTGTTTAATACAGTGATTCCTGAAACAGTTCAATGGCATACCAGTTTTTATCTAGGAAACGATATTGTGTATAGAAAAAATAAAGTAAAAAGAAATTGCACATTGAATATAACTAATCTCATTGAAAATCTAACGTTTTATAAACGTTTTCCCCTTCGTGAATACTAACCGAGATATTTGCGTGTGTGTGTGTATATTTAGTTTTGACCTCGTTTTGGTTGTCTCCTGGATAGGCCCGTTGGACATTTCTAAAATCACGTCTTTAGTACTGCCCCAATAGTTGATTTCCCTTAAGGGAAGAGTGATATTAAAAGTTGGGAAATGATGGCTAATTTGAAAGGAGCCATTGATTGGGCAGTGAATCAGAACGTGGAGCGACCTAGCTGTCATTTGCGGTGTGGCTGCAGCTACGTGCAGGGGGAAAGCATCTAGAAGTGCAGCCAGACTCAAGATCGGTGCAATATGCAACATGTTGCAGCGATAGCTCACACACCTTCCATTTTTAACGCTCCCTGATTTTCTATGGTATATTTAAGAGGGAGTTTCTCTCGAAATTCTCCAAATATATTCAACATGTTGACTTCGATTCAAAAATGATTTTTAGCAAACTGTTTGCCATATAAATTTTAATATAATAGTGGACAAATATATTTTCGTATTACAGAAAAAAAAAATACCCTAACATGGCTGGTTACCTGTGGTTGTTGGCTGAAGATAGATGGCTGCAATTCGGGACAAGAAACACTATTAGGCAAAATGTGAATATTTGGCCACTGAAGTCGACCTGCTTTGTAGGCCTTGATAATGAACAGGCGAGGACCTTCTATCGGAGTATGATGGTGAATAAAATCTTCTTCGAATTAGTATGTACAACGTTTAATATGAATTAGCTGTGTTGGTAGGCTTGACGCTTTACTACGGATTGAGACTAGGGTTCCCAAAAAAATAAATATTGTATGAAAATGAATATAAACAACAGTAAGCCAATTGGCGTGGATACCGAAGAGCCCTTTGCACAAGAGCTGGGTAAACTAAGCAGATTTCCCACGAGCTGGTACGGCACACTATTTGATTTCTACCAAAATATTTTCTATTTCTAAAATGAAATCCTGTTAGTACAAGTAGAGATTTACTAAAGATTGTTTTCTTCGTTATACCAAAATTTTGTCTGTTATACAATTCCTTCAAGGTGCTGGGAACAAACAAAGTCCTTCTCGCTGGGACTCTGTAGACAAAGCAGATTTCCCACAAAATGGCATGACACACTACACATCTCTTCCCACTGCATAATTCCTATTTCCAAATTAAAATCAGATAAGTTGTGATTTACTGAACGCTCAAAACAAGAAAGTACCAATACCTTGCTTAATATTTGTGTTAGAAAAAGTGTATGGAACAATAATTGTAGATCATCAATCAGTTATACAAGATTGGTTCTATAACATTTTTTCGTTCCGACCCAAGATAACGGAGATATATGCATTTTTCAGTTTTCGTCAACAATAAGCTGCTATATGATAAACCACTTTATTAGAAGATTTAATATCAAATACTGTTCTCATTCTACATTTACTGTGTGAGATACAAGGAAATATGTAGTCACCAATTATTATTTTAGAGTTTTGACTAGAAAATGTTTATTTCATTTATACGATACTCATTCAGCACTAACGATCAAATACGTTAATGGCTGATATTCGACCAGTGAGAAGGGGGATTTAGAAAATTCAAAATATCTCTGTTATTATGAGCGGGATCGAAAAATTTTTCGATCAAATTTTATTGCAAATGCAATATTCTATAAAAGCTGTCATATCATTGTTCTATATTTTGACTGTTATGCTAGATATTTAGATATTTTAGTTTTCAGCCTTCATCAAACCCCCACTCCTGCTCATGTATCATATCAACGATAAGCTGCTATATTATACACTAATTCCTTCCAATGTTAAATATCATGTGAGATACATGGAAATAAATAAATAAATAATAAATGAAATTATGTGGCGACCGTCAATTGAGATTTTACGTTCTTTACACGAAAATGTTTAAATTTGAACCAATCATGCTTGAATTATTGATGTTCTACAATTGTTATACGTTTCTTTTGAAGATTAAGTATTAAGCGAGTTTCTTGTACTTTCTTCTTATCAACCGTAAGTAAACCCACACTTCTACTCATTGAATTTTGGCAGGTTTCTCTTATGAGAAATCAGCTATTGGGGCCGTACTCATGACGCGAATTTTTCTTCAATTGTCCATCGATTCTACCAAGGAGATGACGAAAATGAGGTTTGCTCAAATGATATTTATGCATGTGTGTGCAATTTTTGCTTGATCGTTGCCAAACTCCATATTTAAACGTTTTATGTAAAAAGAGAGATCATGATCGTTAACGGCTGAAATCGGGTCAGTGGGTGGATGTTAGAGTGGAGAATTTTCGAAATATCTGTTACTAGGCGACGGATCGAAAAATTATATAGAACCAATCCTAGTGCAAATTGTATGGTCTGTAAATTTTGTTCTATACATATTTTCTTTATCATGAATATGAACCGAGATATTTGGATTTTATAGTTGTTGGCTTTCGGTAAGTCCTCACTCCTACTCATGTTATATTATTAATAAACTGTTATATCATGAACCATTTCATTACAAAGTTAAATACAAAATATTGTTTTCATTGAACTTTTACGTTGTGAGGTAAATGCAAATACGTTCTGTTGCCCTCCCCCCTTCTATTATTCTTGGATTAATAAAATTTGAGTGATTGAGATAAACATTATTCTCATTCACTGTAAATTACAACACTAGCTATAGTAAACAGTTTATAATGAAATTTATATGTTATATTTAAATATATTTCAGTAATGGTTTTAATTTCCGGTCTAGAATATTTATATCTGTTAAGATCTCAGAGGTTGGCTGGCTCTTGTATACAATGGCGTTTGTATTTATTCACTCAAGGTGGTGTATTTGCTAGCAGTATGTAGATTTATCTGTTGTAAAACTTCACTTAGGAAATCGGCTTAGTTTACGCAGCCCCTTCCTGACAGACGGTTTTTTATTGTCCAAACTAAATGAGTTTTTCAGTAGTTTGTGCTTAGATCTCAGAGGAGAGACTCTTATCCCGTTTGTTTGGAGGTAGTAACGTGCCATGTGGCCAGTCTTTTCACCAGGTGTTAAGAGTGGGCACAAGTAAAGTGTGGGCTTGGTTCTTTGTTCTATATGCCTGAAAACGCTTAGGTAGAAAGCGAACGAGAACTGTATGAATACATGGTAAACCTAGGGTGGCGAGTTCGATTCCTGCCTGGGCAATAGGAATTTATTGTTGACGAACTCGTTAAATAAAATCCTTAGTCCCAGCCTAGCTAGGAAGGAGTTGTAACCTGTAGATAACCCGTCCGAATTACCCGTAGTTTCTAAAAGTGGAAGTTAATAAATAATAGTAATGAAAACGAATTAATGTAGAACTTTTTTTTGTAACTTAAGTTTGATTAGACCAGCTTATTTTCCAATTTGTTTAATGCTTATTATCCTTGACTGTTTATTCCTCTTATTGAATTCATTTTTAAACGAATATTAATGTTCCTTCACCTAAGGTAGTTTTGCTCTTTTAATTTCGAAATTTTTCTTTGAACGATGATCATTTAAATGATAATTTTTACTCTATTATGTAATATGTCTAACAATTTAATTACACTGGTCCTCAAAAAAAAAATAAATGTTTTCATGCCCTCTTCTGACTCATCACTCACAGTTTTCGGGAGAGGCTCCTAAAACCTATGTTTGGCAATTTTTCATCAATAACTCTTAACGTTTAAAAACGTTGTTGTTCTTTAAAAACGTTGTTTGGAACTATCAAATAAAAATTGCAACCGCTATAGCGTTAACACACAAATATATACATAGGTTTCATTTTCGTGATTTCCTGAGTACGATACTTGGACAAAATTCCGACAAAATATTTCCGAAAATCTCGTCGTGAGGACAACCTCCATAGCCGATTTCTGCTAAAATCTTTAAACACGTATTAGATACTTACTCGGAGCCTGAATATTTTGTTTAAGGTATTGGAGAGTCTACAGTGTATCGGGTGTCAGAAAGAAATAATCACTTAAGACGGTGGGGGACCAACAGAACGCATTTGCTTCTATCTCGTATAATAAAGGTCTTTTGAAAACAACATTACGTATTTAAGCTTTGAATAAAGTGCTCTATTATATAACAGAGTACTGTTTATGTGACATGACGGGTCTGATGAAGACCAAAAACTGAAAAATGCAAATATCTCAGTTAGTATATATATATATATATATATATATATATATATATATATATATATATATATATACACATACATACAGACAATTTTGAGCGGACCTCATTTTCGTTTCCTTGGTAGGATCGATGGACATTTGAAGAAATGTTTCGAAAATTGCGTCATGGTACGACCTCAATGGCTGAGTTCCCTTAAGGGAAATCTGCTAAAATCAAATTGTGACAGAGTATCCCGCTTTCCCCTACATCTCTAATGAATTCTACCTTGGAATCCCATATTTGAATAGTATAACAGTAACCTAGAGCGTAGTACAGTACATGACCAAAGAAAATTTTATACCTCTATAAATAATTAAGTTCTCATTGATAGTGCACGTAATTGTTGGAGTCACGCGAAACGCTAGTTTTCCCAGGCGATGGTTTCCTCTCTGCGTTTATCTTATTGCGTGAAGGATTTATCTTCACAAACAATATTTCACAACATGATGCTAACGATAAGACTCCCAAAAATTACCTGTGCTAAATACCCAAATAGACAGATGTAGACAGTAGAAAGGTCCAGGTGACGTATGGAGGCGATTAAGAATAATTTTAATGTCACGCTAGACCGAGCCACGCGGGGCAGAGGGAAGGCCGTGGATAGACGTGGCCAAGGCGGCACGGCGATAACATCAAAGCACAGCCACTTAGCAATCCTCTTCCGTCAAATTTATCTCTGCTTCGAAGATTGCTTCGCTGAGAGAGATAGGCATCTACCTCGCTGCAGATTGCCATCTTGATGAGCAGTCATTTGTATCGGTCACTCTAGTCCACACCTCGCCATCTTGCTACATTTGTCAATTTCTCAGCTGAAGGCTTCTCACAGCTCCTATCATAGTTTTAGAGATATCACACAGCTGACTACTTCCATCTTTTGTAGCGCGTAAGTCCTGGACCTAAAGATATTTGTCAATCTGAAACCATAACAGTCTATACGCTGTGGTTGACAGATTTGGCCGTCTATTGAGTTGGAACATATGAAATGCCAATATTCTTTAACCATAAAAATTCCGTCACGCAGGTGCTGCGTCAACTAAGCAGATTTCTCACGTGCGTCACGTATTTGCATTTATCTCAAAACTTAAAAGAACAATATTTGGTATTTAAGCTTTAAATATTGTGCTTCATAACATAATTGAATATTGTTAATATGAGATAAGTAGGAGTGGGGGTTTACTGAAGACCGAAATCTAAAAAATGCAAATATCTATATATTAATTATCTATATCGGTAACAGGCAAATATATATATATATATATATATACAGTTTTGAACAGACCTCATTTTCGTCATCTCCTGGGTAGGATCGATGGACATTTCGAAAATTGCTTTATGAGCACGACCTCAATAGCGTATGTCTCTTAAGGAAAATCTGCTAAAACATATTTACCAACGGCCAACGAGGCTCTTAATTACAGAGAAAAATAAAGTTAGATGCTGCCAGAGCGGCATAATTTTCGTCCTTTACACAGGGTTCTGGTTAATTTCCCTTTAATGGTTTTGAAATTTGTAAGTTTCTGTAATATTCTCAAACATTTTTTTTTAAATTGCAATGAATTACACTTGTGAAACACTCAGTAAGCTATTGTCATTATCTCTCTTTTTGGTGCAATAAAGGCTCCCAACTTTTTTAGACTATGCTCGAACCATTGCCCGCCTATTCCAGCCGTTATCGTATCCCACACTGATTGTTTATAACGGTACAAAAATGAATCAATATCGTTGCAAATACAAAGAAAATCGTGTAGCTTTACACTAAATATCATTCGACTAAATGGATACTTTGGATCCTCTAGTCCCGTTATTCTTTCAGCTATTGGGGTTTTACTCATGACGATATTTCCACAATTGTCCATCGACCCTACCCTTATCATTACCAAACTTGGTATATAAGCGTTTCATGTAAAACTGAAGATTAAGTTAGTTTAGGCTGGGAAGGGGGACTTATAAGGGGGAGTTTCTAAAATTTGGAATATCTGCTTTATTAAAAGACGGATCGTAAAATAATGCAAAACGAGTATTACTGTAAATTTAATTGTTTATATGTGTTGTTAAATACACTTTCTCACTATCTGGGTTATTAACCAAGATATTTGGATTTTTTAGTTATTTGGCTTTAGTAAACCCCCACTCCTCCTCATGCCATATTAATAATAAGGTGTAATATCATGAACCACTTCGCTTATTCGAATCATAAATACCAAATATTGTTTTCATTGAATTTGAGACACATGGAAATATCTTCATATTTTCACTAATGTGATGACCTCATCAAATATGATTTTGCGGTCTAAACGATTCTCGATATTTAAGTTTCATTCAGCATTAATGATCATATTCTTTGGTGGCTGAAATCTGACGCGGTATGGATGACAGGGGACTCGATAATTCAAAATATCTCCGTTCTCGTGTGTCGGATCAAAGAAATGATATAGGAAAAATCTCGTTTAACTATTGATGTTCTACAATTATTGTTTTGTACATTTTTTTGTTACACAAATGTTAAGCGAGTTATTCTATTTCCTTGTTTTCAGCCGCCAGTAAACCCCCTCTTCTACTTATCGGAGTTTTACTTCGAAATAGAAATTATATAGTGATAAGAGGTCTGTAGTGTGTCATGCCATCCTGTGGAAAAATAGTTGCTCTACAGAGTCCCCCTACGTGAAGGGCTTTTTTTTTTATTTCCAACACGTTGAAAGAATCTATTACAGCCAAAATTTTTGTATAACGAAAAAAAATCATATTTGGAAAGTTCTCTACTTGTCTGATCTGGATTATCATAAACTAAAGCCTTTAATGCGCCGAATTTGTTTTGGACTTCCACATGATTCACCCACTAGACTTGAATTGATAAATTGGAACATTGAGAACCCCAGGAATACTGTTCATTCATTAACTGCTATAATACTGTTTCGAAAGGTTTTGGAAGCATAATGCCCAGGTTTATATTTTTAAAACACACAATTCCTCAGATTTCATTGATAAAAAAATTACTGAAGGACTTGAATATTTCACAACTCGCTGAGCGATGTAGGACGAAAATGAAAGAGAAATGTCTACAGACTAATTTAATGGCCATTGTTCCTGAGGTTTGTAAACAAGAGGTTTCTTATCTTACTTTAATGTTTTCACCAAAACAAATAAATCCCTTTTATCCCTTCCAACGCAGCAATGTCATTGGAGGAAGCCCCATGATTCTGTTTTGCTCCAGGGATTTTAACTCCATTCTAGAGTTTTCTTTTAATCATTACAGGATCAAAATGGAATTTAAGAATTTCGTAGGATACTTGAAATTTTAAGGCAGTTCGAGTATTTTTATATCTGTCCGAAAAGCTCATAATTCTGTTAGTCTTTTTGCTCTGCGAAAATATAAGAAGGACTTCTTAAGGACTTCAAAGGAAATCAGCTATTGAGGTTTGTACTCCGAAGTGTCAAAACATTTCTTCAGATGTCCTATGCTACTCCGGATCCCTTCGAAACTATATATGTATGTATATGCAGTTAAGCCTCTAGCGTTCGCAATTTTCGTCTGATTGTTATTAAACCCGATATTTAAACTTTTTTTTACATTAAGTTCAAGTTCGTTAATAGCCGAAATCGGACCAGTGGGAGGTGTGTTTCGAGCATTCAATATATTTCTGTTATAATAAGTGGAATGGAAAAATTGTTAGAAACCATCAAATTTACATTAAAATTTTACGTCCTATCTCTAAAATATTTTTTGATCTCAAATATAATCAATATTTTACCATTTCACTCTGCACTAAAGGTAATAGTCGTTAATGTCTGAAATCGGACTAGAAAAGGAGAATTTAGAGGGAAGGATAATCTTTATTACAAGCTATCTTCAAGATAAGAGGGACAAGCTACCTTCGTTATTATGAATCGTATCGATATATGTTATAGATCCAATCTTGTTGAGCTCTTGATGCTCTACAATTCTTGCTTGAGACATGTTTTCCTAGGTAATATTATGGGAGTTTTCGTACTTCCTATTTTTTAGCCTTCAATATTCCCCCGCTTTAAAGAGGACTTAAGCTTTTTAATTATATAGTTATTTATTTGTTGTTTTAATTTCAGGATTGCCGCATGAGTCTCGAAACCTGTGGCGTGTAATATGTCACGTTTTCATGATTTAATTTACTCTTCACTTCAAGCCGCTAATAATTGACATTTGTCCCATTAACACTTTATATTTAAATGCAGTTATCATAAAAGGGCTTTAAATATTTTCACTGTTATTGCTCTAGCTGGGAAACAATTATACATGACTCTTTAATGATGTGCTGAATTAAAAATAAACAGGAATGCTCTGATATATATATATATATATATATATTGGTCGAAACTGCAGTCTCAGATTCTTCGAATGCACACACATTTGTACGTCGAATGTTACACCTAGATCAATAATAATAATAAAAAGTCACCATTTTAATAAATAAAAGTATTGAATACTTATAAGTAACCAGTTTTTTTTAATATCTGAAATGGAAACTTCCAATTTACGAATACCCAATAATCATAAATATCAGTATAAAAATAAATTAAAGCTTTTATTTACAAGCACTTAAATCTAAATATTATACATTATATTTACAGTGTACATGAAGTTAGTAAAAATGAATCTTGGCTCGAAAGAACTTCTTGTTCAGCAAATCCTGGACGATTAAAAATTACAATTGAAGAAATTAGGAAATAGAATAACCAAGAAAAAGTTCATTGATTTCAAGGGTTCGAATATTGTTCCCCCTGTTCATTTTGTTGGTGGATTTTGATTAGAATTGTTATCAGTTTTTCTCTTTTTATGTCTATTGATGTTTCGAGGTTTTATTATGGATTTTTGAAGTCCTCACATATTTTCTGATAGCAAAAGATTATTATTTTATTTCCTATTCAATGAAAGTACATTGTTCCAAATTTTCCTAAGGGAATTGAAACTACTTGGGGAGAAGAGAGGTCCAATTGTTCACAAATTTTTAAACTTGTAATGAAACGGACCGTTTGTTTAAAAACGTGTGAAGTATTGGACGTTCTGTTCTTTCAAAGTACACAATATTCTTCACTTCCAACTCTACTGTGAAATCTGAACTCACCCATATGTTCATGGGGTTTATAGGGATGAACAGTGATTAACTATGTTTCAAGATGTCCTTGTGTTTTGCAAGAAGTTCTTTAGCGAGAGGAAGCAGAATCTTAAATACCCAAGATACCTCCCAGATGGCAGTCCCAAGATTCTGCCGAAATCCCATGCGGCTTTTCCCATAGATAAAATAATGAAAGCGGTGTGCCAGCGTCATCCTTCCCGACGACTTGACAGTTTGCCTCCAAGAATCCCAACCAGATATGACTCGTTACCTTGTTCATCGACCAGGATCAGCTCGCTCGACTCGCTTATCACCGGCTCATTCGACTTGTACCAAAATGAACTTCGGAACACGCTGGGAACATCTTGTTGGCCCCCGAAATTCTTGTCCACAAACAGACCGAAACTGACATCTGTGCATATTGATAAGCAGTTTAAAACAACTATTAGACGAATGTATTTTTCAAATATAAACAAAATATGGCCTTACGTCATATCCTCGTCTGGCACATTTGTAAAAAGTCGGTTTCAGCAATCCTACGCCGGCTTATCGACTTTATTTTTTCATTGATTAATTACAAATAATATCAATAAATAATTTAAAAGCATTATATTTTATTTGTAGGACCGTCTAGTTAGCCGGGTAGGTGCCATGTGAGCTGAAGGTGTGAACCCATTTCTAAAAACGTAAGGTTTCAACCATGAAAATACAGATAAAGGACCGGTTTCCAATTAACAGTTCACTGAAATTTAGCCGAGCGCTGAAATTAGCTCTGTTTTACCAATTAGAAGGTGTACTCATTTGATTTCGTCAAGCGCCCCAGCTTCCTGAGCCACTAATGTATTTTAATAGTCCTTTCGTGGCTGTTAATTAATTTCTATGTAAATAATAGTGAATACCATAGGGCGGGGAGTAAAATGAAAATAATAAATGACTGATGAAAAATACATAAACTCAGATCCTCTGTGGTATAAATGTCGCGTAAATGAAAAGTAATGAATAAACAATGAGAAAATGCATTAAAAGTTAGGCTCCTCTGGTGGTTATAAAAAAAATTATAATAAAAGAATCTTACCTCTGCACCAATTGCACCAAGAAAAGGGGAAAGAAAGGGATGAGGCTGGAAATAGGGATATGGAACAGATTCAAATAGGAATTAGGAGTCTCACCACTCTCCTATAATAGAAAACTGCAGCCTGTATTGTCAGGAGGACGGATTACCACAAAACAGAAGAAGAGGTCTCGGGTAGCATACATACCCTGTACATAATATGTACAGGAAGGACATTACACTAGGGTTCATTATAGGAATCTCACAGCTGCCCAATAATAGTCAATTTTGGCTTGTTTCCTAGAGGAGGACGGATTCACACAGAGTAGGAGAGAAGATATGTGCTATACCACCGAATACTCGCGGAATACTGTATCGCAAAACCGGCACCAATTTCAAACCATTGACCCACCAAAACCATTTAAATTCAAATGACACAACACACAACAAGGAACCCATTTGATTCTCTCTTACATAAATATTACTCTACCTATGGATACTAATAAAAAATATTTTAATCAGGGAAAATCACAATATGGGTGGGTCCCTGATTTTATGGGTTCCTGGTCATTGTTTGTTAGATTGAAATGATAAGCCAGACTGTGACATTATAGCTGTGCAATACGTAAAATGTATATGGCAACTATTACCAATTACGATTTAATGGCATTTATAAAGAATAAAAATAATGAATATATATGATTATAATCTAAGACAATAGTTTTCTTTTATTTCGTTTTAGTTAAAATAGAAAATAAGAGATTTTATGATTTCCATGAATATTCCGTTGAATTCAATTTTTCAAATTTGTCGAAAATCACGTCGTGTTTAACCCCAATAGCCGATTTCATTTAAGGAAAACTTACAGTTTTTAGCAGATTTCCCTTAAGGTAAACCAGCAAGTGAGGTTGAACTCATCACGCGAATTTCGAAAAATTTGAAACATTGGATTTCACTGAGTGTTCGCGGAAATTATACAAATCTTATTTTCATTTTTTTCGTGTCGAAAACGTGTATAAAATGTTATTGCAAATTTAATTTTCTATAAATGTTGTTATATATATGTCTTCCCTATCTAGGATATTAACCGAGATATGTACCTTGTTTTAGTTTTCAGCCTTCAACAAACATCGACTCCTACTCACATAAACAATACACTATTGTATAATAAACCACTTTATTCGAAGCTTAAATACCAAATATTGTTTTCAAGAGGCCTTTATTATACGAGATACATGGAAAGTCGTTCTGTGATGGCGTCATGAATTAAAATTTTACGTTCTTTCTCGAAAATGTCTGTTTGATCAATACCAAACTGGATATTTAACTATTTTATTCAACACAAAAGACCACATTTGTTAGTAGCTGAAATCTGACCTGGAATATTGGGACTTTAGAGGGGGGATTGGAAAATTCAAAATTTCTCCGTTAAAATGAATCGGATCCTAAAATGTTGGAGAACCAAACTTCTTAAACTATTGAAATTCTACAATTGTTGTTCCATGCATTTTTTCATAACTCAAGTGTTAAAACTTGTTATTCGAACTACCTTTGTTCCAGACTTCAGTATACCCTTCATATTTCATCAAATAATGTCGATTACAGAATGGATAGCTGACAGTGTTTTTCAGTTTCTTAAGAAGTCGCCTGGGTGACATTGTCCCTCTGTGTTCACAAATACTCCCAACTATTGCTCAAAGAGTCCTTTCCAAGTGTGATTATAAATTAAATTTAATTGTCCTGTGGACTTAATGATACTTAATTTACCTCCCATATTCCAATGTTAATTAGTTTTCAATGTCAGTAACCTTGGTGTTATTTTTTTTCTATTGAAAACATGCTTAGCAAAGTAACTAATGAGATATTGCGGTACTTGAAATAAGGAGTGTTTAGAGGATAAAGAGCTGGAGTATATTTAACTGTGGGAACTAGCCTGGGTGTGAGAAATAATCCGCCTCTAGGAACAGGTGGTTTAATTGTTCCAAACTAGACGCAAAACTTATTTTAATTCACCAACAATTAACAATAATTATGAACACGAACCTTCGACTTTGTTTGTAGTGGAATCCTTCTCCAAGGATAGATTACAACACTGAGTCTATTTGTCTAGCCAAGTATTTCCTTGATGGTGACTGGTCATAGGTAAGTGTGTTTGTGTGTGTGTGTGTGTGTGTTGTGCGTGCGTGCGTGCGTGCGTGAGTTTCATGCTCAATTTCATGAGTTTTATAGAGCAAAATACTTCTGTGTCATCGTTTAACGATAATATCATTACCTTTTTCCCAACAAAGACAAAATTTTAGATTGACGATGACACAAATGTATATATGCATACATATTCACACGTATATATTTTTTTTGCGTACATATTTCGAAATTAAACATTGAACTATTGGATACATGACTCATTGGTGTCCTTATCATTTGCACGCCGACATATCTTATAAGTGTCCCCTATTAAAAAAAAAAAGTACGTGTTACGTAAAATAAGCGGATTTCCCACGAACTGGAATATGCTTATGCTGATGATCTAATCTCATTATCTATTCTCTATTTCTCCCGTATTAAGAAGAATATGAAAATAGGAATTAAAATGTCATTGGATATGCGATGTTTAGTGACTGGGGTACTTATCGTACCTCCAGATTATCGTAGACGAGTGGAAGTGACGGGTTTACAAAAGTCTGAGACAAAAAAATAGAAATAAATCAGTTAATAATCGAGTCAGAGCAAACGTGTATAAAACAACGCGTTGTTTTCAGCCTTCAATAAACAACAACTTCTACTCATCGGATTTTAATTTAAAAATAGACAATGTATGGTGATATGAGATCAGTAGTGAGACATAACAACCCGTCAGAAGACTGCTTATTTTACGCAGCCCTGGCTGACTTATTTGTGTAATCTGTACAGAACTCCGTAAATACGCGCAGACGCCATGCCGAAACTAATTAAAATGGCTTCGAAGAAGGTCAAAACGGATATTTCTGTTGAAATCTAAAACCTCAAAACTTAATGAATTAAATTAAGTTTAATCTTTAATTAATAATTATTTTAAAATTAGTAATATTTCAACTTTCCCTTCCTTGTTTCACTTACAGGACAGTGGGGCAAGACTGGAGGGTAGATTTAAGTGGTTGTCGGCATACTCATACTGGCTAATAGCCAATCAAGCTTATTTATGCAGGCTACAGAGGGATGGCTATCTAAAGACTGGTCTACGGTGGAATTTTCTCACTCACGCCTTTATTGGTGTGAATGGAATGTTTCTCTTTTTGTCTTTATTGCTGAATGGTCTGATGCAGAAGGCAACGGGATGCCACTTCATATCCTTGTGACCCTTTTATTTCCTTGTTCGTTCCCGGGAAAACCAGATTTACCTGTTCATTTACCAGGTGTAGCCTTTAGATACTGTAAATTCATATTTGTACTACCTCGTAGCCTATTGTGCAATTCGGATGTGTTTCATATCTCTGAGCCCAGCTCTGCACTTCAACACTGTGAAATAGTTCCTCTGAAATGCCTTTAGCTCTGCCTTTCGTCGAGAATGTTGCTTTACTGACATTAGCTGTGAATTGTTTGACCTAATCCGTGGCAGGTAAAACGAAAGGAAAATAAAACAAAACGTGAAATGCTGTGCTTAATTATATTCATCTTTCAACCCCGGCCCGAAGATGGTTTTATAAAAACCCTACTCTACCTGACTTATACTCCTAACGGAACATGTTCGTATCCTTTCTCTGAGATATTCAAGCATATCTTAATTAAGACAATATTCAAATTACTAAATTTAGCTTTTAACAGGGTTTGCTAGGGGGCAACATGTCTTCCTTTTCTAATTGCAAATTAAATCAATAAATTTGTTTTGCAAATTAAATCAATAAATTAGTTGTCGTTGGCACTCTAATAGTGAAATCAAAAATTCGTTCAATAACAACTAAAGTCTCAAGATACTACATTATCATCATCATCATGATCTAAAACCCTGTACCCCATACCCACTCCTGGTTTTTGCCACCATTGTGTTCTTTCAAAAGCTGCTCTTTTCATACTCACGAAAACCCATAAGATTTTTGATGTCTTCAAAATAGGATTTTTGATCTCTTCAAAATAGGATTTTTTAGGCCTCCCTCTTCCCCTATGCCCTAGAATCTTGCCTAAAAATATATTTCTGATTAAGTCATTGTCCCTTATGATATAGAAAGGAAGTTTGACTCTCCCTCCTCACAACAAGACTAGTAGACCTACTGGAACAATAGACACAGAAGAGGCGACACATCTACACACAGTTTTCTAAATCACAACACACACACTGACATTTGAACAATAACACACCTATCTCTCCTACTAACCCTTTCTCCTATTAGCCTACTCTCCGACTATCTTTCGTTTTACCCTAGCTATCAGTATCGACTGTGACCCTGCGCAGATCATTTCAGCACGTCTCCTCAGACAACCAGCACCCGGAATCCTATCTACAAAACCGCCTTAAAATGATAATAAATATATTACAGAAAAAGGCAATCCTCACCCAAAATCCTTATCCTATCCTACATCACAGCCCGGTATGTATGTGTATATCCCGTGTATATGCGTGTGTACATGAGGTACTTGTTTTTATTTTGCATGCTTGCACGTTTTTCTTTCGCTTAGTTTTCTTCGCATGCCCTTCTTCTACGCATGATTTTTCTTTGGTCTTTCTTCTTTAGTCAGGTGTAGGGGGAAAAAAAAAAAAAAAAATTACTCTCCTTTATTTCCAAGGTCTTGATAAGATTTATGCCCTCACTTGCCTCATTTTGAACTTTCACATTGGATTTTTTTTGAGTCCAACTAGCTCTAGTGGTTCTACCCCAAATTTCCATTGTTTCCTATCTACTCTATTCCCTTTTTTAGGGAGTCCAACTTTTGCTCCCTTAAAGCAAAACAATCCATACATAAGACTTAGCAAACATTTTTCTGGTATCCATACTTATATGCTTATTAATTACAATACTCCTTTTGCTTTGGAAGGCTTGCTTAGCAAGTGCTATTCTTCCATCGCCTTCAGCTCTATTTTCATTGTTTTCAGAGATGATGCCCTAGATAACAAAACTCCTTCACTTTTTCAGGTATAGTGTTTCCAGTTCTCTATAACTACTTTTGTAAACACAAATTTTTGTTTAATGTGCATTTATTTTGAGGTTAAACTGATCTAGCGCGTCCTTTAGGGCTTGCAATATCTATTTGTTTCTACTTCGGACTTTACCACCAGTGCAATATCATCTGTAAGTCTGATGCAATGAATGGGTTTACCGTTAATCTGTTTACCAACTTATATCTGGGGTAACGTATAACAACAATTTTGCAGGAGGAATGTGTAATTAAAACGGAAATCATTCGTAAATTATTAATTATTCAATTCTTGATTGATTGAGGTTATGTAAATGTTGAAAGTAAATAACGGGTTTCGATCATACATTTACTTAATAGGAAACCAATATTGACTATTGCCATCCAACTCCTAGTTCTAACATCCTCTTTTCGTATTCTGGTATTGGTATTAGCCAATTTCTTTATAGGAAAAACAGCTGTTGACGTACGAAGGGATTAGAGAAAAGATGAAATTATTATGCATTATTATACATTTTGGTAAAGCTGTTAACTACAATTGTAGTTCTTGGCTTTTGCCCTGTAAATCAAATATATTACGGATTTTTTTTTTGTATTTTAGCAGATGTCCATCGAGATGACGAAATGACGTCCGTTCAAAAAAAATATATATGTATGTATTTGTCTGAACGCTCTAGGCGTTGCAATTCTTTTTTTATAGTTACCAAACTCGATAAATTAAAAATTTTATGAAAAACTAAATATGAAGCCCATTTATGGTTGAAATCAGACCAGGAAAAGGGGGGGGTCAAAAATGCAAAATATTATTTCTAAAATTGATTGATTTAAGGTCACTCCCGTGAACTCACTATTGGACGGAAATAAACTACTACTCGCATGATGGTTCCAGGTTTACCAATCTATTTGTCAGTTATTAGCAGATTTCCTGTATGTTTTCAAGAGACCTTTATTATTCGAGATACATGCAAATATGTTTTTTTCAACCCCCCCCATGTCTTAAGTTTTTGGATTACTAAAATTTGAGTGATTGAGATAAAAGTTACTCTAATTCATGATATATTACAGAACTGGATATAGTAAATAGTTTTCAAGAAATTTAATATTTTATACTCAGATATATTTCAGTAATTGTTTTTCTTTCCGGTGAAGAATATTTCTATTTATCTGTTCAGTTCTGAGCGGTTGGCAGACCTTTTCACTTACAATTGAGAAAGATTTCTCATTACCATATGTATTTATTCCCTTATAGTGGTGTTAAGTCTTACAAGTATGCAGATTTACCTATTTTAAAACTTCACGTGGGGAATCTGCTTAATTTACGCAGCCCGTGCGTGATGAACTTTTTCAATAGTTTTCAATCTACGTTAAATTACAGTTCCTATAAGTGCTGTTCTCTGTTTCAAAAAGTCCTGTTTATCAGTAACATGCATTCTCCCTCTATCTACTATAAAAACGAAAAATATTGATTTTTTCTTTACACGTGTCGATGAAAATGGTTCAATATGACCAATTATGCATGTGGCCTTGTTGGATTCAAATCTTGTTGTACAAACATAAACCGAAAGGTAAATACAAACAGCAGTTCAAAACCCAGATAATCCTATGCATACATTACAGTGTCATGATAGAGTTCCTTCAACACATCAAGTTGAAAGGATTTAAATTTCAAATATTTGATCAATTGCAAACTAACTTGCAACGTAAATGAGTTGGAGCCAATTCAATTTTACTCTGCGACTAAAAATCTGTAAAAGGATTTTACACGAACTGCCTGTAAACGGATTGTATTGCTAATATTAGATAAAGGTGAATCTCTATAAAGAAAATTGAGGATTTAATAAAGAATAATGTTCTTTTTAGACCTTTAAAGTATATTAAATGAGTATAAGAATACTTAAATTTTCAATAAGAGGAAAGGTTTCCTTCGACGTCAAAACACATATCCATCAATACAGTATTTAATATTATACATAGCTCTAGTTGTCGTTATGTTTATATTATCTTCAACAAATTCGATATTTAAACGTTTTAGGCAAAAATAAAGACCAAGTTAATGGCTGAAATCCGGCCAGTAGGAGAGGGGGGTTTAGAGGGGGAAATTTCGAAAAATCTAAATACCTCCGTTATGATGAGTCGGAACGTAAAATGTTATAGAACCATTCTTCTTAAACTATTGACGTTCAACAATTGTTTTTCTATGCATTTTTTCGCAACTGAAGTATAAAGCGAGTCATTCGTACTTTCTTGTGTTCTGCCTTCAGTAACCACCCCCCCCCCCAATCAGAAGCCACCCCCTTCTACTCGTCTGTTTTAGCAGATTTCCCTTAAGGGAAATAAGCTATTGAGGTTATACTCATGACCCGATTCTTCGAAAACATTCGTCAAATGTCCATCGATCCTACCTAATATACATATATAGACGGCTACATATGTACTCGAAAATTCGAAATATCTCCGTTACCATTGGCCGGATCGAAAACGGACTTTTTTTACATACAAATAGAGAAAATGTGTTGAGATGAGGGAAATCTGTTTAGTTTACGCAGCTCCAGTGTGACGGACTTTTTCGTCATCTCTTGGGCAGGATCTCTGGTGATTTCATTTCACCAAGTATTCTCAATTTCCTAGTAAAACTCCATTGACCAGAGGTGAGGGTTTACTGAAGGCTGAAAACAAGATATAAGAAATAGGTCCCATAATATTTAATTTGCGAGAAAATGTAGTTTAAGATTTTTTGAAATAGAGAAAAATGTATATATCAGCATTTATAGTACATTACATTTATAATATGATTAGCTCTGTACAATATTTGGATCCGACTATAATAACGGAGATCTTTTGAGTTTTTCAATTCCTCCTCTAAAGCTCCTATTCCGTTTCCGATTTAGAATTTATTTTTGAAATTCACGCCTTGAGTATAACTTCAATAGCTGGGAAATCTGCTACATAGACCGAACTATTTTTATAAACGTCTTCTGAATACAATGACATTGATCTAGATAAGATAATCAATGAAATATGGCTGTGACGACAAAGGCTCGCTTGACCGCGAATCTAAGACAAGGTCCGAATAGTGTTAGTGTTGTGAGGTTGCACAACCTGCTCGGTCCAGGGCTGCCAACCCATTATCCCAGGCCTCAATGTGCTTCATCACTCCAGCGGCTAATTGCCCCGTCTAAATCCATGGACGGGCTACAGCAATCTTCTTATTTCCAACCTGGAGATGTCTGCCCATTTGTCTACAAGAGTCGCATTCGTTTTGTGTTTTTGCCTCATGCCAAAATAGAAGAAGTTTCTTTGCCTTCTTTAAGGAGATTTCAATTAAAAGAAATAACCTAAGCTTGTGCCCATTATTGGACGGTTTTCGACTTGCTTTTTATTCGAGATTCGGAAGCAATATATAAAACAACAATTCTAGAGAGTTAAATTTGGAACAAGATTAATTCTGTAACATTTTTTGATCCGATAAACAATATCGGAGATTTTTCGAATGTCCCTCCTCTGCTCTAAAACCCCTTATTCTTGGTCCAATTTCAGCTATTAATAAATGTGATCTTTAGTGATGAATGAAAAGGTAACATATAGATTGGTATTAATCAAATAAACTTTTCGAATGGAAACGCCATGCACAGCCAGTCTTTACTGGTATCTCACGTTATAAAGGTTCGTTGAAGAAAATATTTGGCATTTAAGCTTGGGGTAAGACTTTTCAATGATATAATGGCTTATTGTAAACGAGGAAAGAACAAAACGAATAACTAGCTTCATAGTCAAGATAATATAAAGTCCGTCACATATGGGCTGCGTAAACGAAGCAGATTTACAATGTGTTGGTATGATACACTAGTGATCATTTCACCTATTCTGACTGCAAACCAGAAAGTGCGAATTACTCGCTCAATATTTCAGTTACGAAGAAATGCATAGAGCAACAACATTATAACAAGGTTCTCGCTGAAGTTTTTCCCCCTAATACTGGTCCGATTTCTACCAAAAACATCTTTAGTATTGACTGAAAATAAATATTTAGTCTGGTTTAGAATAAACATTTTCGAAGCAAGATGGTAAAATTTTAATTGATAAGGTCATGGCACAACAATATTTGGTATTTAAGCTTAGAATAAAAAGGTCCATGATATAACAGCATTTTGCTGTTATGACATAAGTAGGAGTGGGAGTACACATAGATTCATATATACATATACAGTTCTTCTGGGTATGATCGATGGACATTTGACGAAATATTTCGAAGATCGCAGACTTTTTTATTTATATATCACAATTAGTCATTCAGGCCATTAATATTTTTGTTCACGCATTTACTGTGATACACATAAGTTTGGAATATCCTTATTATGAGAACTGCTTCAATAAAAATTCGCTAAGACCCTATAGAGGAATTATCAACAGGTGTATTTAGTGCAATCTCATTTCCCGTTATCAGTGAATGAGACTTGCTCTTTTTGTTTAACGGGACCATTGTTGTCGTGTCATTTAGCTTTAGATAGGTTGATACTTCTCTTTCCTCCGTTGCATACATTCAGCAATATTCCAAGTCTGATGCAGCGCTACTTCCTGCATTTTGGAAGCACATATATATCAAGTTAATAGAGCTGTAAAAGTGAATAACTTTGTAATTTTCTTTGTAGCTGAGGTCTTAGACATTCCTACAGCCCCAGACCACTCATTAAGACTGTACCATTCGTGGCGAGTGTACCCTAAGTTAGGAGATAGTTATCAATCTCCTTTTCATGAACCACATCATTCAAAGCTTAAATGCCAAATATTGTCTTCAATAAAGTTTTATTGTGTGATACACATGTAAAAGTGTAGTGTGATGATATCATCAATTAATGTTTTCTGGTCTCTTCGAAAATGATTATTTGATGTTTACCATACCTACTCAATATTTTATCGTTCTATTCAACTCTAATGTTCTAATTGGCTGAAATCGAACCAAGATAGGGGGGGGGGTGGTTGAAAATTTAAAAATATTTGATTTATTATGATTCCTAAGGAAAAATGTTAAAGAACCAATTTTGTTCAAATATTGATGCCTACGATTGATATGTATGGTAGTTATTCGTAACTCAATATTAAGAGTTTTTTTTTTTTTTTTTTTTTTTTTTTTTTTTTTTTTATGTATTTCTTCTACATTGAAACCCTATGTGGAGGATTTTTATTTTCTGCACATCACATGCATATTTGCATTATATGTGCATTTTGTCAAAACATTTAACATTTTTTATATAATAATATATATGCATGTTAAAAATGTAAATAAGCACATGAAAACTAAATATTACAAAAATAACTAAATGAGAACAATTAGTAATAAAATTAATTAACCAATAAAGAAAATTACATATTATTAATATTATTTTTTCTTTTCCTATTTCAGCTTGAGAATATCATAGGCTATTGCTTTTAATAAATTTAGATGTTTTGAAATTAAAATATCAGGAGTGATAGGCCAAGCGGGAATATGAGTCTTTAACTGTCTTGGTATGTCTTGAGTCAGTCTACATTCATAAATCAGGTGGGGTGAATGTCTGTTCAGTGTAACTGTCGTATTTACAAGTACTTGAGTCAGTAGGTTTGAATCTATATAAGTAAGAGTTGGTATTTTCCGAGTCCAGTTAGTATTTTTGTTAGATAAAATGTATGTTGGGGTTGTGAGATATTCGTTTTTAAAACAGGGATATATAATTTTAGATGTAATCCTTTATCTGTTTGATTAAGAGAGTTATTCGTATTTTATTGTTTCAGTCTTCTGTGAGCTAGTTCTGCTCATTGGATTTTTACTACAAAATAGAGGATACATGGTGAGATAAGATTAGTAGTGCGTCATACCAGCCGTGAGAAATCTTAGTTACGCAGCTCATGCGTGACAGGCGTTTTCGAAATTCGCGTCATAAGTTAATCCTGCTACAGCAACTTTAATGTTCCTCCAATCTCGAAGTCGACAAATCGGCAATGGACAGAGAAGATCCAAAAGTATGATTTACTACAGGAGACGTTTCGGAGATCTGGGCGATAATCCGTTACTTTGGTCTAGCTTGCATAATCCTAGCTAAAGATCAATAAATAAATAAGTGAGATAAAGATATAGTTTGGTCGAGCGGACACTTCTCTTGGAAGCATTTGATGCAATATCAATCATCATGGCTAGAGAAGGCCTTCATGGATCAGCTGTTGTCTGCAAGTAAAAGTGTTAACAAGAGTTGACAGGGAGCGAATGTAATGGGGTCATTGTCCGAACTGCTTTCGCTTCCGCCAAACCTACATTTCTGCGGTCTCCCGCCTTACGATCAAAGCGTAGTCATAATAATAGCGGTCCACGGTTTACATATAGGCCCCAACATCATTTACCAACCTCAGCGATTATTCCCTCCCTCAAATAGAACGCTGTTAATCCTAATGGACTCAAAAACTAGGACACACCCTGTTCATTTCTTTGACGGTCACGTATATGTATAAAACACCCTCTAGAAATCTTAAGTCAAACAATATATACAGTAGTAAACACATCTGAAATTATGTAAATATATATTTTTCATATTACCAACTCGTCTGTTACGCAGGAGCTGCGTAAACTAAGAAGATTTCTTGCCTCGATGTATGACGCACTATTGTTCTCTTCTAACCATATATTTTCTATATCTAAGTAAAAATCCATGTTATAAAAGTGGAGGTTTATTCAACAAGACAGAAACGGTTTAGTCAAGACTGGAAAACAAGAAAATGTCAGTAGCTCGCTTAATAATTGAATTACGAGATAATGTATAAAACAACAATTGTATACCATTAATTCTTCAAAAAGATTGGTCCTATAACATTTTTCGGCACAGCTTATAATATTATGGGGGCTCAAGTTAGCCATGCGAGTTAAAGCGTTGACCTTTATCTCACATGGTAAACCTAGAGTGTCGAGTTCGATTCTCGCCTGTGCAAAGGAAATTATTTAGTGACGAAATTCAATTAATGACATCCTAACTCTATTAAAGCCCACCCTGGGTAGAAAAGGGTGGTAACCTGTAGATAACCCGTCCCAATTAGCCTAAGTTGCAAAAAGTGGACGTTAATAAATGATAATAATAAAATATTATGATATTTTGAATTCTCGAATGGTTGGCCAATTTACGAGTATTACTTTTAGTGCAGAATGAAACAGTTAAACATTAATTTTGGTATAATTCAAATAAACATTTTCGAGTTAGAACGTAAAATCTTAGTTGATGATGTCATCATAATACCTGTCTGCAAGTATCTCACACAGTTAAGTTCATATAAGTCATCATACACGTATGAAAACAATATTTGGTATTTAAGCTTCAAATAAAGTGGTTCTTGATATAACAGCTTATAATAGACGCGCCACCCCCGCTCCGTCTTGATCGATTTCAGTTATTAACGAACTTGATCCTTAGTTTTACATAAAAGGTTTAAATATCGAGTTTCATAGTGATTAAACAAAATTGCGTCCGCTACAGCAGAAGAGAAAAGGGTGTGTGTGAATACATAATGTTTTGAATGGACCTCATTTCGGTCATCTCTTGAGTAGGATTGATGGACATTTGAACAAATTTTTAAAATATTGCGTCCTAAATTCAACCTCTATTCTAAAAGTTGGATATTCAAATTAAATGAAATAGGAGGTTCAGGTAAGCTATGTGGGTTAGTGTGTTGGTTAAACCTACCCACTTACGGACGTAAACAAACGATATTTAATTTAAATATTCCCTTTCAAGAATAAACGTTATATATAATAATAAATGTTATATAATAATAATAAATGTTATATATTTTTTCTTATTTAATTTATTAGGAGTACATGAAATTCATGGTGCCCGCATCATATACTTTCAGCAGAGTTCTTTGATCCTTGATTGAGGGTATACTTATAACGCAATTTTTCTCTGTAACTCTCTTAATGAGGCAACTTATACGATAATATGACGATAAGAAATCAGGTCCGTTTTAATATATGTGTTCATAATTTATTTTAGCATAACAATACCAGTTATTTAATTTTTCATGGATCACTCAAGGTCTTCTTCTCCAACACAATCGATGTTTCTTCACAATCTGGCTATCGTATAACTGAACGTTTCATGCCCAGGATAGGTTTCAAAATGTGTATGCTTATGGTCCTTACTAATTTGTAAGTAGGGAATATAATACGCTGATGACATCATATACGAGTATGTTACGCTAATGGGCTGGAGAAATTTGCATAGTTAGTAAATTTCCTTTGAAAGATCCGACGCATGGTCAGTGCGGTTGTGCGGAGCGAGGCCTAATTGTTTGTTTTGGGCAAAGAACTGTAATGTGTTTACATAACAATTCCTATTACCGAACACTCAGCCTACGGGTCAAGTACACCAAACTATATCCAACTATGACTCCCAACAACATTCCAGGCAGTGAGTGACCTACCTACGGGCTGCGAAACATTTTAAGGTCCAGAAGCAGTTGTTAATGTTATTTATTTTGATCCACTTTACGTTACTATGGGTAATTGGGACCCGATATCTCCATGTCAGCACGTTTTTCTTGCCGGGGTGGGACTAAGGATTTTATTTAATGAGTTCATCACAAAATAAATTCCTATTGTCCATGCGGGAATCGAACTCACCACTCTAAAGGCTCCATTGAATGTAGTCTATTAGTTAAAAATATTATAATATTTCTCCTTAGAGATTCTTAGGACTGAATACACTTCCAGTAAATAATTGAATATTTTTTTTTTTTTTTAAAGAAAACACTCTAAGACCAACGAGAAGACGAACTTCATTTAAGCCAGCTTTTAACAATAAATATATAATAATATATATTATACCTTTTCTTTTTAGCTGTGAGAAGACATGCATTTTAGCAGATTTCTCTTTAGGAAAATCGACTATTAAGATCGTACTCATGACGCGATTTAGGAAACATTTCTACAAATTTCCATCCTTGAAACTCTGTAGATGACGACTAAGTAGACCGTTCCAGACTATGGTAACGCTCTGGTTGTAGTATTGCTTATTTTATTGTACCCAAATTCGATATTAAACGATTAACATAATAAAAGTCTGCCACGCAGGGGCTGCGTAAACTAAGCAGATTTTCCACGTGAACTTTTACAATAGAGAAATCTGCCTAATAATAACAGTAGTAGTAAGGAATCTCTAAACCTATTCACGAGGGACGAACACACTAGCTCTCGGCAGAAAGTCCCGAACATAGCCGACTCCTGTCGACCACACACACAATACAAATGCAAATATCTCGGTTAATATTCAAGATACAGAATAAATGTATAGTACAATATTTATAGTAAATTTAATTTGCAATCAGATTAATTCTATACAATTTTTCGATCTGACGTATAATAACGGAGATATATCGAATTTTCAAAAATCCCCCCTCCCACAAGTCCGACTTCAGCCATTAACGAACTTGATCTTCCTTT
Organism: Riptortus pedestris; assembly: GCA_019009955.1. Lineage (NCBI taxonomy): Eukaryota > Metazoa > Arthropoda > Insecta > Hemiptera > Alydidae > Riptortus > Riptortus pedestris. Next base: position 10,727,197 of record CM032230.1, on the reverse strand, counting down.
TTACATAAAACGATTAAATTCCGAATTTGGTAAAGATCAAACAAAAATTGCGACCGCTAGAGCGTTAACAGACATACATATAATTTTGAACGGACCTCATTTTCGACATCTCCTGGATAGGATCGATAGACATTTGAAGAAATTTTTCGGAAATCGCGTCATGAGTACGACCTCAATAAAGATCGAGCTCGTTGACGGTTAAAATCGGACCAGTGGGAGGGAGATTTAGTGGGTGGATTAGGAAAATTCAAAATATCTCCGTTATTACTAGTCGGATCGAAAAATATTATAGAATAAATCTTAACACGTATTCTCTATCTAGAATATTAACCGAAATAAATATTTGCATTTTTTATTTATATATTTTTTGTATTTATTTTTGAGCCATCAGTAAACCCCTACTTTTAGTCACCCGACTAAACCTCCAAAGCTGATGTCCCCTAAGCGAAAAAGTCCGTTACGCAGGTGCTGCGTAAAATAAGTATATTTCCCACGTTCTGGTATAACACTGGAGTAATCTCATCTCACCATATATTGTCTATTTCTAAGGAAAAATCCGATTAGCAGAAGTAGGATTTACAGAAGGCTGAAAACAATAAAAAAGTCCGTCACGCAGGGGCTGCGTAAACTAAGCAGATTTCCCTCGTGAAGTTTAGTAATAGATAAATATACATACTGGTAACACAACACCGTGAATAAATACAAACGGAAATAAGAAATGTTTCATCCAATTTCAATAGCCTGCCGACAGGAAGCGTTGGGTTAGAAATGTAAACAAACGGGTCCCGCCTCACACCGGAAAGAAAAACTATTACTGAAATATATCAGAATATAACACATTAATTTTATTGAGAACTATTTACTATATCTAGTACTGTAATTAATAATGAGTCAGAATAATTGTTATCTCAATCAATAAAATTTTAGTAGTCCAAAACTTTAAGATGGGGGGGGGGAGAGTCACCAGTGCATATTTGCATGTATCTCGTATAATAAAGGTCTCTTGAATACAATTTTTGGTATTTAAACTTCCAATAATGTGATTTATTATGTATCAGAGTATTGTTTACGTAACATGAGTATAAGTGGCGGTTTGGTGAAAACTGAAAAATGCAAATATCTCGGTTAATATTCAAGATAGAGAATAAATGCATATAACAATATTTATAGTAAATTTAATTTTCAATAATATTGATATGATATAGTCTTTCGATCCGACGTATATTAACGGAGATATTACGAATTTTCGAAAATCCTCCCCTCTAAACCCCCCCTCCCACTGGTCCGATTTCAGCCGTTAACGAACTTAATCTTTCTTTTTACATAAAACGCTTAAATATGAAGTTTGGTAAGGATTAAACAAAAATTGCGACCGCTAGAGCGGTAACAGACAAATATATAGATATATATATACATATATATTTATATATGTATATATAGATATATATATATATATGTATATATATATATATAGTTTTGAACGGTCCTCATTTTCGTCATCTACTAGGTAGGATCGATGGACATTTGAAGAAAAATGTCGAAAATTCCTTCATGAGTACAACCTCAATAGCTGATTTCCCTTAAGGGAAATCTGCTAATACCAATAACTCTCTTAATACATGAGTTACGAATAAATGGTTATAGCAACTATTGTAGAACATCAATACAAAAAGATGGGTTCTAAAATAAATTCTATCAGACGCATAATATAGAAAATATTTTTAAATTTCGACCACCACCCCACCTTCTGTTTCTGAATCTATTTCAGCCACTAATGAATATGACATTAGATTTGGATTAAACGGTTAAATATTAAGTATCGAATAGATCAAATGAACATTTGAGCTATTGAGGTCGTACTCATGACGGAATTTTCGAAATTTGTCTTCAAATGTCCATCGATCCTACCTAGGAGATGACGAAAATGAGGTCCGTTCAAAACTGAATGCTTATATATATATATATTTGTCTGTTACCGCTCTAGCGGTCGCAATTTTTGTTTGATCGTTACCAAACTCGATATTTACTCGTTTTATGTAAAAAGAAAGATCGAGTTCGTTAACGGCTGAAATGGGATCGTTGAGAGGGGGGGGGGGTTTAGAGGGGAGATTTTTGAAAATTCGAAATATCTCCGTTATTATGAGTCGGGTCGAAAAATTGTACAGAATCAATCTTATTGCAAATTAAATTTACTATAAATATTGTTATATACATTTATTCTCTATCTTGAATATTTGCATTTTTATTAAATCTGGGCGGCTAACGAACAAGTGACTTTTCCGCCAAAAGCTAGTTCGGCCGTTTCCTTGACTGCTCGGCTCTCGTGAAATTTATCTATTGTAAAACATCACGTGGGAAATCTGCTTAGTTTACACAGCCCCTGCGTGATGGATTTTTTTGACACCATGAATATGCTCGATTTAGTCGAAGGCCGGGAAGTCTTAATTGGTGACGTCACAATGCTATGTATTTGCATGTATCTTACGTAGTAAAAGATACTTAAGTCTATAATTGTTAGTTAAGCTTCGAATGAAGTGGCTCATGATACATCTGCTTATTGAAAATATTATTAGGAGACGGGGTTTAATGAAAACCAAAAACTAAAACAATCCAATTATCTCCTTTAATATAGAGTCAACTTAGGTTAGCCTTGCGAGTTAAAGCATTGGACCTTTATCTCACATGGTAAACCTAGAGTGGAGAGTTCGATTCTCGTCTGGTCAAGGGAAATTATTTAGTGACGAAATTCATTAAATAACACCCTAGATCCCATCATGGCAAGAAAAGTGTGGTAACCTGAAGATAACCCGTCCCTAATTTCCTTAGTTTCAAAAAGTGGACGTTAATAAATAATAATAGAGTCAATGCCTATTTAACAACCTTTGTAGGAATTTAATTTGATTGATTCTACACACTTTTTCGATCTGGCGTATAATAACGGAGATATTTAAAATTTTCAAAAATTCCCTCTGCAACTTGATTTCACCTATTAATGAACGTGATCTTTATTTTTGCATAAAATGTTTAAATGTCATATATATATATATAATTTTCAACGGACCTCATTTCCGTCATCTGTGTAGGATCGATGGACATTTGGAGAAATGATTCGGAAATCGCAGCTTGAGTGTACAACCTCAATAGGTGGTTTGCCTGAAGAGAAATCTGCTATAATTAGTTCGTGAGCTGGATAGCGAAATATTCTTCGAAGCACTAAACAATGAAGAATAATTTCTCATTATTATCTCCCACAAAAGTTCACAAACAGCAGCCGAGTTTGTGAATTTGGGCCTCTAACAGACATATACATTCTCCGCAATAATAAAATAACTATAAAATACAGCAGTTGTATAGACGTGTCATAATCTGGAGGATTATTATCATAGTTGTGATAACTATTTACAATTTATTCACGGACGTTATTTCTGTTTTTATGAATGAACGATAACACGACACTGAGCTGGCAGGCATAATGGGGTAACTAGAGGCCAACCGGTCTCCTAGCTAGAGTTTCAGCGTATGCATAATCCAGGACATTGTTCTCAGACAGATGTCAATTATTTACAGATTATTCACGAACGACTACTATTTTTATGAATGAACGACCATGCTGTTCATTCACATTTTGAATGAAAACCTAAACAGCATTTTATGTTTAGTTCTCAACTTTGTGTGTGTGCGCGCGCGCGCGTGTGTGTGTATATATATATATATATATATATATATATATATATATATATATATATAGAGAGAGAGAGAGAGAGAGAGAGAGAGAGAGATAGAGAGAAGAACCCCCAATTAACGTTTATGTTATTTTGGGTAGAAAATTAATCCTAACGACATCGTTTCTATTAGTAGATTTCCCTTGAGGGAAATCAGCTATTGAGGTCGTACTCATGACGCCATTTTCGAAATTTTTCTTTAAATGTCAATGGATCCTACCCAGGTGGAAGATGCGAAAATGAGGTCCGTTCAAAATTGTATATATATATATATATATATATATATATATATATATGCGCTCTAGCGGTCGCAATTCTTGTCTTATTGTTACCAAACTTAATATATATAATCGCTTTGTACAATAAGAAAGATGAAGTTCGTTAACGACTGAAGACTGAAATCGGACCGGGGGGGGGGGTTTAGAGGGGAGAATTTCGAAAATTCTTAATATCTCCGTTATTAAGTTATCTTAAAATCTCCGATCGTAAAATTGTATAGAACCAATCTTATGGCAAATGTAACGTTCTATAAATGTCGCCATGTACATTTTTTCGTTATCTTTATTATTAACCGAGATATGTGCATTTATTAGTTTTCCGCCTTCAGTAGACCCCCACTCCGACTCATGTCATATAAACAATAAGCAGTTATATTATGAAGCACTTTATTTGAAGCCTAAATACGAAATGTATTCCTCATTGAACATTTACTTTTTGAAATAAATGCAAATACGTGGAAAATCTGCTTAGTTAACGCAGCCCCTGCGTGTCAGACTTTTTTTTCTGAAGGATCTTAAATCCGACATTAATTTTGATCCATATCGGTGAAGAAAGAAAGCAAATTTAAAACTATTTTGGCTCCAACTTCGTTATTTCATGTGGGAATCCTTATTTTATTAGCAGATTTCCCTTCAGGGAAATCAGCTATTGAGGTTGTACTCATGAAGGAATTTTCGAAATTTTTCATCAAATGTCCATCGATCCTACCTAGTAGATGACGAAAATGAGGTCCGTTCAAAACTGTATATATTTATTTATATATTTGTCTGTTACCGCTTTAGCGGTCGCAATTTTTGTTTTATCGTTACCAAACTCGATATTTAGTCGTTTTATGTAAAAAGAAAGATCAAGTTCGTTAACGGCTGAAATCGGACCAGTGGGAGGGGGGGTGTAGGGGGGAGGATTTTCAAAAATTCGAAATATCTCCATTATTATGCATCGGATTGAAAAATTGTATATAACCAATCTTATTGCAAATTAAATTTACTATAAATATTGTTATATACGTTTATTCTCTATCTTGAATATTAACCGAGATATTTGCATTTTTCAATTTTCAGCAAACCGCCACTTCTACTCATGTTACGTAAACAATACTCTGCTACATAATAAATCACATTATTGGAAGTTTAAATACCAAACATTTTATTCAAGAGACCTTTATTATACGAGATACAAGCAAATATTTCCTGTTGATCCCCCCCCCCCCATCTGATTGGTTTGGACTACGAAAAGTTTATTGATTGAGATAACAATTATTCTGACTCATTATTAATTACAGTACTAGATATAGTAAATAGTTCTCAATAAAATTAATGTGTTATATTCTGATATATTTCAGTAATTGTTTTTCTTTCCGGTGAGGCGGGCCGACCAGTTTGATTACATTTCTAACCTAACGCTTCCTGTCGGCAGGTTATTGAAATTGGATGAAACATTTCTTATTTCCGTTTGTATTTATTCACGGTGTTGTTGTGTTAGCAGTATGTATATTTATCTATTACTGAACTTCACGAGGGAAATCTGCTTAGTTTACGCAGCCCCTGCGTGACGGACTTTTTTTTTTTGGTTCTGTGCAACATTTCACGATGAACAGGCCCCTTACTTGCACTGGTGGCAGAGGCTAAAGTAAAGATGGATGAATAGAATGCTTCAAGTCCTGATCCAGTTTAAATTAATGCATGATAAGCCCACATAAAAAAAAGTTTTTATGAAACAAAGCCAAATATAAATAGTAAAACTGAGAATGTTATACATTTAAAAGTAAAGGACTTTTATTACATAGGTTTCATCATCCCTTAGTGCAAAAAAGAATATTTTAATCAACAAGCTTGGATGGCCAAAATATTGTTTGTCATATCTTTCGTTTGTAAGGTATTGCCTTCGGGAAGGAAAGTTGCACTCTTCACTAAAGAGAATATATAGATTGGAAGCAATGGAAATGTGGATTTGGAACGGAAAAATTAGATTTCCAAAAAAAATCCAACGTGAATGCTCTAAATAAAGTAAAAGTCGTATCAAGGATATGGGAAAAAATGAGTGTTAAATTTCATGGGCATAGCATACAATGATTTTATCAAAAATTTCTAGGTTCATTGGAGAGGCCTAGAAAATCATATTTTGAAGGTATCAAACATCTGTATTTCGGAGGGAATAGTATTAGGAAAAGGGTAACTTCCAAAAGACGCCGCCAATGTTACAAGCCCTAATCTTTAGATCATGATGATGATGTTTATATATATTTGTATTTGACGAAATGTTTTCAGTAATACCTAAGTAGCTGATTCCCCTATCAAAAGGAAATCTACTGACAGTATTTGCAAGAATCGATTATTCGTCTATCGCATAAATACCAGGGAAATAAATTGGGAAAATATTTGAAGCATTCCCAGTAAAGAGTGGAATGTTTATAGGTATAGCATGAACTAGTAAATCGGCTGATTGGTCACGGCTCGGTCATGGTGTTAAAGGTCAATGACAGGCCGATAGCCAATACATCAGCTGTTACCTAATACATCTGTCAAACTGACACCTTTCAATGTCAATCACTCCCTACCTGACACTTAGGCCAACTCCATTCATTTGGGACAACTCACAGAATATTTATCTAGGATTTAAGACTAGTTCATTAAAGTGTCGATAGTACCTTAATGCAATTCTTCAAATGACCAGTCGGGTTTCTTTCTTTCGAATCTCCTATATTAAGCAAGTTGTATTTGATAAAGTTGATTACCATGCTTCCTTTAAGTGAAATCAGCTATTGATTCTTATGCATGACGCAATTTTCGAAAAAAAAAAAATGATATGTCCATCCATTCTACTCAGGAGAAGACCAATATAAGTTCCGTTCAAAACCATATGTATAGAGAGTGTTCCGTATATGTGGGCCACAATTGAAATGTCTTTTAAACCGTTAGAGATTTCACAAAATTATAAAGGACCAAAGTTGCAGCTCTCATCTAGACCTTTGAGATATGTAATTTATTGATTCCGAAAAAATTAGTTTTAATTATTAAGCTATCAAAAGTCGGCGTTTCCTCTTTACCCCTCATGTTTAATACATTTTTGAAAACTAACCAAATAATATAGGAACACGTATATTTTTGTTTCTCTTAGTATTTAGCGATACAATGGCGGCCAAAGTCGTACCTATTTTCCGTGTCACATGTGTATATTTGATGTCAACCAGCTTCAAACGTGACTTTTTTTTTGAGTAATTGTTGTGTTGTCCATAGATTCAATTAAAACTATTTTACTTACCAACCGATGGTCCTTTGTAATTTTGCAATATCTCCAACGATTTAAGAAATATTCAATTGATGCCCGCATATACGGGACACACTATATATATTGGCCTGTTGAGGCTTTAGATTACACATGCTTTCTTTATTGATGGTGTTCTACATAATTGTTGTAATTCTGTTTTAGAATATAATATTTTTTTCTATGAAAATAAATTTTGATACGCCTCATAATAAATTTCTCGAATTTTCCATTTCAATCACTTCCAACCCTCTCCCCCTTTCTGTTCTCATTTCAGGAATCAACGATCTTGATCTTTATGTTATATGTTACTTATTAACGTCAACTTTATGCTACTCTGGCTAATTGGGACTGGGTATTTACAGGTTACCACCCTTTTCTAGCCATGGTGGGACTAAGGATTTTATTTAATTAGTTCGTCACTAATTTATATTTATATAGGCCTTTTAACGCTCTAGCGGTCGCAATTTTTGTTTAATGGTACTTGTTTTCTGTATTAATGCTGTTCTATATTCTGTTCTGTGTAAATGTAAAAACTGGGGGCTTACTAAATGCTACAAAGCCAAAAATGAGAATATCTCGGTGAATATTCAAGATAAAGAAGTAATGTATATAACAACATTTACAGAAAATAATATTTCCAAATATATTGGTATTATAGAAGTTTTCGTTACGCCACATAATTAACGGAGATACTTCGTATTTTCAATTTCACTCACTAATAACCCCCCCCCTTTCTTGTCCGATTTCAGGCATTAATGATCTTGATATGTATATTTTGTTATTTATTAACGTCCACTTTATGGTACTTTAGCTAATTGGGACAGGTTATCTAAAGGATATCATCACCTCAGCTACAGAGCCATGGTTCTCTAACAAGTCAGAGTTCTATCAAAAGCCTATATTGATTAATTTCGCGTACGCCACTGTATTGCTTTATGGCTCTCGTAAATACAAAGTCAATATATTAGGAATAATACTCTGCCAACCCACTAGAATATTTCTTTCCCCGAGCGATTTAAGGCTGATTCTTATTTTAAAAAAATCGTAAAACAAAATTCACGATCCATATCTTGAACAATTTTGATAACATATAGATCAAGGCCAGATAGTGATCTCAGTAGACTGACATGCACGAATATGCAAGTTGCACCATTGCATAAATACAACCCGCATAAACCTCCCATAAACATTACTTCTCATCGGCTACAAAACTAAGGTCGGGTCATAGTTCACGCCATGTTTCAAAATTTAAATTAATATTTCATTAGGGGCTCACGTTAGCCGTGTGAGTTACTCTAAATCTAGAGTAGCTCGTTTGGTTCCCGCCTGGGCAAAAGGAATTTATTTAGTTGAAGAACTCGTTAAATAAAATGCTTAGTCACATCGTGGCTTGAAAAGGATGTTAACCTTTAGATTGCCCAGAGTAGCAACAAAGTGGACGTTAGAAAATAATTATACTCATAATATATAATTATAAACAATCCTTTTTTATTACATAACGTGGTACTTATCGATTATCAGGAGGCCACCCAATTAAAGCCGATTATAAAATCATAATTAAAAAAAAAAAACTTTATATTTAAATTAGCATTTCTAGAAATTATAAATGACAAAATAATTAACGGGAGCCCACTCATTAATTACAGATAAAATATTTTCTGGTTCAAAACCGCTTATAGCTATTCGCTGTTATTGCTATAGGCTGTTCATATACAACATAATCATAGATTATCATGTTATTATAGTCAAAAATACTGATTTTCGTTGATCTGGATTTAGTCTTTCGCCTCGTATAACATGGTTGACCCTTTCTATTGTTTTTCATGTATACCTCATTCATACTTCGTTATACGGCAAAAGTGCATATAACAAAATAAATAACAAAATAAACAACTTTTGTTATATGCACGCTGGCCGAATAATGAATAGGAAAATCTCCCGATTTTATATTTCAGACCTCCCTTAAAACATCCACTCCTGTTCATACCTCAAAATTTTATTATAGCTTATAATCAGAAAGGTGTTAATACAAAATCACATACGGAGTTTCGTTTAATTCGGTTGAGTCTTTTGTGCAATATAAAATTGTTGACTCCCACTAATGTTTTTAGCTTATAACTCAATTATACTCGGTATACGACAAAAGTGTGTTTTACAAAAAGTTACTTTAAATAAAAAAATAAACAACTTTTGTTATTTGCATATTTTGCCAAAAAATCAATAGAAAACGATATATCGCTATTTTCCGTTTCAGGCCTCCCTTTTAACCCCCACTCCTGTTCGCCTCAGAGAGTATTACTATAGCCAGAAACCTAACCTGTTTTAGTAGTAATATCAGTAATTACCAAGTTTCATACAATTCGGTGCTGCCTTTTACGATTCTATATAGGACATACAAACAAACATTTATTTATATATATATATAGATT